>CM068376.1:50469706-51069706 GCA_034769895.1 Magicicada septendecula
TACTCAAGACCTATTATTTTTGGTGAAGATCGGTTGAGGGGAAGGGGTAGTTTACCAGAAACTTTTTTTTTCTATGGCAAACGATAACTGCCGCAATTTCAAACAGAATCAAACAATGTTTTGCATACATCCCTGATTTGAAGAGGTCTCAAGGACTTTCGATTTTGGTGAAGATCGGTTAAGGGGAAGGGGTAGTTTACCTGCAACCTTTTACGTTTTAACAAGAGTAAAGTACTTGAAAATTTATTTAAACTTTTTGAAACAATGGTAATTGTTGAAAATAAAATAATTTTGTTGCCAGGTAGCAAAAATAAAGTCATTTTGATTATAAAATATAAATATTTACAACAAGAAAAGAATTTTCAGTTTTCAAAATTTAAATATATTTTTATAAAACAATGGGTTCTTCATTGAGGTGGGGACCATGTCACTCACTCCATCTCAAGCCTCTCCCATTTTGCAGAAAAAGAGGACCCTGTCAAGGCTGATACTTTGACGACAGTGACAGGGCTTTCCACCAAATTCAGCAGAGTGACAGGTAGGCCCAACTCTGATTGGCTCCTCAGATTTCCCCAGCGTTAGTAGGTTCTATGAAAATATTTTATTTCAAAATGATTTTAAATATAAATCTTAGATACGTTTTATAAATCTCATGTTTTATGTTTTAACATGGGTAATTTTTTATATGACGAACCATAACTGCCGTAAATTCAAACAGAATCAAATAATTTTTTACATATGTGCCTGAGCTATAGAGAACTCAATGTCTGTTGATTTTGGTGAAGATCGGTTACGGGGAAAGGGCAGTTTACCTGAAACATTTTTTGTTGTAACATGAGTAAAGTACTTAATTTTGATAAAGTATCCTGATAAGATCTTAATAATCCACTGTAGAAACGTAGATGAAATATCTATAAATGAAGAGGCTAGTTGAACGGGCTGGGGGTAATTTTCTATAAATCAAAATTATAGTTGAAGGGGGAGGGGATAATTTTTTTTATATGTGTACTATGTTATTGGCAACAAAGAAGTATTTTTTTGTTAAAATTCCTTCCCTGGCTGTTTGGCTAAAAATGATTTTATATATAAATCTTAGAATATGGAAGTCATGTACGGTTCTCCATACCGATATTTTTCTATGGTAAATGATAACAGCCGCAAATTCAAACAGGATCAAATGATGTTTTGCATACAGCCCTGTATTGTAGACGTCTCAATACCTATTGGTGTTGGTGAAGATCGGTTACGGGAAAGGGGTAGTTTACCAGCAACGTTTTATGTTTTAAAACGGTATTTCCTATGGCAAACGATAAGAGCCGCAAATTAAAACAGAATCAAATACGCTTTTGCATACAGCCCTGCTTTGTTGAGTACTAAAGACCTATTGTTTTTGGTGAAGATCGGTTAAGGGAAAGGGGTAGTTTACCAGACACGTTTTTTGTCTTATCAAGGGTATTTTATATGGCAAACGATAACAGCCGCAAATTCAAACAGAATCGTATAACATTTTGCATACAGCCCTGAAATGTAGAGTTCTCAAGACCTGTTTGTTTTGGTGAAGATCGGTTAAGGGAATAGGGTTGTTTACAAGCAACATTTTATGTTTTATCAAGGGTAATTTTTTTTGACGAACGATAATTGCCATACATTAAAACAGAATCAACTACCCTTCTGCATAACTTTTTGAATTATACAGAACTTAAGGTCTGTTGATTTTGTTGAAGATCGGTTAAGGGAAAGGGGTAGTTTACCTGCAACGTTTTATGTTTTAACAAGGGTATTTTTTCTATGACGAACGATAACTGCCGTAAATTCAAAGAGAATCAACTAATGTTTTGTATACACCCCTGAATTGTAGGGTTCTCAGGACCTATTGTTTTTGGTGAAGATCGGTTAAGGGAAAGGGGTAGTTTACCAGCAACGGTTTTTTATCAAGGGTAATTTTTTTCTATAGTAAACGATAACAGCCGCAAATTCAAACAGAATCAAATGATGTTTTGCATACAGCCCTGTATTGTAGAGTTCTCAATACCTATTGGTGTTGGTGAAGATCGGTTAAGGGAAAGGGGTAGTTTACCAGCAACATTTTGTGTTTTAACAAGGGTAATTTTGTATATGACGAACGATAACTGCCGTAAATTCAAACAGAATCAACTAGGTTTTTGCATACCTTTTTGAACTAAAGAGAACTCAAGATCTGTTGATTTTGTTGAAGATCGGTTAAGGGAAGGGGTAGTTTATCAGCAACGTTTTATGTTTTGAAAAGGGTAATTTTTTTATGACGAACGATAACTGCCGAAAATTCAATGAGAATCAAATAATTTTTTGCACCCTTTCCTGTGTTGCAGAGAGCTCAAGGTCTATTGTTTTTAGTGAAGATCGGTTAAGGGAAAGGGGTAGTTTACCTGCTACAATATATGTTGTAACAAGGGAAATGTTTTCATGACGAACGATAACTGCCGCACATTCAAACAGAATCAAATATTTTTTGCATGCTTCCCTGAATTGTAGAGGGCGGAAAGTCTATTGATTTTGGAGAAGATTGGTTAAGAGAAAGGGGTAGTTTACCTGAAACATTTTATGATTTAACAAGAGTAAAGTACTTAATTTTTATAAATAAAGTATCCTGATAAGAAGCTCATAGTAATCCACTGTAGAAACGTAGATGAAATATCTATAAATGAAGAGGTTAGGTGAACGGGGTGGGGGTAATTTTCTATTATTAAAAATTTTAGTTGAAGGTGGAGGGGAGAATTTTTTATATGTGTACTACGTTATCGGCAACAAAGAAGTAGTTTTTTGTTAAAATTGCTTCCCGGGCTCTTTAGCCGTAGTTCAATGTTTTCTACAAAACCAGACTATTCGGCAGTGCCATCGACTGCCATCATCGGTGAAAATCGAGTGCGAAAACGTGAGGTGGTATACGTTTGTGACCACAGTACTGTGGTTAATGCTGAAGCAATAAGTAGAAAGACGTATTTTCTATGGAAATATTTCATTTCGAATATGATTTTAAATATAAATCTTAGAACATGGAAGTCATGTATGGTTCTCCATACCGATATTACTTCCATGTTCCTTAAGGAAATGGAAGTATGGTGATGGCAAAAAAAATCGTGTTTGAGATTATTGCAGATTCTGATTGTACTACACTCAAAACATGAAAAAAGTCGTTTTTCGAAAAGTGTCTGTGTGTGTGTCTGTCTGTGTGTCTATCTGTGTCTGTAGATTTCTTTCTATGGCAAACGATAACAGCCGCAAATTCAAACAGAATCAAATAATTGTTTGCATACAGCCCTGATTTATAGAGTACTCGCGACCTATTGTTTTTGGTGAAGATCGGTTAAGGGAAAGGGGTAGTTTACCTGCAACAGTTTTTTTTTTAGCAAGGGTAATTTTGTTTGTTTGGCAAACGATAACGGCCGCAAATTCAAACAGAATCAAATAATGTTTCGCATACAGCCCTGAATTGTTGAGTTCTCAAGATCTGTTGAGTTTGGTACAGATCGGTTAAGAGAAAGGGGTAGTTTACCGGCAACGTTTTATGTTTTAACAAGGGTATTTCTTATGACAAACGATAACAGCCGCAAATTCAAACATAATCAAATAAAGTTTAGCATACTGCCCTGAGTTGTAGAGTTCTCAAGACCTTTTGGTTTTGGTGAAGATCGGTTAATGGAAAGGGGTAGTTTACCAGCAACGTTTTATGTTTTTAAATGGTATTTTCTATGGCAAACGATAAGAGCTGAAAATTCAAACAGAATCAAATAAGTTTTTGCATACAGCCCTGATTTTTTGAGTACTAAAGACCTATTGTTTTTGGGGAAGATCGTTTGAGGGAAAGGGGTAGTTTACCTGCCACGTTTTTTGTTTTATCAAGGGTATTTTGTATGGCAAACGATAACAGCCGCAAATTCAAACAAAATCATATAATATATTACATACAACCCTGAATTGTAGAGTTATCAAGACCTATCATTTTTGGTGAAGATCGGTTAAGGGAAAGGGGTAGTTTACCAGCAACGGTTTTTATCAAGGGTAATTTTTACTTCCATATTTCCTTAAGGAATGGAAGTATGGTGATGGCAAAAAAAATCGTGTTCGAGATTGTTGCAGATTCTGATTCTACTACACTCAAAACATGAAAAAAAGTCGTTTTCCGAAAAGTGTGTGTGTCTGTGTGTGTGTCTGTGTGTGTGTGTCTGTGTGTCTGTGTGTAGATTTTTTTCTATGGCAAACGATAACTGCCGCAAATTCAAACAGAATCAAATAATTTTTTGCATACAGCCCTGATTTGTAGAGGACTCGCGATCTATTGTTTTTGGTGAAGATCGGTTGAAGGAAAGGGGTAGTTTACCTGGAACGGTTTTTTTTATCAAGGGAAATTTTTTTTTTGGCAAACGATAACAGCCGCAAATTCAAACATAATCAAATAATGTTTCGTATACAGCCCTGAAATGTAGAGTTCTCAAGACCTTTTGTTTTTGGTGAAGATCGGTTAAGGGAAAGGGGTAGTTTACTTGTAACGTTTTATGTTTTAACAAGGGTATTTCCTATGGCAAACGATAACAGCCGCAAATTCAAACAGAATCAAAAGATTATTTGCATACAGCCCTAAATTGTAGAGTACTCGAGACGTATTTTTTTTGGTGAAGATCGATTAAGGGAAAGGGGTAGTTTACTTGTAACGTTTTATGTTTTAACAAGGGTATTTCCTATGGCAAACGATAACGGCCGCAAATTCAAACAGAAACAAAAGTTTATTTGCATACAGCACTAAATTGTAGAGTTCTCAAGACCTATTGTTTTTGGTGAAGATCGGTTAAGGGAAAGGGGTAGTTTACCTACAACGTTTTTTTAACAAGGGTATTTTCTATGGCAAACGATAACAGCCGCAAATTCAAACAGAATAAAATAATTTTCTGCATACAGCCCTGATTTGTAGAGTACTCAAGACCTGTTGTTTTTGGTGAAGATCGGTTGACGGGAAGGGGTAGTTTACCGGCAACGTTTTTTATCAAGCGTATTTTCTATGGCAAACGATAACTGCCGCAAATTCAAACAGAATCAAATAATTTTTTGCATACAGCCCTGATTTGTAGAGTACTCGCGACCTACTGTTTTTGGTGAAGATCGGTTGAGGGGAAGGGGTAGTTTACCAGCAACGGTTTTTTTTATCAAGGGAAATTTTTTTTTTGGCAAACGATAACAGCCGCAAATTCAAACAGACTTAAATAATGTTTCGTATACAGCCCTGAATTGTAGAGTTTTCAAGACCTATTGTTTTTGGTGAAGATCGGTTAAGGGAAAGGGGTAGTTTACCAGTAACGTTTTATGTTTTAACAAGGGTATTTCCGATGGCAAACGATAACAGCCGCAAATTCAAACAGAATCAAACGATTATTTGCATACAGCCCTAAATTGTAGATTTCTCAAGACCTATTGTTTTTGGTGAAGATCGGTTGAGGGAAAGGGGTACTTTACCTGTAACGTTTTATGTTTTAACAAGGGTATTTCCTATGGCAAACGATAACAGCCGCAAATTCAAACAGAATCAAATAATGTTTTGCATACAGCCCTGATTTGTAGAGTACTCAAGACCTGTTGTTTTTGGTGAAGATCGGTTAAGGGGAAGGGGTAGTTTACCTGCACCGTTTTTTTATCAAGCGTATTTTCTATGGCAAACGATAACAGCCGCAAATTCAAACAGAATCAAATAATTTTTTGCATACATCCCTGAATTGTAGAGGTCTCAAGGACTTTCGATTTTGGTGAAGATCGGTTAAGGGGAAGGGGTAGTTTACCTGCAACCTTTTACGTTTTAACAAGAGTAAAGTACTTGCAAATTTATTTAACCTTTTTGAAACAATGGTAATTGTTAAAAATAAAATAAATTTGTTGCCAGGCAATAAAATTAAAATTTTTTAATTTTAATGTAATATAATATTTTTTATTTAATACGGCAATAAAAAGGCAGGTAAGACACAAACACACAATTCACGTTATTTCTGGCCTCACTCATGTTTATTTTCTTACGTTTGCACGCTTTTTAAATGGAAAGTGCCGAAACCCACACCAACATAACGCGTGCAAGCCGAAAAAATGGACATCAATTTGCTTACTGGCGAAGCTAGTAGTTAATGAATGGGTAGGCAAAAATCTTATCTTAAATTTTTTTTAAGGAATCACTAAAAGGACGGTGGGTCAAATCGGACGCTGAGGTAGAGTTTGCTGTAACCGAATGGTTCCACAAACAGCCGTAAGAATTTTACTAGCAGGGAATCTACAGGTTAGCGTAACAGTGGAACTCATGTCTTAATGTTATTGGAGACTTCTTTTAAAATCGTTGAATAAAAAATGCTTTACAGCTCTATACGTGTGTCTATTGAACAATCCTTGTATTAGTCATACACAATAATACAACTGATTGAACTTCAAATTTTTAAACTTGGTTAGTTTCTATATATATGTTTAATGTTACAAATAATTCAAATAACAATCTTGATCATCTGTTAGTTCAGCGGAATAACAGTGACACTTTTAATAACCGCATAAAATAAACACTTAGTAACAACACAGGCGCTTTAACTTAACTGTTTGGACCACAGAAGTGAGGCATGCCTCAACGCTCTATGTGTACAGCGCGGGACAATCCCCCCTCCCTACACTTCCCTATCACACCACTACATTGCTTACATACGATGTATACAAAAAACGCTGAGGCAAGTTCAGGTTGCCTCATTCGATTTAAACGAACTATGCCGAATCTCACCTGTCACCATCTAGCGGTCGCTCAATAAAGCACGTTTCGATTTAATAAATTTGACAGTCACAGTAACAATGTATAATCTTTACGTTATGTAGTTCATACGTATTTATAATTTTTATTCTACAGAATTTGTTAGGGTAGGCATTGCCTCAATTGCCTCCATGTAACTTCGCCGCTGATATATATGTGTACAACGTTATCGGCAACAAAGAAGTAGTTTTTGTTAAAATTCCTTCCCGGGATATTTGGCCGTAGTCCAATGTTTTCTACAAAACCAGACATTTCGGCAATGCCATCGACTTCCATCATCAGTGAAAATCGAGTGAGATAACGTGAGGTGGTATACGTTAGTGACCACAGTACTGTGGTTAAGGCTGAAGCAGTAAGTAGAAAGAAGTAGTTTCTATGGTAATATTTCATTTCGAAAATGATTTTAAATATAAATCTTAGAATATGGAAGTCATGTATGGTTCTCCATACCGATATTTTACTTCCATATTCCTTAAGGAATGGAAGTATGGTGATGGCAAAAAAAATCGTGTTCGAGATTATTGCAGATTCTGATTCTACTACACTCAAAACATGAAAAAAAGTCGTTTTCCGAAAAGTGTCTGTGTGTGTGTCTGTCTGTGTGTCTGTCTGTCTGTAGATTTTTTTCTATGGCAAACGATAACTGCCGCAAATTCAAACAGAATCAAATAATTTTTTGCATGCAGCTCTGATTTGCAGAGTACTCGCGACCTATTGTTTTTGGTGAAGATCGGTTGAGGGAAAGGGGTAGTTTACCTACAACGGTTTTTTTTTAGCAAGGGTAATTTTGTTTGTTTGGCAAACGATAACACCCGCAAATTCAAACAGAATCAAATAATGTTTCGCATACAGCCCTGATTTGTAGCGTTCTCAAGATCTGTTGATTTTGGTGAAGATCGGTTAAGGGAAAGGGGTAGTTTACCTGTAACGTTTTATGTTTTAACAAGTGTATTTCCTATGGCAAACGATAACAGCCGCAAATTCAAACAGAATCAAAAGATTATTTGCATACAGCCCTAAATTGTTGAGTTCTCAAGACCTATTGTTTTTGGTGAAGTTCGGTTGAGGGAAAGGGGTAGTTTACCTGCAACGTTTTTTTAACAAGGGTATTTTCTATGGCAAACGATAACAGCCGCAAATTCAAACAGAATCAAATAATGTTTTGAATACAGCCCTGATTTGTAGAGTACTCAAGACATATTGTTTTTGGTGAAGATCGTTTAAGGGAAAGGGGTAGTTTACCTGTAACGTTTTATGTTTTAACAAGGGTATTTCCTATGGCAAACGATAACAGCCGCAAATTCAAACAGAATCAAAAGATTATTTGCATACAGCCCTAAATTGTAGAGTTCTCAAGACCTATTGTTTTTGGTGAAGATCGGTTGAGGGAAAGGGGTAGTTTACCTGCAAAGTTTTTTTAACAAGGGTATTTTCTATGGCAAACGATAACAGCCGCAAATTCAAACAGAATCAAATAATGTTTTGCATACAGCCCAGATTTGTAGAGTACTCAAGACCTATTTTTTTTGGTGAAGATCGGTTAAGGGGAAGGGGTAGTTTACCAGCAACGTTGTTTTATCAAGCGTATTTTCTATGGCAAACGATAACAGCCGCAAATTCAAACAGAATCAAATAATTTTTTGCATACGTCCCTGAATTGTAGAGGTCTCAATGACTTTTGATTTTGGTGAAGATCGGTTAAGGGGAAGGGGTAGTTTACCTGCAACCTTTTACGTTTTAACAAGAGTAAAGTACTTGAAAATTTATTTAAACTTTTTGAAACAATGGTAATTGTTAAAAATAAAATAATTTTGTTGCCAGGCAATAAAATTATAATTTTTTCATTTTAATGTAATATAATATTTTTCATTTAATACAGCAATAAAAAGGCAGGTAAGGCACAGCCTGGCTGTTTGGCTGAAAATGATTTTAAATATAAATCTTAGAATATGGAAGTCATGTATGGTTCTCCATACCGATATTTCTATGGTAAACGATAACAGCCGCAAATTCAAACAGAATCAAATGATGTTTTGCATACAGACCTGTATTGTAGAGTTCTCCGTACCTATTGGTGTTGGTGAAGATCGGTTAAGGGAAAGGGGTAGCTTGCTGCAACGTTTTATGTTTTAAAAGGGTATTTCCTATGGCAAACGATAAGAGCCGCAAATTCAAACAGAATCAAATACTCTTTTGCATACAGCCCTGTTTTGTTGAGTACTAAAGACACATTGTTTTTGGTGAAGATCGGTTAAGGGAAAGGGGTAGTTTACCAGACACTTTTTTGTTTTGTCAAGGGTAATTTATATGGCAAACGATAACAGCCGCAAATTCAAACAGAATCATATAATATTTTGCATACAGCCCTGAAATGTAGAGTTCTCAAGACCTGTTGGTTTTGGTGAAGATCGGTTAAGGGAATAGGGTTGTTTACCAGCAACATTTTATGTTTTATCAAGGGTAATTTTTTTTTTGACGAACGATAACTGCCGTACATTAAAATAGAATCAACTACTCTTCTGCATACCTTTTTGAATTATACAGAACTCAAGGTCTGTTGATTTTGTTGAAGATCGGTTAAGGGAAAGGGGTAGTTTACCAGCAACGTTTTATGTTTTAACAAGTGTATTTTTTTTATGACGAACGATAACTGCCGTAAATTCAAAGAGAATCAACTAATGTTTTGCATACAGCCCTGAATTGTAGAGTTCTCAAGAACTATTTTTTTTGGAGAAGATCGGTTAATGGAATAGGGTAGTTTACCAGCAACGTTTTATGTTTTATCAAGGGTGTTTTCTATGGCAAACGATAACAGCCGCAAATTCAAACAGAATCAAATAATTGTTTGCATACAGGCCTGAATTGTAGACTACCTAAGACCTGTCGTTTTTGGTGAAGATCGGTTAAGGGAAAGGGGTAGTTTACCAGCAACGTTTTATGTTTTAACAAGGGTATTTTTTCTATGACGAACGATAACTGCCGTAAATTCAAAGAGAATCAACTAATGTTTTGTATACAGCCCTGAATTGTAGGGTTCTCAGGACCTATTGTTTTTGGTGAAGATCGGTTAAGGGAAAGGGGTAGTTTACCAGCAACGGTTTTTTATCAAGGGTAATTTTTTTCTATAGTAAACGATAACAGCCGCAAATTCAAACAGAATCAAATGATGTTTTGCATACAGCCCTGTATTGTAGAGTTCTCAATACCTATTGGTGTTGGTGAAGATCGGTTAAGGGAAAGGGGTAGTCTACCAGCAACATTTTGTGTTTTAACAAGGGTAGTTTTGTATATGACGAACGATAACTGCCGTAAATTCAAACAGAATCAACTAGGTTTTTGCATACCTTTTTGAACTAAAGAGAACTCAAGATCTGTTGATTTTGTTGAAGATCGGTTAAGGGAAGGGGTAGTTTATCAGCAACGTTTTATGTTTTAAAAAGGGTAATTTTTTTATGACGAACGATAACTGCCGAAAATTCAATGAGAATCAAATAATTTTTAGCACCCTTTCCTGTGTTGCAGAGAGCTCAAGGTCTAATGTTTTTAGTGAAGATCGGTTAAGGGAAAGGGGTAGTTTACCTGCTACATTTTATGTTGTAACAAGAGAAATGTTTTCATGACGAACGATAACTGCCGCACATTCAAACAGAATCAAATATTTTTTGCATGCTTCCCTGAATTGTAGAGGGCGGAAAGTCTATAGATTTTGGAGAAGATTGGTTAAGAGAAAGGGGTAGTTTACCTGAAACATTTTATGATTTAACAAGAGTAAAGTACTTAATTTTTATAAATAAAGTATCCTGATAAGAAGCTCATAGTAATCCACTGTAGAAACGTAGATGAAATATCTATAAATGAAGAGGTTAGGTGAACGGGGTGGGGGTAATTTTCTATTATTAAAAATTTTAGTTGAAGGTGGAGGGGAGAATTTTTTATATGTGTACTACGTTATCGGCAACAAAGAAGTAGTTTTTTGTTAAAATTGCTTCCCGGGCTCTTTAGCCGTAGTCCAATGTTTTCTACAAAACCAGACTTTTCGGCAGTGCCATCGACTGCCATCATCGGTGAAAATCGAGTGCGAAAACGTGAGGTGGTATACGTTTGTGACCAAAGTACTGTGGTTAATGCTGAAGCAATAAGTAGAAAGACGTATTTTCTATGGAAATATTTCATTTCGAATATGATTTTAAATATAAATCTTAGAACATGGAAGTCATGTATGGTTCTCCATACCGATATTACTTCCATGTTCCTTAAGGAAATGGAAGTATGGTGATGGCAAAAAAAATCGTGTTTGAGATTATTGCAGATTCTGATTGTACTACACTCTAAACATGAAAAAAGTCGTTTTTCGAAAAGTGTCTGTGTGTGTGTCTGTCTGTGTGTCTGTCTGTGTCTGTAGATTTTTTTCTATGGCAAACGATAACAGCCGCAAATTCAAACAGAAACAAATAATTGTTTGCATGCAGCCCTAATTTATAGAGTACTCGCGACCTATTGTTTTTGGTGAAGATCGGTTAAGGGAAAGGGGTAGTTTACCTGCAAAGGTTTTTTTTTAGCAAGGGTAATTTTGTTTGTTTGGCAAACGATAACGGCCGCAAATTCAAACAGAATCAAATAATGTTTCGCATACAGCCCTGAATTGTAGAGTTCTCAAGATCTGTTGAGTTTGGTACAGATCGGTTAAGAGAAAGGGGTAGTTTACCGGCAACGTTTTATGTTTTAACAAGGGTATTTCTTATGACAAACGATAACAGCCGCAAATTCAAACATAATCAAATAAAGTTTAGCATACTGCCGTGAGTTGTAGAGTTCTCAAGACCTTTCGGTTTTGGTGAAGATCGGTTAATGGAAAGGGGTAGTTTACCAGCAACGTTTTATGTTTTTACATGGTATTTTCTATGGCAAACGATAAGAGCTGCAAATTCAAACAGAATCAAATAAGTTTTTGCATACAGCCCTGATTTTTTGAGTACTAAAGACGTATTGTTTTTGGTGAAGATCGTTTGAGGGAAAGGGGTAGTTTACCTGCCACGTTTTTTGTTTTATCAAGGGTATTTTGTATGGCAAACGATAACAGCCGCAAATTCAAACAAAATCATATAATATATTACATACAACCCTGAATTGTAGAGTTATCAAGACCTATCGTTTTTGGTGAAGATCGGTTAAGGGAAAGGGGTAGTTTACCAGCAACGGTTTTTATCAAGGGTAATTTTACTTCCATATTTCCTTAAGGAATGGAAGTATGGTGATGGCAAAAAAAATCGTGTTCGAGATTATTGCAGATTCTGATTATACTACACTCAAAATATGAAAATATCGGTATGGAGAACCATGACTTCCATATTCTAAGATTTATATTTAAAATCATTTTCGAAATGAAATATTACCTTAGAAACTACTTCTTTCTACTTACTGCTTCAGCCTTAACCACAGTACTGTGGTCACTAACGTATACCACCTCACGTTATCGCACTCGATTTTCACTGATGATGGAAGTCGATGGCATTGCCGAAATGTCTGGTTTTGTAGAAAACATTGGACTACGGCCAAATATCCCGGGAAGGAATTTTAACAAAAACTACTTCTTTGTTGCCGATAACGTTGTACACATATGTATCAGTGGCGAAGTTACATGGAGGCAATTGAGGCAATGCCTACCCTAACAAATTCTGTAGAATAAAAATTATAAATACGTATGAACTACATAACGTAAAGATTATACATTGTTACTGTGACTGTCAAATTTATTAAACCGAAACGTGCTTTATTGAGCGACCGCTAGATGGTGACAGGTGAGATTCGGCATAGTTCGTTTAAAGCGAATGAGGCAACCTGAACTTGCCTCAGCGTTTTTTGTATACATCGTATGTAAGCAATGTAGTGGTGTGATAGGGAAGTGTAGGGAGGGGGATTGTCCCGCGCTGTACACATAGAGCGTTGAGGCATGCCTCACTTCTGTGGTCCAAACAGTTAAGTTAAAGCGCCTGTGTTGTTTCTAAGTGTTTATTTTATGCGGTTATTAAAAGTGTCACTGTTATTCCGCTGAACTAACAGATGATCAAGATTGTTATTTGAATTATTTGTAACATTAAACATATATATAGAAACTAACCAAGTTTAAAAATTTGAAGTTCAATCAGTTGTATTATTGTGTATGACTAATACAAGGATTGTTCAATAGACACACGTATAGAGCTGTAAAGCATTTTTTATTCAACGATTTTAAAAGAAGTCTCCAATAACATTAAGACATGAGCTCCACTGTTGCGCTAACCTGTAGATTCCCTGCTAGTAAAATTCTTACGGCTGTTTGTGGAACCATTCGGTTACAGCAAACTCTACCTCAGCGTCCGATTTGACCCACCGTCCTTTTAGTGATTCCTTAAAAAAAATTTAAGATAAGATTTTTGCCTACCCATTCATTAACTACTAGCTTCGCCAGTAAGCAAATTGATGTCCATTTTTTCGGCTTGCACGCGTTATGTTGGTGTGGGTTTCGGCACTTTCCATTTAAAAAGCGTGCAAACGTAAGAAAATAAACTACCCCTTCCCCTTAACCGATCTTCACCAAAAACAATAGGTCTTGAGTACTCTACAAATCAGGGCCGTATGCAAAACATTATTTGATTCTGTTTGAATTTGCGGCTGTTATCGTTTGCCATCGGAAATACCCTTGTTAAAACATAAAACGTTACAGGTAAACTACCCCTTTCCCTTAACCGATCTTCACCAAAAACAACAGGTCTTGAAAACTCTACAATTCAGGGCTGTATACGAAACATTATTTAAGTCTGTTTGAATTTGCGGCTGTTATCGTTTGCCAAAATAAAAATTTCCCTTGATAAAAAAAACCGTTGCAGGTAAACTACCCCTTCCCGTCAACCGATCTTCACCAAAAACAGTAGGTCGCGAGTACTCTACAAATCAGGGCTGCATGCAAAAAATTATTTGATTCTGTTTGAATTTGCGGCAGTTATCGTTTGCCATAGAAAATACGCTTGATAAAAAATGTTGCAGGTAAACTACCCCTTCCCCTCAACCGATCTTCACCAAAAACAACAAGTCTTGAGTCCTCTACAAATCAGGGCTGTATGCAGAAAATTATTTTATTCTGTTTGAATTTGCGGCTGTTATCGTTTGCCATATAAAATACCCTTGTTAAAAAAACGTTGTAGGTAAACTACCCCTTTCCCTTAACCGATCTTCACCAAAAACAATAGGTCTTGAGAACTCTACAATTTAGTGCTGTATGCAAATAATCTTTTGATTCTGTTTGAATTTGCGGCTGTTATCGTTTGCCATAGGAAATACCCTTGTTAAAACATAAAACGTTACAAGTAAACTACCCCTTTCCCTTAACCGATCTTCACCAAAAACAAACGATCTTGAGAACTCTACAATTCAGGGCTGTATACGAAACATTATTTGATTCTGTTTGAATTTGCGGCTGTTATCGTTTGCCAAAAAAAAAAATTTCCCTTGATAAAAAAAACCGTTGCAGGTAAACTACCCCTTTCCCTCAACCGATCTTCACCACAAACAACAGGTCGCGAGTACTCTACAAATCAGGGCAGTATGCAAAAAAGTATTTGATTCTGTTTGAATTTGCGGCAGTTATCGTTTGCCATAGAAAATACGCTTGATAAAAAACGTTGCAGGTAAACTACCCCTTTCCCTCAACCGATCTTCACCAAAAGCAATAGGTCTTGAGTACTCTACAAATCAGGGCAGTATGCAGAAAATTATTTGATTCTGTTTGAATTTGCGGCTGTTATCGTTTGCCATAAAAAATACCCTTGTTAAAAAAACGTTGTAGCTAAACTACCCCTTTCCCTTAACCGATCTTCACCAAAAACAATAGGTCTTGAGAACTCTACACTTTAGGGCTGTATGCAAATAATCTTTTGATTCTGTTTGAATTTGCGGCCGTTATCGTTTGCCATAGGAAATACCCTTGTTAAAACATAAAACGTTACAAGTAAACTACCCCTTTGCCTTAATCGATCTTCACCAAAAAAAATAGGTCTCGAGTACTCTACAATTTAGGGCTGTATGCAAATAATCTTTTGATTCTGTTTGAATTTGCGGCTGTTATCGTTTGCCATAAGAAATACCCTTGTTAAAACATAAAACGTTACAAGTAAACTACCCCTTTCCCTTAACCGATCTTCACCAAAAACAAAAGGTCTTGAGAACTCTACAATTAAGGGCTGTATACGAAACATTATTTGATTATGTTTGAATTTGCGGCTGTTATCGTTTGCCAAAAAAAAAATTTCCCTTGATAAAAAAAAATCGTTCCAGGTAAACTACCCCTTTCCTTCAACCGATCTTCACCAAAAACAATAGTTCGCGAGTCCTCTACAAATCAGGGCTGTATGCAAAAAATTATTTGATTCTGTTTGAATTTGCGGCAGTTATCGTTTGCCATAGAAAAAAATCTACAGACACACAGACACACAGACACACAGACACACACACAGACACACACACACACAGACACTTTTCGGAAAACGACTTTTTTTCATGTTTTGAGTGTAGTAGAATCAGAATCTGCAATAATCTCGAACACGATTTTTTTTGCCATCACCATACTTCCATTCCTTAAGGAAATATGGAAGTAAAAAAGTCGTTTTCCGAAAAGTGTCTGTGTGTGTGTGTCTGTGTATCTATGTCTGTGTGTCTGTCTGTGTGTGTGTCTGTAGATTTTTTTTCTATGGCAAACGATAACTGCCGCAAATTCAAACAGAATCAAATAATTTTTTGCATACAGCACTGATTTGTAGAGGACTCGCGAACTATTGTTTTTGGTGAAGATCGGTTGATGGAAATGGGTAGTTTACCTGCAACGGTTTTTTTTTATCAAGGGAATTTTTTTTTTTTGGCAAACGATAACAGCCGCAAATTCAAACAGAATCAAATAATGTTTCGTATACAGCCCTGAATTGTAGAGTTCTCAAGACCTTTTGTTTTTGGTGAAGATCGGTTAAGGGAAAGGGGTAGTTTACTTGTAACGTTTTATGTTTTAACTAGGGTATTTCCTATGGCAAACGATAACAGCCGCAAATTCAAACAGAATCAAAAGATTATTTGCATACAGCCCTAAATTGTAGAGTTCTCAATATCTTTTGTTTTTGGTGAAGATCGGTTAAGGGAAAGGGGTAGTTTACCTACAACGTTTTTTTAACAAGGGTATTTTCTATGGCAAACGATAACAGCCGCAAATTCAAACAGAATCAAACAATTTTCTGCATACAGCCCTGATTTGTAGAGTACTCCAGACCTATTGTTTTTGGTGAAGATCGGTTGAGGGGAAGGGGTAGTTTACCGGCAATGTTTTTTATCAAGCATATTTTATATGGCAAACGATAACTGCCGCAAATTCAAACAGAATCAAATAATTTTTTGCATACAGCCCTGATTTGTAGAGTACTCGCGACCTGTTGTTTTTGGTAGAGATCGGTTGAGGGGAAGGGGTAGTTTACCAGCAACGGTTTTTTTTATCAAGGGAAATTTTTTTTTGGCAAACGATAACAGCCGCAAATTCAAACAGACTTAAATAATTTTTCGTATACAGCCCTGAATTGTAGAGGTTTCACGACCTGTTGTTTTTGGTGAAGATCGGTTAAGGGAAAGGGGTAGTTTACCTGTAACGTTTTATGTTTTAACAAGGGTATTTCCTATGGCAAACGATAACAGCCGCAAATTCAAACAGAATCAAACGATTATTTGCATACAGCCCTAAATTGTAGAGTTCTCAAGACCTTTTGTTTTTGGTGAAGATCGGTTGAGGGAAAGGGGTAGTTTACTTGCAACGTTTTTTTAACAAGGGTATTTTCTATGGCAAACGATAACAGCCGCAAATTCAAAGAGAATCAAATAATGTTTTGCATACAGCCCTGATTTGTAGAGTGCTCAAGATCTATTGTTTTTGGTGAAGATCGGTTAAGGGGAAGGGGTAGTTTACCTGCACCGTTTTTTTATCAAGCGTATTTTCTATGGCAAACGATAACAGCCGCAAATTCAAACAGAATCAAATAATGTTTTGCATACGTCCCTGAATTGTAGAGTTCTCAAGGACTTTCGATTTTGGTGAAGATCGGTTAAGGGGAAGGGGTAGTTTACCTGCAACCTTTTACGTTTTAACAAGAGTAAAGTACTTGCAAATTTATTTAAACTTTTTGAAACAATGGTAATTGTTAAAAATAAAATAATTTTGTTGCCAGGCAATAAAATTAAAATTTTTTAATTTTAATGTAATATAATATTTTTCATTTAATACGGCAATAAAAAGGCAGGTAAGACACAAACACACAATTCACGTTATTTCTGGCCTCACTCATGTTTATTTTCTTACGTTTGCACGCTTTTTAAATGGAAAGTGCGGAAACCCATACCAACATAACGCGTGCAAGCCGAAAAAATGGACATCAATTTGCTTACTGGCGAAGCTAGTAGTTAATGAATGGGTAGGCAAAAATCTTATCTTAAATTTTTTTTAAGGAATCACTAAAAGGACGGTGGGTCAAATCGGACGCTGAGGTAGAGTTGCTGTAACCGAATGGTTCCACAAACAGCCGTAAGAATTTTACTAGCAGGGAATCTACAGGTTAGCGCAACAGTGGAACTCATGTCTTAATGTTATTGGAGACTTCTTTTAAAATCGTTGAATAAAAAATGCTTTACAGCTCTATACGTGTGTCTATTGAACAATCCTTGTATTAGTCATACACAATAATACAACTGATTGAACTTCAAATTTTTAAACTTGGTTAGTTTCTATATATATGTTTAATGTTACAAATAATTCAAATAACAATCTTGATCATCTGTTAGTTCAGCGGAATAACAGTGACACTTTTAATAACCGCATAAAATAAACACTTAGAAACAACACAGGCGCTTTAACTTAACTGTTTGGACCACAGAAGTGAGGCATGCCTCAACGCTCTATGTGTACAGCGCGGGACAATCCCCCTCCCTACACTTCCCTATCACACCACTACATTGCTTACATACGATGTATACAAAAAACGCTGAGGCAAGTTCAGGTTGCCTCATTCGCTTTAAACGAACTATGCCGAATCTCACCTGTCACCATCTAGCGGTCGCTCAATAAAGCACGTTTCGGTTTAATAAATTTGACAGTCACAGTAACAATGTATAATCTTTACGTTATGTAGTTCATACGTATTTATAATTTTTATTCTACAGAATTTGTTAGGGTAGGCATTGCCTCAATTGCCTCCATGTAACTTCGCCACTGATACATATGTGTACAACGTTATCGGCAACAAAGAAGTAGTTTTTGTTAAAATTCCTTCCCGGGATATTTGGCCGTAGTCCAATGTTTTCTACAAAACCAGACATTTCGGCAATGCCATCGACTTCCATCATCAGTGAAAATCGAGTGCGATAACGTGAGGTGGTATACGTTAGTGACCACAGTACTGTGGTTAAGGCTGAAGCAGTAAGTAGAAAGAAGTAGTTCCTATGGTAATATTTCATTTCGAAAATGATTTTAAATATAAATCTTAGAATATGGAAGTCATGTATGGTTCTCCATACCGATATTTTTCTATGGTAAACGATAACAGCCGCAAATTCAAACAGAATCAAATGATGTTTTGCATACAGCCCTGTATTGTAGAGTTCTCCGTACCTATTGGTGTTGGTGAAGATCGGTTAAGGGAAAGGGGTAGCTTGCCTGCAACGTTTTATGTTTTAAAAGGGTATTTCCTATGGCAAACGATAAGAGCCGCAAATTCAAACAGAATCAAATACTTTTTTGCATACTGCCCTGTTTTGTTGAGTACTAAAGACACATTGTTTTTGGTGAAGATCGGTTAAGGGAAAGGGGTAGTTTACCAGACACTTTTTTGTTTTATCAAGGGTAATTTATATGGCAAACGATAACAGCCGCAAATTCAAGCAGAATCATATAATAATTTGCATACAGCCCTGAAATGTAGAGTTCTCAAGACCTGTTGGTTTTGGTGAAGATCGGTTAAGGGAATAGGGTTGTTTACCAGCCACATTTTATGTTTTATCAAGGGTATTTTTTTTTTTGACGAACGATAACTGCCGTACATTAAAACAGAATCAACTACTCTTCTGCATACCTTTTTGAATTATACAGAACTCAAGGTCTGTTGATTTTGTTGAAGATCGGTTAAGGGAAAGGGGTAGTTTACCAGCAACGTTTTATGTTTTAACAAGGGTATTTTTTTATGACGAACGATAACTGCCGTAAATTCAAAGAGAATCAACTAATGTTTTGCATACAGCCCTGAATTGTAGAGTTCTCAAGACCTATTTTTTTTGGTGAAGATTGGTTAATGGAATAGGGTAGTTTACCAGCAACGTTTTATGTTTTATCAAGGGTGTTTTCTATGGCAAACGATAACAGCCGCAAATTCAAACAGTATCAAATAATTGTTTGCATACAGGCCTGAATTGTAGACTACCTAAGACCTGTCGTTTTTGGTGAAGATCGGTTAAGGGAAAGGGGTAGTTTACCAGCAACGTTTTATGTTTTAACAAGGGTATTTTTTCTATGACGAACGATAACTGCCGTAAATTCAAAGAGAATCAACTAATGTTTTGTATACAGCCCTAAATTGTAGGGTTCTCAGGACCTATTGTTTTTGGTGAAGATCGGTTAAGGGAAAGGGGTAGTTTACCAGCAACGGTTTTTTATCAAGGGTAATTTTTTTCTATAGTAAACGATAACAGCCGCATATTCAAACAGAATCAAATGATGTTTTGCATACAGCCCTGTATTGTAGAGTTCTCAATACCTGTTGGTGTTGGTGAAGATCGGTTAAGGGAAAGGGGTAGTTTACCAGCAACATTTTGTGTTTTAACAAGGGTAATTTTGTATATGACGAACGATAACTGCCGTAAATTCAAACAGAATCAACTAGGTTTTTGCATACCTTTTTGAACTAAAGAGAACTCAAGATCTGTTGATTTTGTTGAAGATCGGTTAAGGGAAGGGGTAGTTTATCAGCAACGTTTTATGTTTTAAAAAGGGTAATTTTTTTATGACGAACGATAACTGCCGAAAATTCAATGAGAATCAAATAATTTTTTGCACCCTTTCCTGTGTTGCAGAGAGCTCAAGGTCTATTGTTTTTAGTGAAGATCGGTTAAGGGAAAGGGGTAGTTTACCTGCTACATTTTATGTTGTAACAAGAGAAATGTTTTCATGACGAACGATAACTGCCGCACATTCAAACAGAATCAAATATTTTTTGCATGCTTCCCTGAATTGTAGAGGGCGGAAAGTCTATTGATTTTGGAGAAGATTGGTTAAGAGAAAGGGGTAGTTTACCTGAAACATTTTATGATTTAACAAGAGTAAAGTACTTAAATTTTATAAATAAAGTATCCTGATAAGAAGCTCATAGTAATCCACTGTAGAAACGTAGATGAAATATCTATAAATGAAGAGGTTAGGTGAACGGGGTGGGGGTAATTTTCTATTATTAAAAATTTTAGTTGAAGGTGGAGGGGAGAATTTTTTATATGTGTACCACGTTATCGGCAACAAAGAAGTAGTTTTTTGTTAAAATTGCTTCCCGGGCTCTTTAGCCGTAGTCCAATGTTTTCTACAAAACCAGACTTTTCGGCAGTGCCATCGACTGCCATCATCGGTGAAAATCGAGTGCGAAAACGTGAGGTGGTATACGTTTGTGACCACAGTACTGTGGTTAATGCTGAAGCAATAAGTAGAAAGACGTAGTTTCTATGGAAATATTTCATTTCGAATATGATTCAATTTCATTTCAAACAGAATCAAATACTTTTTTGCATACAGCCCTGTTTTGTTGAGTACTAAAGACACATTGTTTTTGGTGAAGATCGGTTAAGGGAAAGGGGTAGTTTACCAGACACTTTTTTGTTTTGTCAAGGGTATTTTATATGGCAAACGATAACAGCCGCAAATTCAAGCAGAATCATATAATATTTTGCATACAGCCCTGAAATGTAGAGTTCTCAAGACCTGTTGGTTTTGGTGAAGATCGGTTAAGGGAATAGGGTTGTTTACCAGCAACATTTTATGTTTTATCAAGGGTAATTTTTTTTTGACGAACGATAACTGCCGTACATTAAAACAGAATCAACTACTCTTCTGCATACCTTTTTGAATTATACAGAACTCAAGGTCTGTTGATTTTGTTGAAGATCGGTTAAGGGAAAGGGGTAGTTTACCAGCAACGTTTTATGTTTTAACAAGGGTATTTTTTTTATGACGAACGATAACTGCCGTAAATTCAAAGAGAATCAACTAATGTTTTGCATACAGCCCTGAATTGTAGAGTTCTCAAGACCTATTTTTTTGGTGAAGATCGGTTAATGGAATAGGGTAGTTTACCAGCAACGTTTTATGTTTTATCAAGGGTGTTTTCTATGGCAAACGATAACAGCCGCAAATTCAAACAGAATCAAATAATTGTTTGCATACAGGCCTGAATTTTAGACTACCTAAGACCTGTCGTTTTTGGTGAAGATCGGTTAAGGGAAAGGGGTAGTTTACCAGCAACGGTTTTTATCAAGGGTAATTTTTTTCTATAGTAAACGATAACAGCCGCAAATTCAAGCAGAATCAAATGATGTTTTGCATACAGCCCTGTATTGTAGAGTTCTCAATACGTATTGGTGTTGGTGAAGATCGGTTAAGGGAAAGGGGTAGTTTACCAGCAACATTTTATGTTTTAACAAGGTTAATTTTTTATATGACGAACGATAACTGCCGTAAATTCAAACAGAATCAACTAGGTTTTTGCATACCTTTTTGAACTAAAGAGAACTCAAGGTCTGTTGATTTTGTTGAAGTTTGGTTAAGGGAAGGGGTAGTTTATTAGCAACGTTTTATGTTTTAAAAAGGGTAATTTTTTTATGACGAACGATAACTGCCGAAAATTCAATGAGAATCAAATAATTTTTTGCACCCCCTGAGTTGCAGAGAGCTCAAGGTCTATTGATTTTGGTGAAGATCGGTTAAGGGAAAGGGGTAGTTTACCTGCAACATTTTATGTTGTAACAAGAGAAATGTTTCCATGACGAACGATAACTGCCGCACATTCAAACAGAATCAAATATTTTTTTGCATGCTTCGCTGAATTGTAGAGGACGGAAGGTCTGTTGATTTTGGAGAAGATCGGTTAAGAGAAAGGGGTAGTTTACCTGAAACATTTTATGATTTAACAAGAGGAAAGTACTTAATTTTTATAAATAAAGTATCCTGATAAGAAGCTCATAGTAATCCACTGTAGAAACGTAGATGAAATATCTATAAATGAAGAAGTTAGGTGAACGGGGTGGGGGTAATTTTCTATTATTAAAAATTATAGTTGTAGTGGAGGGGAGAATTTTTTATATGTGTACTACGTTATCGGCAACAAAGAAATAGTTTTTTGTTAAAATTGCTTCCCGGGATGTTTGACCGTAGTCCAATGTTTTCTGCAAAACCAGACTTTTCGGCAGTGCCATCGACTGCCATCATCGGTGAAAATCGAGTGCGAAAACGTGAGGTGGTATACGTTAGTGACCACAGTACTGTGGTTAATGCTGAAGCAATAAGTAGAAAGACATAGTTTCTATGGAAATATTTCATTTCGAAAATGATTTTAAATATAAATCTTAGAACATGGAAGTCATGTATGGTTCTCCATACCGACATTTTTCCATAGTAAACGATAACAGCCGCAAATTCAAACAGAATCAAATGATGTTTTGCATACAGCTTTGTATTGTAGAGTTCTCAATACCTATTGGTGTTGGTGAAGATCGGTTAAGGGAAAGGGGTAGTTTACCAGCAACATTTTATGTTTTAACAAGGGTTATTTTTTATATGACAAACGATAACTGCCGTAAATTCAAACAGAATCAACTAGGTTTTTGCATACCTTTTTGAACTAAAGAGAACTCAAGGTCTGTTGATTTTGTTTAAGATGGGTTAAGGGAAGGGGTAGTTTATTAGCAACGTTTTATGTTTTAAAAAGGGTAATTTTTTGTGACGAACGATAACTGCCGAAAATTCAAAGATAATCAAATAATTTTTTGCACCCTTCCCTGAGTTGCAGAGAGCTCAAGGTCTACTGATTTTGGTGAAGATCGGTTAAGGGAAAGGGGTAGTTTACCTGCAACATTTTATGTTGTAACAAGAGAAATGTTTCCATGACGAACGATAACTGCCGCACATTCAAACAGAATCAAATATTTTTTTGCATGCATCCCTGAATTGTAGAGAACGGAAGGTCTATTGATTTTGGAGAAGATCGGTTAAGAGAAAGGGCTAGTTTACCTGAAACATTTTATGATTTAACAAGAGTAAAGTACTTAATTTTTATAAATAAAGTATCCTGATAAGAAGCTCATAGTAATCCACTGTAGAAACGTAGATGAAATATCTATAAATGAAGAGGTTATGTGAACGGGGTGGAGGTAATTTTCTATTATTAAAAATTATAGTTGAATGTGGAGGGGAGAATTTTGTATATGTGTACTACGTTATCGGCAACAAAGAAGTAGTTTTTTGTTAAAATTGTTTCCCGGGCTCTTTAGCCGTAGTCCAATGTTTTCGGCAGTGCCATCGACTGCCATCATCGGTGAAAATCGAGTGCGAAAACGTGAGGTGGTATACGTTAGTGACCACAGTACTGTGGTTAATGCTGAAGCAATAAGTAGAAAGACGTAGTTTCTATGGAAATATTTCATTTCGAATATGATTTTAAATATAAATCTTAGAACATGGAAGTCATGTATGGTTCTCCATACCGATATTTTGTTATATGTTAATTCATTGAATTTGTTTAAAGTGCAATTTTTGTTGTACAAAATATATCGAAATGTTCAATCTGTAAAGGACGCATGGCCACCTGCAAAAATTTTGAATAGTTTATAAATAGAGCCGTTTCAGCTGACTTAACAAGGGAAATTTGCAGTAAATTAAGTATTACTAATGTCTAGTTAAGTAATAAATATAAATACCTAAACAGTTATAAGGTGGTTTAATAAATTTTATAAAAAATGAATGAATAGCCTGTTTCTATGGGGAACTGGTTGCTGCTCATATAACTTGAATATAAAAAAAACTGTATCCGCCAACCTGAAAATGAAATTAAGACATTTTCGTTAAAATTTTTAAGTTTGTTTTGAACTCAATTTCGGTATGTGTTTGTGATTTGTAGTTAATATTATCCGAATCAAATACAAATGACAATTTTAAATAAGCCATATTTCTTTCAGTGGTGATGTCAGAAATGGTAACAGTTTCAGAATTAAGAAACTGGAATAATCTTAATTCTAGTATATAATATTTATATTTGATTTATTAAAATTAAATTGTGTTCCTTTACTACTCACAATTACTGTATGTATCCTACTAATAGAAGTACTATGAGAAGCTATGCTGGATACCAAATAACTGTAATGCGATGATCAATGAACAAATTTTACTAATAATATTACGTTAACTAATGCAAGAAAACGAATAAAAAAACGAGTAGTTCTAATAAACACATTGGTTATTTATCCTTGTTTTTATAGTTCACTTTTACGTTTTCCGACAAAAACAGATTCGATTGCTAAATAATTTCATTTTGTAACAATTATTTCGAATTGCTGATATGAATGATGCTGCAGCTCACAAAATTTCCAAGATAATTGAGAATGTTGTTACTCAATCTTTTACGATTAAATAAAATTGTTAATAAACACGTGAGGTACTCGTAGGAAAATCGCTAAAAAAAACAAAAATAAGTTACAGCTTATAGGTTAAGTTACAAAATCTCTCACTGTTGACGTAGTTGTAGACTCAGCGATAAAGCGGCAGTGTTGCCCCCTGGTGTCACCCCTCACACATATGCTTTACATTTGTATAGGAAAACGTACAGCTAGACACTAGTCTGACTTAGAACTACCAGCGCAAAAATGTTAACCATTTTCCCACCCCACAATACAGTATTTATTTTTTAATAATACCGTTTTGTGTGTGCGTGCGTGCGTGCGTGCGTGCGTGCGTGCGTGCGTGCGTGCGTGCGTGCGTGCGTGCGTGCGTGCGTGCGTGCGTGCGTGCGTGTGTGTGTGTGTGTGTGTGTGTGTGTGTGTGTGTGTTATACATTCTGTTCCAATATAGTTAAAATTAATAATAACGTGTTCTATTTATACAATATGTTCTTCAAATTTTATAAGGTAAGCAATAACATAGTTTATATTCTGTTTATCTCAATCTACAAACAAACAATGAAAACATTGAAGATACAATTAGCAAATTGGCATTCAGATTCTTTGGTAAAAAACAGTGACAATATTTCAAAAATATTTAGCTGAGGTCACATTATATTGAAACATTTAGACATAGTATGCTAGTTAAGAAAATACACCTACACACTATCTTAACTGGTGTTGCTTCCCACATTTTCGTGTGAAAAGTCTTCAATCACATTACTTTCAAGTCTAATAAGTAAAAAGTCTAGTAAGTCCTGCATTACGTTGTCTGAATAAGTCACCTCAGTACGTAAATAATTGAGACAATCTTATCTCATAACTTTCACCAAGAAACCTGTTTATAATTGTCAGATTTGAATACCCTTTCAGTGCACTCATAGATAAAAACACCGTCAAACAAAATTCTGTGTTCGGGAAAGTTGTGAACAGTCCATACAGGTAGATAATGGTAACCTATTTTAAAACTCAATTTTTGGTAGAAGAATTTCTATCTTGAGGTTCTTTTCTAACCAATTTTTCCTTCACTTCTTCATCCTGTTCAAAATTTTCGACTTCTTTATCAACAACTTTATTATCAGAATCTCCACGAAACCGATACGCGATATGAATGCAATTTGAAGAGTTTTTATTTTTCTTTTTTAAGTAGCGCTAGAGATAACGCCGATCATTTAATGTGTATACACACACACCCGCGCTCGCGCGCGCAATTATATAAAAACAATTACGTGAAACTTGACGAGGCTGTTCCAGTCGGCACCTGGCGCGTTCTGTCCAGGTCGTGCACTGACCTATTAGCGAATTCCGAGGGCTTTTTCAACGCTTCTCGAATGGTCGGCCGGAAGGTATTAGGTATCTCTGGAACCTGTACTGGGTAAATATAAGCGTTAGCGACTTACACCTGGCGATTTTACTAATGAGGATCAAGTGAATGTTGCGGATTAGTGAAAAGTGATTATTGTGTTGATTTTTGCAAAACTGTAAAAATCTGACATTTGTTGTCGAGTGCTGGACATATTTAACTGGAATTCTTGTGTAAGAGTGTCTTTGTTGATTTAAAACAGTTATTTGTGTCTTATTAGATTTTGTAATTAGTGACCTCACTGGTGTCAGTTATTGTTTTTACACTGAACAACATGATGATGGGTGTGGCCGTCATAACAGTATAAACCATCTTAAGGTGTTCGTGGAGCTAATAATTTTAAGATCTCCGCTGGCGCAGAGAGTTATGGATAGTTAAAATGTAATGTATCAGGTGATTGTGTGCAGTTATATTGTCTTTAATTTATATACAACAAACCTGCGTTTAGTCTCTCCTGCTTAGCCTACAGCAAACCGTAAGAGCAACGCGTTAACTTTATTTAGTTCTGGTAGTAGTTCGTAAACAGTTGTAGTTCGTTTATGTGGTAATGGTACGCATATGTTACGTGTAGGGAATTTGCTGCTTGCGTAAGGGGTAACATGACTTCAGAGATCCCCAGTAGTACGTTATACAAAGAGAGGCGGCAACACAGTACTGTCAGTACACACAATTACCCGTTGGAGTAAGACGCTTCGACAACATCTCTAGTATCTATGGTTACTTCTAGTCTTCTGGAATTCTCATGCAATCGTCGTAACAGTATGTACTTACACTGGGCGAAGCGTCGAGACGTCTGCGAGGAAGACGGTAGTGCATGTTGCGCCGCGGGGTCAGTTGTTGAACAACTTCCATAATATCTATGAACACCTTTAGCTCTGTAGGATTTGTACGCGATATGACAACGTCTAGTTCAGGTTGACTAAATCCTATACGTACAAAACCGTTGTTAATATTGCTCTTGTCCACCATACGTATGTTCTGCATCACCTGGAAAATAAACAACAGTATTACTCGCCTACACTTGCGTAAGGGTAGATTTAGTGTTACTTGGGCGGATATACATAATATTGACAATGCGTGTACCATTACTATCTACGTCTTTTTTACTCTGGAGAGCACCAAGTTCTTGATGTTTATAAGTTCCAACATATCTTTTATTAATTAAATAAATAAATGGGGTTGGAAAATTGAAAATCACTTTTATATAAATTTTTACTTTTCTATTATTTTTCTATTTGAAAATGCAGTTTCATATTTTGGGGGTTTTTCTGTATAATATTGTAAAATCATGGAAAATATTTCCGTTAGAGCTGTTTGTACAGCATATTATCTTTTACCTTAAGAACTTTATTTTTATACATGTAATATACTAAAATGTATTATAATTGTCTTTTATTGTCCTATTATGTTAGCTAAGAAGCCCACAGTATTAAATACAAATGTGAGTACTAGTACAACTTTCAAACAAAACTTTTATTATACAAAATTCAGAATAATTAAGAAATATATAACTATTAGTAATTGTTAACCGACATATTGTCATGGATACGATCGCATGGAATAGTAGTCGAGATATATGTGTGCCGAGTCAAAAGATTCAGCGCTAGTTCAGTCATTTTATTGGCAGTTTTGACGTTATTGGCAGTACGAAATTTAAGGCAGTAATTAGTGCTGCGCTCTACCCGTGCATAGGAAAAATTAATAGTTTAGACAACGGCGGTCGGGGGGCGGCACTTGCCGACTCTCAGTGGTATGAACGTTCCTAGTGCTGCGTCCTGGCGAGATTTTCCTTTCAAACGGTGACGAACCTGAGATACAAGTTAAGTTCTGTCTGGCTACATACCTCGTGGGTGACGATCGACATTATATTCCTTCGGTGGAGAGTAGAATTAATTTCCAACATCTTCTAACAACTATGGAAAGATAGTTTCTTAAACGACTGCGGTGAGTTTTGATTGCATTATTTTAATTATATATTAAATTTCACGGGAGAAAACGTTTTTTTTAGTAAGCTTGAGTAAGCGTACCCACTTGTTGAATAGTTTTGTTGTGAAATACGTAATTGTTGTAAAGTTTTTATAAACGGATAAAACTAGATTATTGAAGTGTCTGAATCTCGGCCCAAAAACCTAAAGTATATTAACAACAAAATAATTAAGTTTGAGCTTTCATTAACACCGATGTAACGAGATTGTGTTGTGCACTTAACCTATTCCACAATGCGTCGTTATTAAGTGGTATAAAGTTTTGCTAAGAATATTAGTAAAACCTTATACATATACATGGGAACTTACTCAGGCACATTTTATATGTAAATCATGTCACATTCAAATTAATGGTGTTCTCAAAATTATATGTAGTAAGAAAACTATGTGTTTTAAATAAATTCTGCACCACGTGGTAACCACAATTTCACTCTAAGTTATAAGTTCATAAGATGTTACAAAGCCAAAATAAAATTATTATATTGCAAAAAGCAACTCACATTCGGTGAGGTTCAGTTTATAAAGAATCATTGTTAGAGAGTTTTTTTAAATAAGGCATGTTGGCCAAAATAATTTTACCAAGTTTCATTATGTAGCCCATAACTAGGTGTTGCCTTATATATGTATTTTGGAGGGTGTTCAAACAGTGGGGGCATTTGTGTGTGGTCTCTCACTAAAAATATAATGTGTGATCAGGGTTCGCCGATCAGAGACAGAGTCCTACTACATGACTGAACAAATTCCATCTTAAAAGCTCCACACTCGCCACCGAAGAGAAGTAGATCACCACAACAACAACACCAAATGCCAATCATGAGATCGCCACCTATTCAATAAAAGATCATCCTTCTGGACCCATAAGCAGGTGAAAAACAACCATTTATAATTAACACGTAGAATCAACATTGCACCACCAGTTATACATGACCATCAGTTTCTACCGTTCAAGTAAACATTCATTTGGATCCCCAATTGATGGGACAGTTTAGTGTGTACACTAAGACAAAGAATTAATTGTAAAATTTCAATATATTTATAGTAAATTGTCAGTTCAGAGACTGACATGGTTACAAGACAGCATCCAACATAGATTTCCACTCATTTCTTTATAGGGCTATCGCTACAGATTTAAAGTCAGTTTTGTTATTAGTAATTTTTTCAAGTTTAATTTACTATGCATAAAAACATATATTTTCTCTTATTTTTAAAATCAGTTTATTTCATTTGTATAAAAGATTACTGGGGAGGTAGGCGGATTTTTAACTAGTTTCAACCAAGCTATGCATGTCGAAACACTTTTCAACTTGTTTGTCGAGACTTTGTCGAGACTTGTTTGTTGAAACAAGCCGAAAGTTGAATGAACATGTCCGTCTCTGACCTAAGTGTATTTTTTATAAGGTGCTAATATTGTGCAATTTTTCTCTTTTCATTAACTGGCCCTATTTAAGTATATATAAATTCTTTATACTAATTCTGATAACTGGGGGGCGTTAATTATTTTAAACAATTTTTATTTCTCACCCTAATTAAGTATTTTAGCACTTAGCCACTTAGGCACTTACCTTTGAATTTTTATTAGGTCCTGGGGACATTTGTATGCGATACATTCTCTTATACACATGACGTGCAATTAACCCACACCATGTGGGTACTATTATAAATGTAAATTTCTTATCCTAATTCGGATTATTACAAACGGAAAAGTTAGAATTTATATACACCAGAAGGGTAATATAAAAAAGGGCGTGGCAAGAGACCTTTATGTATTTTATGTACACTGTTGTATAATGTATTTCTGTCCTGTGGAACATGTTATGTCTGTATATTTCTGTGTACATTTTGGGGGATATATATATATATATATAAATATTATGCATTACTGTACTTTTGGTGGGAACTTGGAATATAGGGATTTATTACTCAGGGTCTTTTACAACAGAAAGTTAACACATGTAGGCATGTGGATATATCCGTTTTAGTTTGTTTTTTTTTAATGGAGGTATTCTATCTCAATAATCGTGGCTGATCATTTCTTTAAATAAATTATTTATTTTATTTAACAGTATAACAAGTATAGGAAGTGTCACCTTTAAAGTTCATTTAATTGGTTGAGTAATTATTTTAATTATTAATAGTAACTGGGAATGAAATCATTTATCTTCATTAATTTATATACTCCATTTTAAAAGGAACACATAATATAAATTTTATATTTTATTAAATAGTTTAATGGGAGCTTTATTTTGAGGTTAATGATTATTTTAAAATTTCAATTCATTGATGGTGACATAGCAATTATTTTCTTGGATTCCGTTAATATTTTTCAGGTGGCCTTGTTGAGAGGGTATACTGTACTTCTTTATTTAACCATTTAAAGGGGAATTATAAATCACTGTTGTTTTCTTTTTATTATTGTTGTTATGAGATAGACTAATAAAATGGGATTGTTAATTATTTAATTCTTGAGTTTTCATTGGAAGTCCCGTCATACTGGACCCGGCACAATTTTTGCTTCTCTAGGCCTTAGCCTAGTTTTAATTAACTTGTGGCCCCTCTTTACAAAAGGAAATATTCTTTTTGTTTTAACTACTCAAAATGAAGTAGGGGTTTCATTTGGTAGCAGAGCGCGCTTACGATGAGGGTCAACCCGAGGGTCCTGTGGGTGTGACGGGGCTTGCAAACTTAGGAAATATTTTGGAACTTTCACAAGGTTAAGTTCAAATAGAACTTAGAAAAATTTTAAAGGCCCTATATCCCAAAGTTGAAAATATTTTTTGTTAGTTTTAAGGTTTTGCCATATATGTATATGTACTTGCCCGCCTTGATAGTGAATAGTGCCACGTGGTAGGAAATTTTATAAGGGGAAATCCCTGGGCAAGACTTATCGCAGTCGGTGCTTGGTTAGTTTGAGTTTACCTTGCCCATGTTCGGGGAGGTGTTGCCGTTTTTGTGATTATGCGGTATGGCCCGATCGGCAGTCGGTTTCTTCCGATAAATGGTAGCCGGAGGTAACCTAAGAAATGTTAAAATAAATTTTCGTTGGTCGGTATTTTGTTTTTCGTGTTGTGTGTGTCGCGTTCCTTTTGTCTGGTGTGATCGAGTGTGAGCAGTTCAGGTAGTGGGCTAGTTCTCGCATCGGTAGGTGGACCCGCAGTCTACTCTTTGGAAGAACAGTACTTGGGTTTTTCAGATTCTGGTTTTATTTAAAATAAGTTTTAAAGTTTATGTTAAGTGTGCCGACCACGAAGTGAGGATGACTTCAATGAATCCTGAGTTGTTTTTAAGGGAGGAAATTGAGTTCGAGCTCCGGGCCCGGGGTAAAGAAACCCGAGGCAATGTCCAAACCTTACGGCGGCTGCTCCGTGAAGCGCTGGCCGCGGGTGATGCGCTCTCCAGGGTCACTATCACTGACCCCGAGAGTGAGTGGGAACGGTGTACGGAAAAATGGGGTGAGCTGCAGGAGTTGGCTCAATCCCTCGAAAGTTTGGAGGGGGGACCGGGATGCTCTCTCGTTGTCCGGCGGATCCGGCAACGTATGCAGCACTTGATTCATCGGCTGCAGAATTTACTGGCACAAGTCAGTGAACCGCCATATATAATACCGCCACCATATAATATAACAGACATAATACAGGAGATTACCTCGACCCTCCAAGGGTCACCACCGGTAACAGCATCCACCCCAATTCCGGTTGTGGAGGAGTCCGTGGTCTCAGCGGTGAACACTTCTTCATACAGAGAAGTAGAGCCTGTACTGATTGGTTCGGGGGCGGCGACGTACAACCACCTGCCCAACCCACTTGCCCATATAATACAACAACTTCCAGTCGTGGACGGACTGGAAGCAGACAAACTATTACCTTTTTTCAAAATAGTTTTTGAATTGAAGGACTATCCGGGTATGCTGGAGCGAACGGTGCTCGAACTCATCTTCCCCTACTGTCGCGGTACCATGGCTGACAGGGTGGCGGAGGTAATGCGACGCAAGGAAGGTGTGGATGAGTTCCACCGGGTGGTGCTGAGGGCGTTCGTACCCAGTAGACTGATGGAGCAATTGCGCCATCGTCATTTTTATAAAGTACAGGCACGGGGCGAAACATTGGCCCAGTACGTGCTGCGAATGCGCCAGGTAGCTCGTATTCTGGGAATGGGCATGTCGGAGGAAGAGGTAGTACAACACATTCTCGACGGCGTCTCTGCCGACGACCGTCTGCGACTAGTTTTTGCACAGCGGCCGCAGTGGTTTACCGACCTGGAGCGACTCTGCGTTATGACGGAAACCATGCAGATGACCGACCAGGCGAGCGGAAACAGTAGACGAGCCGAACCAAGACCTCAGACATCGGAAGGGACCAGAGAGCCTACCTTCCCCCGACAGGCCCAGCCAGCTCGATATCGTCAGCAAACAAATTCAAATTCTGTGATTTGTTATAATTGTAACCGCCCGGGACACGTGGCGAGAAATTGTACGCGAGGGCGCGCGCGACCAGCACCACCTATGTCTAGACCAGCGCCAAAAAACTAAGTAGACAGGGGAAGGTATTTCGGAGGATGTCTTCCCCCCGCTTCAATTCTGTTCAACTTCCGCCGACCTCCAGGCAGTCGTTAAAAGACCAATCTTCTAATATCAAGGTCCAGTCCGCTACCTCGCAACAACTTTCTGTATGCCCCTTTCTGTCGCTCGAGGTAAAGGGGGGTCAGCTCAGAGCCTTAGTTGACTCCGGTTCAGCCCGATCCATCATTTCATCTCGGGTACATGCGGACCTTGAACGACAGGGTTTAATTAAAAGGTCAGACAAGTCATCTGCAATATGCTGGACGGCATCCCGGGAAATCTTGCCTATCTCCCGGGTTACTTCCTTTAAGATCAAAATCGAAGGGTTTTCTTGGGTGTGGTCTTTTCTGGTTTCTCCTGCTCTGGGAGTGGATTGTATCATTGGTGCCGATTTCATCGCAAAAAGTGGTCTCGTGCTGGACATCCAAGCGCACCAATGTTTTTTTTAATTTAATCGGGAGGTCTTGGATTCCGTTAATATTTTTCAGGTGGCCTTGTTGAGAGGGTATACTTCTTTATTTAACCATTTAAAGGGGAATTATAAATCACTGTTGTTTTCTTTTTATTATTGTTGTTATGAGATAGACTAATAAAATGGGATTGTTAATTATTTAATTCTTGAGTTTTCATTGGAAGTCCCGTCATACTGGACCCGGCAAAATTTTTGCTTCTCTAGGCCTTAGCCTAGTTTTAATTAACTTGTGGCCCCTCTTTACAAAAGGAAATATTCTTTTTGTTTTAACTACTCAAAATGAAGTAGGGGTTTCATATGTAATTGGAATGAAACGGATTTATTAATGATGATATTAAGGGGAGCAGGTCGTGGTAAGGTTCACAAAATCGACTTTTCAAAATTGATGCCAAAATAATTCTCTATTTCTTTCTGTTTCATAAAATGTATAACATCATATACTTAATTCCATTTAATAGGAGAAAAAAATGTTGAATAGAAGCGTCCACTTTATGCAACGGGGCAAATACTGAAATACATGTGTAATAAAGTTTCTGCTTAACCTCGGTAATTAATCTTGTTCACAAACGTGGTTATTTTTTTAAATATTTCATTATATGTTTAATTATTATCAATAAAATTCTAATAATTAAGAAACCATAACTTTTCCCAAGGCAGTATCACCTAAATAAAAGTTGGCACAGAACAATAAATGTTGATATAGGTTTAGGTTAATAAACGTTATTGATTTGTATCAATATTTTTTACTGACATTCCCTCTTTTTCCCTACAAAAGTATGTAGCCTACTTATAAATATAAAAATATAATGATATCGGATTAATTATAAGTTTAGAAACATTATATGTAAATATCATTAATATAAAAAAATATTAACAATTGTAGCATTAGATTGAAGGTTGAAATTGTCGTTCCTGAAAAATCAGTAAAAACTGACATTCCCCTATTTTTCCGTGAGCCCTTCATTTGTTACAAGAAACTCTCCTGAATCCAAAACTCCTTATTTTTGTATCCAAAAGATAATGATACTTTGTATAGTCTGTAGTATATTGTATGTATAGTTAAATAAAGAAAAATAATACTAACTTGCTAACTTTTTGCGTACTTATTTAGATTTACAGATTTTTTACCACAATACGAACTTATGTCATTATGATTTGTCTTCCAAAACGTTATTTAAATCTTTATAAAAACAATGCATAAATAGCTCAATTTACCACATTATTTGTAACAACCGTTTTGTTATTTAGTTTTCATGCGTTTCTCTTTAACTTATAAATCCTGTACATTAATGCTAGATCGCAACTATCGAATTGCACAAATAAGAAATAGTGAGGTTTACATTGAATCAAGAAGTAATTTCCGTTTTAATTTGATTGTTGATTTTTTGAATGCCTAAGCTTAAATCAGTTTAAACTAATAAACACTAAACTAAGAGACCATTAATTTATTTCTTATAAAACTTACGTGAACTCCGAGATATTTCTGGAGTGTTTCTGTAAATACGTAAATAAGGTCGGAGTATTTATGTAAATTCTTGTTAGATAATAACTGTTAGTAGGTATAAAGTACTGATAAAATTTTGGTTTATCAGCAAATGTAAATGCATAAACTATAATGCCCGTTATAATTTTAAACCATCACTCATGAGGGAGAGGGAGAGGGTGAGGGGAGGGGGAGGGGAGGGGGGAGGGGAGGGGGAGGGGAGGGGAGGGGGAGGGGGAGGGAGGGAGAGAGAGAGAGAGAGAGAGTTTCTGAAATAATATCATCCACAACTATAGTGGACAGTAAGCCAATAAGAGCAAACATTTTTATGTAAACACTGGAAACAGAGGTTTTTAATATTGTTAACATAACAATTAATTTGAGCAGGGTTTCTTTATAAAAGGCTTCGTTTTCCCTCGAGTCCTGTCGAGGGAACTGCAACAGGACTGGAAATTTTCCACAGGGTTTTTTATAAACTTTTTAAAATTTTTGTTTTTATAGATATCATTTTAAGTCTCTTTCCAGAATATGTTATTGTTTTGTTCTACAATTTGTAAGTTATAAATAAAATAAAACATGAAGCCGTATCAGAAGACCGGCTTCACCAACACGAATTTTATGCTTTGAAGGACTGATGCCTGGTACACAAAAGCACAAAACTCGAGAGGAATTATTATCACAAAACCTCTAACTTGCCAGTAAAGGTTATTTGATCGAATACAAAATTTACTAAGAGTTGATAGCCTTGTCAATTAAGGTTTTTAAATAAGCTAACCAACTTATCAAAACCAAAATTCAAGACACTTTTAGAGAATTAATATTCTTTAGAAAATTATCAGAAACTGTCGACAATTATAGCCTATTACACGCTTTACTTTAGCTATACTTATTAATATTAAACACATTACTGTTATTATTATTTATTGTTGCTATACTTATTAATGCTAAACACATTACTGTTATATTTATTTATTGTTATTCCATCATTATTACTGCTATTACGTTGCCAGCATTATTTTATTGCTATTAAGTTCCGAACTGGCATAAACGCGCGAGCACGCACGCACGCACGCACACACACACACACACACACACACACACACACATAATAATGAGATTTCGATACATCTGATGCTGAAGAATCTAATCGTGAATATTTTCTAGATATGCCGTTTTTTAGACTTATCTTATTGTGAGAAACGTATTGCATAGAATACTGGAACATTTAAATAACTTTATAAACTTTATCCGGCTGTAAAAGAAGATATTTAAATTCGATTTTGTTTTGTAAAATAGGCCTATTTGTATTAAGTATGACATACAAACTTATAATTTAAGTTAATACTAAATTAAAGTGCTGTTAATTCACAATTTACTTTCCGACACCTCTTTACAAAACGTAAAAAAATTGTAAATATTTTTAAAATAGGTTGTAGTCATCCAGTCCAGTTCTGTGCCACTATTAAAGGAGGAACCATAATTCTTATCACAAATTAACCTAATTGGATATGACATAAATTGAATTGATTTACTTAAAAATTTGTGAAATATGAAATGCTTCTAAAATGTAATGTTTCAAATATGGTTGCGCTAAAATGATCTAGTTTATCTTAGAGCATAATGTTCTATTTCTCCTCCCATTCTGAAACCATAAATGATTTTTATTCCTGGCATTGCTAGGTAGTAAGTAAATAATTAAAATATTTTAAAATTTTTATGTTCATTTTGATTAGTCACCGATTTTATTCTATGTATAATCAAGTTTAAAACATTCGCTCGCAATTTAATTGCTTCAAAACAAGAACACGCGTTTTTAAAACGATTCGAGAAATTTTCAGCATTGTTCTTTTAGAGAGTAGGGGCATTACAGTCTGTGCATGAAAACCTATTGGTTTAAGGTTCTCAAAAATCAATATTGTGTAATAATCACAAGGCGTGTCTGTACTACTGGTTTGGGCAGAAGGATGACAATCGGAAGCCCACTAATGTAATTGCGTGTTTTTAATTGCGCCGCACTTCCCGACACAATATCTGTGCACCAATCAGATTGTACTTTTAGTAAGATAAGATTACCATTTTGAAATCACGTTGCAGCTGTGTGGTCACGATTGGTATTCATGAATCGTAGCTTGCTACTTTCAAGTGAACCGACCTATCGTGTCGTCGTCATGTTGTTGTCGGTACAGGCGTTGTCTAACCGTGACAACAACGTAACTACACTGATAAATTAATTACCACTGATGCCGACTGTCACCCTTTTGACCGATGGTGTATTAGATTTTTAACTATGTTTACACATATACAATGATCTTTATTGCCTACTTATTTGGCAACGTAAGTACTGTAACTGATAAATAATGAATACATTGAAATTAAAAAGTATCCGTTTGTTCAGAAAGATTAAAAGTTTTTACACTAGGGAAAGCAGTATAGGATTCTTTTTTTATCCCGCCATTCTTTTCTGCCTATATTTTCTGCTATTACTCTCAATCTTACAATTGATTTCTGTGTGTACCAGGTATAGCCAATGCGATAAACCTCATGTAAAATTACTTATAGGCGTAGGCCTATCTAAAGAAATTACAGTATAGGTCTATTAAAATACTGTTTTTGCACAAATTCGTAACGGTTTGCTCTCTTCTAACAGGCAATGCATTACATCGCAGCTGCATGGCACAGAGTATGGCAACTCACTGTCCGCAACTGCTTTCACAAAGCCGGATTCGGGAATAGCGAAACCTGTAGTAATGAAGATAGCTGTGATGTTCCCGTTGATGATGTGGAATGGGGCAAGCTGGCAAGCCATGTGTCGTTTGGCGACTATGTCAACATTGTCGAAAATGTTGTTACCGCAGAAGCCATGACCATATCGGAAACTGCTGATGGAATTCAGCAGGAAATTGACGAAGAAGACGATGATGCTGATGATGATGATGAACAAGCAACGCAGACCCCCGTATGTTTTAGTGATGTAGTTAATGCCCTGGAGACAATTAAACGCTTTGTAACCCGCAGTAATGTATCCGACGAAATTATGATGCAGTTGTTATTTTATTGTTGTATTGGAGTGTTAGTGGTCTCAAATATTTCTACTAGTAATCTTGTACAAACCACTATGTTGTCTTTGGTATTGACGAGCGCTTTCGGCAGTCAAGCCATCTTCAGGTCATTTACCAACGAGGTAAGATTTGAGGGCACAGTTTATCCTATATCCGCGGAAAAGAAAAAAAAACAAGGGAAGAACGGACATTTTTGGAAATGATTAATTATATTTGTGTGTTTTCCTCTATATATACGTTATGTTGTATAAGTACGTATTGTATTATTCCAAATTGTAAATTATACTTTGTTTCTATTTAGTACTATATCATTTAATTACACTATTTGTGTTATATTTCACTTATACGTTTTCACACTTATAGGTTATTTCTTCGAAGTCCCCTGAAAAACGTATAAATGAAGCTTTACTGTAATTAGTTTATTTTTATCCGGTTAAAACCTGATTACAGAGAATTCGTACGCATCACCCTATCGTCCACTCTTGCCTGCCATAGCTTGCGTTCACACACACAAGCGCTGTATTCCCTCGCGGGGGCAGGTGTACGCTTTCTGACAATTCTTAGCCTGCATAATATTGTTAAAAACTGTTAATCATACATTTTGTATGCTAAATATTTACAAACATACCACCCTGGGCAAATATGCAAATATATGTATTGTTGCAATATATTTTGTAAAAACGTCCGAGACTGAAACGTCTAGCATCGTTTGCTGAACTCTATTTTTATGTAGCGCAAATATTAATCAAATTCTACTTTATTTTACACTTGATTATTCTGGTAGTTTGCGTCGTTTACAAATTTATTCATGTCTCCGAGTACCAATTAGCGAGTAGAGCACATTAAATTGCAGAATCAAACATAATAAGGGAGGGGGGTTCCCACTTGAAACCACCAGCAGTTGCGAACAATGTAAGATTTATCCCTTTTACGATTTTTTATCAATGGGGTTATCTTACAATATTCAATGCGCAACTTGCGATCACCGTAAAAGCATAACATTAGTCCGAAGCATTAAGCCAGAACTGCACAGTTTTGTTTTACAAAACAGAGTTATCACTGTTATAGAAAAATTATTCCTATTAGCGCTTTCAAACTTCACAGCTCATCAACAGATCGGAAAAAACAGAAATTTCCGATTAATGATTATTTCCGATCTGACGATGAGCTGTGAAGCTTGAAAGCGCTAATATAAATAATTTTTCTATAGTGGCGTGCAACAGTGATAATTCTGTTTGTGATTATAACCACTAACACAAATTTCTTAATTAAAAGTTTTACAAAACGCTTAACAAACTTTGTATTCAAGTTGTGCCTATAGTGCCACTGTCTCTCATGCTAAATTTAATAACATCACGTCCCGCTTACATAAAAACTATTGAATCTAGGTTTCTGAATCTGTTACGCTACCGTCTCATGTGCACGTGACCACATTACTCTTCTCAATTTCTCTTAGATTTAAAATAAAGTGTTAGTTTTTTCTTAATTAGTCTAATGTCTACTCTTCACAACAGTCGGAGTGTCTAACCAACTGATAACAGCACAAAATGGAAATCACTAACAGTTTTTAATTCAGAGAGAGAGAGAGAGAGAGAGAGAGAGAGAGAGAGAGAGAGAGAGAGAGAGAGAGAGAGAGAGAGAGAGAGAGAGATCCTATACATGTAGGCCTAATAGTGTGCAAGCGCGTTTGAGACAAAAAACATACGCGCGAAGACACACAACCACAGCCACAGCCACAGCCACGTCTCTCTGTCTCTCTCTCTCTCTCTCTCTCTCTCTCTCTCTCTCTCTCTCTCTCTCTCTCTCTCTCTCTCTCTCTCTCTCTGAATTAAAAAGTAAGGTAATTTTTTATTTATTTATGGAATTTATTATTTATTTCTATTTCTATTAGTCCTAGATTTTTCTTTACGAGTTGCCGACAACGTATATTACACTCACTGCACTCTTAGCTGAAAACGAATGAAGCTAAGAAGAAACAAATATAATAAGGTACTGAACTTAAAAATTAATATAATAAATTAAAACGCGTCTAAGTGTGGGTTCGTTATCATCATGTCTAGTCTAGATTGTTACTTTACCTTGAATGAGGGGTGAGGCGTGTTTTTGATAAGGAATACAAACTCGTCAATTCGCGTGACACCATCTTGAGAACGCTCAATCGAAAGACTTAGCGCCGCCTTTCTATACAAGACGTACGCTGCCGGTATGGTGGGTAGAGGCGAATCTCTGTTGATCACAGCCGTGTACGCCCTTAACATCGTGTGTATCCATGCAAGAACAACCACCACCAATCGCTCACTGCTATACACTGACTCAATGTTAGAGGTGGGCCGATATACCTGTAATAGGTATTTTGGAACGATATTTTTGTGGAACGGATGTAACAGTGACTGAAAAGTTGAAATACCTGTTATTCGCGGCAACGCTGTTCCGAGTCGAGACACGCCGCCCTCCCTGTTCCAAGTCGAGGCACAACCCCTACGTACCCACACACACACACACACACACACACACACACACACACACACACACACACACACAAAATGTACGCAAGATCACGTAAACCAAGGCCAAATACTAGGCGTACAAAAATATCAAAATATCGCTGGAACGCAAGGAACAGCCAGTAATGCGTATTTAAAATACTAGGTATTTCAAATACTAGTGGTATCACCGATACACAAGGAAGAACGCGTTCCAGAGTAACAGTAGTATTTTAGTAACACCTAGTATTTCAGGAACAGGTAGAATCAAGCATATTTCGAGTAAGAACTAGTATGAGCCACTTTTTCGTCCTGTACACTTCATTCTGCGCAAAGAGACGGAGCTGTTTTTAATAAAGGAAATAATTTATCCTGTTGTTACATTTATTCTCTTGTGATATGCAGATATATATAATACAGATTATATGCTAATAATTATATATTATACTAGTCACCAACTTGTAACTAAAATCGGTTGGTAAAACTTTGTTTTTACTAAAAAAAAAACTTTATGTTCCGATCGTTAGTGAAATAGTTGAATTTAATTATATTGAGTTATAACCTATAGAGTGGCTGATGTTGATAAGCTATATTATACTTTTTATTAATGTGATTTTAACTTCACTACACATCTCACGTAAATGATGAGATTGTTGTAATGGACATTTATGCACTTTATCTAGTTCTGTTCCTTAAATATCTGCAATACATTTAATTTACTTTTGTTGTTGCTTATTATTTATAAGTTTTTATTTATGTATTTATATTAATTTTATTACAATTTGTTTATTCTCATTCACTCTTGTGGCTTACTGTTATGTTATTATACGTTTCTGATGTTTTTTCACGTTATTTTTCGTGGTATTACGTATAGGCCTACAATTACGTGTAGGCCTACAATTATTTAATTGCCCCGAGTTTCGCAACTGATTTGTCTAACCAATCAATGTTAGTTTGTTTACTACTAGTGAAAACTTAAATTGGTATTCCCAAAGGGAGATAGGCCTATAAATTCTCTTGTTTCTTATTTTCATTTAAACAGTAATAGTTTAATAAAGTCACAGTGTAAAGTAACACTGTTAATACTTTTAGTTTCAATTTATTTCTTATAACAAATTATATAGTATAGGTTATGTAATATCTTCAAATAAATACACAGCAAGTAGGTTTCTTAATATATTAATAGGTTTATCTAGGTGAAAATAAACCTACTTGGAGTGTATTTATTTGAAGATATTACATAGGAGACCTGCAGGAAACTCAAAACGAGTTACTTACAAAGGATAATATAGGTTATGTATATATAGTATATAATAACAGATATCTGTACCTGTTATTTTTTTGGAACAGTATTTTCATACCTAGTATTTTAAAATAACAGTTTAGCCCACCTCTACTCTATGTAACACACCGACTGACGCTGACATCGTTGGAACACACGGGGTGCGACAGCTTCAGCTTACTTTGTGATAACCTTGAAGTAGAGCAGCCAATGTGTACAGGTTGCGTAGCAGTCGGGGGGGGCCTGTGCCACTGGCTACCCAACTCTTGTTTAGTCTACACAATTAAACTCAATAACAGTCAACATAACAAAATCTAAACAAATGATACTCGGTTGACAGTAAAGTGTACCATTTTGTTAAGCCAAACTCTCAGCGCTTACCTAGTCCTATATTATCATTCAGCTATACAAAAGAATATCAAGGTTAGGGTTTTACCAGACTTGTCCTCTTTTTCTTGTGTAGAGGAAGCCCGCGAGGGGTGAGGAGGGAATAATTGTCTTCTAATTCGCGATGATGTTATATTTACACGCTTTTTTTGTTGTTTAATTCAAGTTATATTTCTTAACCTTAATCTGTTTTTCAGAAATAAATTCTCAAGTCTTATTTTCAACTTATTTTTATTCCAATTAAATAAAATTACTGTACACCAAACACAAAGTAATGTTTTCCGACTTCAATTATTTAGCACTGTTCAGTCATTTCCCTACAAACTACTAGTGAAGCAGCTCTGCAACACTTTTTTGGCATATTTTATGACAAACGACAGACATGGAACTACTAATTTACCACATAATTTGTGTTGGTGGAATTATTCTCATTACCTATATTAGTTTTCCAAGAGAAACGTGGGCGAAACATTCAGCTCGAGAACTCGAGAACAAAGCGCTTCGTCAGCTTCTTTTATACAATATCTTTGTCTTACTTTTAACAAAATAATCACCTCTTGATATAGTTCTCCTTAAGTTCGTATCACTATGTACAGTAATACTTCCACTATCTTGTGTTGCCGGCTCAGACATCGGCAATGTTTTATTGCGTGTGGTCATTTACCTCGTAGTAATTTTCACTGTACAAACGGGAGGGGGACACACTCGTCCACCCAATGTGTTGCCGCTGTATAAACCGGCAAAACGCTCAGCAGTTTTGTTCGTTTTGGAACCAACGTGCAGCAGTTATTACCTACCTATTTGTGTTTTGTTCGTTCAGTTATGTGTTTCTCTGTTTGTCTTTATTATTATTAATTCGATTATTTGTATCCTCATTTATTTTGTGCAAGTATAATGGAATCAGATCCCGTTGAACCAGGATCATCATCTTCTGCCAGCGAAAAATAGAAAATACTCTAAAAAGATATTGCAGTTCTAAAAAACACACTTGATACTAGGAAAAATTCGAATTAATTTTTAGGCTGTTTTAGGCCTATCACAACCGCCAACAGCTTTTATGTGCCCACGCTACGCCACTGCATGCTATAAATACGTGTAAGGTCGAGTACTACTACGTGCTATTCACATACATTACGTGTTCCCTTGCTAACCTCCCACCTGACTGCAGAGATGTAGGTCTACCTCTAACAACTTTACACCTGTCACATGTTCTTCGTCTCACTTTAGAGATTAGGAATAATACCTGTTCTTTCTTCAAAGTGTTTCAATATTTTCAACGTGCTCGTCTTTTATTTATCCCCTGAAACGTGTTCTTTCCAGGGACTGCTATTTGCCTTCCGTTATCCACTTTCTGTAGTTTTTTCTTTGTGTAATTCTTCTCCAGCTCTCACAGAATTTCATAGAATGGACCTCCTATCTACGTTTAATCCTTGTTTTATGCCTACTGGCATTAATTTATAATTTTTTACATTTTCCCCATTCCTAAAAATGCCATTTATAAGGTCAGGTTTTATTCCAACACAATAGATTGAACACAGTAATACAGTAGAACGTTAACTTTGATTCCTCATTAAATCTGTTATTTATATTTATTTTTCTGTTTATTGTTCCCCCTATTTATTTATTGTGTGTTTGTATTTAGTTCTTGTACTTGTATATTATGTCGTTATCAGATAATATCTCTGTTCTTTTATTGTCAATTTAGAATATTCATTTAACGTCTTTCTATCTGCTAGGTTTAAAAGTGGCTTACATTGTACAATCATAAATTTATGGACTGCGTGTTGTAACTTATCTATGACGTCTTGGTCATCGCTTGTAAACAAAGAGCAGCTTATTTCAGTGTAGTTGGGACAGCCTGAGACCTGTATGTTCTTTAATAAAAGAACTTTCGTTTCCATCTTCCCATCACATATTCTTCTGGACATGTGTCCAGTATCGTTTAGGATCCCTTGTATTAAGCAGCTTTATAGTGTTTAACTTAACGAAATTTCACCTACTAAAAGTCTAACAGACATACTTCGTCCTGTTACAAGGCTGGTTCCATAAGTGGTGAATTAAAGTAAATATTAACAAACATACATAGACAACTACGTATTACCACAAGGAGACGTAGCTGATTACAGGTCACAATTACCAACTCTCCAGTTTACATATGTAGTTTAGTATAGGTATTTTTGATATAAATGTGTTAAGCTAATAATGAACTCGTTCAAAGCAATTCAAATTATGATTCGTTATTTATTATATAAGTTCAATGTATAGATTCAATTCATAACACTTTTTATTGAGACGTTTACTTTGAATGCACGTTTTGTAAAGATGAACACAAAGAAATAAACTAATTTAGCGTCGTGTATCTAAACCAAAGTATAAAATCACCCAATCACCGTTAAGCATAGTGACTGAATAAACACGCAAATAAAATTTACCTTATAAACAATTACAAATTACTAATTTATAATAACTACTGGCGTTAAATAAAAGAAGCTTAATTACATAACAAACCGCAAGACAGGCGAAATATTACACAAGTAAAATACATCAAGCGTAAATCTAAAGCAAAGTGCATTAGAGCCAATGAACCGTTTCATACAGTTCATTCTACCGTGTTATTGTATACTATATAGTGACCTGGCTCTACTGTAGCGCTGATTGAGTTTGTAAGCCCGCTCACACGTTACAACCCGTATTGCCTTATTAATATCGGGATGTACTGATTACGTATCATGTGTTTGACCTTAAGTTTACCGCGATTAAGCTAATTTACTGTATTATAGAGAAAGAAGGGATCTATGATGGTCACTTAAAGAACTACTTAGTCGGACAACGTTACATTCACATTGATTTGATAAGACGTCAGCTACAAGCAAAACTAATTGTTCTTGTAAACAACTCAAACATTGTTTATCACTGAGCACTCAATACACATGTAATGCTGTCCATGACTAATGGTTAAAATGTGTTAGACGTCCACATAAGTGTTAATGGTCCAACAACGTTAATTCCATTAAGTAGGCTATATAAATTAAATCCACTTTGTACATTATCCGCATATAAAGCATATCCAGTCAGAAATCTACAGAGAGAAACTGTACTGTTGCGTCAGAAGAAGAGAATATTCCTAGAGCAAAGAAGACGGAGCAAATAATGGAAATGTTAGACGGATATAACGTTTTGTATTCAGAACTGAACGTGAAACTACAAAAATAAAACGCAAACGAAATATTGTCGGAAATTCAGTGTACATTTGTATTGAAATTGTGTAACTTTTTAATTTGTAGCGTTTTGGAAACAGAAAGCGTACAGTTGTAAAGGGTTTTTAATCACTCAACACCCTCTGAGGCAAAAAATATAAAAATATGTTGAAGGCGAACTTTTAAAACGTAGGCCTATATGAAAATGGCTTGTCTATAGCAAGTAAAATTTTAACCTTAGAAGAAAAGTATTTAAACAATGATAAACTAATTTCAGTGCCATTACACAAAGATATGACCGTTCAGACTGATAGAAAAGTTAATTTAGACAGTTCTCAACGGTAGAGTGACCTTGTACTTTAACCTGGACCATTTAATACAATTGAAAAGTTCTGTGAGCCCACGTAATTACAGAGGAAAACAACACGTGACCGCTGTAGGGGTACGCGATAGAGAATGGGGACTGAGAATTAGAGAGAAACTTTTTAATTGATATTTACTGGGAACAGAGGTCGTACTTAATCAGACTTAATGTGGTATTTTTTTTACTTTACAAAGGTTAATGTAGCCTTTATTAAAATGTTGTCAGTATAATGTCGTTCCTAATTTGATTATCAAGCACGTGTTTTCCACTGTATATCAGACGTACGCGCTCACGTACGAACCTCCCTCTCACTCAATCTCTCTCCCTCGCTTTCACACACACACACACACACACACACACACACACACACACACACAGAGAGAGAGGCTGCTTTAATTGACTCAGTCGCTAACATGTCTCTTCCCCTTCCCAACACCACTACCCTCTTGTTTCTCTCTGTCTTCCCTACTTCAGAGGTTAGATACGTGCCTGTTCCCTTCTCTTTAGATGTACCGACATCTCTCCTTCTTTTCCTTGCTTCACAATTTTGATAGCTTTGTATCCCCCACACGTTATACAGCCGATCACAGTTAAGTTTTTTTGCCCTCAATTCTGTCCAAACGTCATCACTTCTTAGGCACTCTGTGTGTGTGTGTGTGTGTGTGTGTGTGTGTGTGCGCGCGCGTGTGCGTGTGCGTGCGTGCGTGCGCGCGCGCGCGCTCCACCTTTGTCCTGCACTTCAGCTGCGTGGATCCTCGATCTGGCACAGTTAGCTGGTACCCAAGAATTTAAGGCTTACAAAGATACAAAGAGAGTTTACTTTTGTATCTCTCGTTACTTTGTTTTCAAACATTCCGTGGAATCACACCCTGTCCTGATAATCCACTGACTCTTTGCCACAGAACGACATTGCCTTCGTTTTCAAAGAAGTTTAAAATCACAGTCTTTTATAAGTTGACAGAAAACGTGTTGTCATGTCTGCGGCTACCTTTGCTTTTTCAAATTATCATCAAGTTATCTACATACTTACTGTTTTGTGTTTCTCATTCTGTTCTCATGATATTAATGCCGTGCTTTCTATTTCCATCTCATGATAACAGCTTTCCATTTCAAGCATTTTCGTGGGTCATGTAGTGTGACTAATCTGTATACAAGTATATACAATTGAAGTCAGTTTGTCTGCGTTTCTTATTAGTGATTTTTTTTCACTTGGCTTTTGCTATTTTAGTCTTCTCTTATTTCCTACAATACGTGTTAGGACTCTTTATTACGTCTATTAAACAATTATTAACGTTTACTTTATTTAGTTGTATTATCCATTCGATAAACGAGTGCTGTAAACTTATAACAATGAGAAGTACTTTGCCAGCTGAGAGTCACTCGTTGGCAAGGAGTCCGTAAAGGGTGCAAGTGGAAACGGGCAGGAATTGACACCGCATACATAGGATTTTATTGTTGTATAATATTCTAACAAAATCACTATTTGCCATGAATCAGCTTTTGAATTTAAAGATTTGAATGGATTATTTACAGAGATTTATAAAAAAGTTTGGATCGAGATCCTCTGAAATAACTTCTAATGGCTACACGTTAATCAAAGTTTTCATCACAAATACGTAGGCTACTAGAAATTGATTTTTATTTATGATACACTTCTGCCCGTCAAAACGACTTGGACACCAAAGGAAAGGTAAACAATATCAAAAAGATTAATATAGATAATACAAAGTCTTAGTATCTAATAAGAATAGGCTATATTCAGGAAAATGATTTAAAATGAAAAGAGCAAACTAGGAATTGATTGAGGTATGATACACTTTTACAAGTAGCTAAACCGATGCGTACAACAAAGGAAGCTAAACAATAACAAGAACATACAAGAAAGATAATAAACAAATATGGTATCCAAGGCATTGGCAGAGGGTATTAAATGTGTCTGGTTTGAAAACTAAGAGTTCATGACGAATGAAACTTTACGTCACGGTTTAATTAATTAAACAAAGTCTTAGTAAATTAATTTTGAAACAGCTTTACTCGGGGTTACTGAAACTTGTAAAATTAATTTTATATCAGTCTCTTTTAAAAGAAGAATAATCATTTATCTCTACTTAATATTTTCTTTGACATTTTGAATGATATATTGTAAAAATTTTGATTACTTCTAGGCATACGAAATGACAGTTGTTTTTCTGAAATATAAATTTCTCAAGCCTTATCTGACTGACAAGATTATTTATTTGTAAATCCGCTGTCGCACAGACACATATTTTGAAGTAAAATGTCATTAATTTTCTAGGAATCTGTAAAAGAGTTACAGAAAAAATTTAAATATTCGTGGAATAAATGCGGCTACGTGTCTTTCTTTCGTATTCAGTTGAAGTTGACTCGTGGCTTAGTAAAGCCTTTGTTTACTGTCTGTCATGTCTTAGTTATTTGCTCAATCCCAACATTCGGTTCAACTACGCATGAGAGAATTACGGCGTCAATTGAGGAAAATATAACCGCCACCTTAAGTATCTCTTATGTAATTTGGCTTTAGTGGTAGAAATTACAAAGTCACCATTTCTGAGTCTATGGTATTTACCTACATCTACACCCCTTCAATACAGTTTTGTCAATAACATTTTAATCATGATAACATTTTTACCAGTTTTATTCCCAGTAATTCTGCACCCCTCAACAAATCGCCCAACTGGAAACATATAAAAGGTGTTAAAGAAGGTAAGGAAAGCCGGGCGTAGATTACATCGTCTGAAGAGTGTTACAGAAAATGTTTAAATCTATCAACTAGTAAATATAAAAAGAAGGTTTGTTATTTTAATAACTATTAAATTTAATTAAAAACGTTGCCCAGTGAACTACTGTATGCCCAGTTCTTATTGTTTTAATGGCTTTTTGCTAGATCAGAGTTACATATAATTAAATTATAAATAACAAAATACAATGCTAAAAAGCGTGATATATTTTTGTCGCTTTAGTTAAAAAACTGCAGTTTTGTCTTTACGAATCTTAATCCTAATTGAAGAAGATAATGGAAGTCCACTTTTTAGGAATAAGGATAAAAAGATATTATTCAATAGAGAAAGATATCAGCTGACAGATTACGAAAGCAAGCAGGGTGTCAGGATGCATCAGAAATGTTATCTGGAACAATAAATTATTAAGTGTAAAAACGAAACCAAAGGATACATAAAACTACAGTGAGTAAAGGCAAGGAGGTGTGGAGCAAAGGCAAGTCCAGAAAGCACGACACTTGAAGACTAACACAAGTTGCTGAGTTGAAGTCTTCGAGACGGATGATGGGTAGGAAAACACGGCGAGATAGACTAACAAATGCCGATATTAGAGAAACGTGGCATGTGACAGACATAGTGGTATGGATACAGGAAAGGCGACACTTCTGGCATGGCCGTGTCGACAGGATAAATGTCGACAGACGGACGCCCGGAATAATCGTCCAAAAGGCAAAAGACGATTGGACGACCACGAATGCGATTGGGTGATTGTATTGTGTAACGTAGCTGGTTATAAACAGGAGAATTTCAATAATGAAAAGAAGAAAATTTTAATATTTTTTTTTTATTTAAAGTCTGCAAGCTTGGAACAGGAAGCGTAAGCAGGTGTTCACATCTGCTGCAACAAGCGTTACCTTCATACCACGACGTATGCTGCTTGCGGAGTTGGGCAACTATCAGCTGGTACTAGACATAATATATTACCACTTGACTCGCTAATATCTTAGGATCGTCGAGTATTTACTGGCTGTAAACATCCACCTCAAGTGGTTTCAACTGTGAAATGTTATAATTGTATAATAACATTTGTGTTCCTTCTTCACAGCTTCAAGTGTTTTATGTATAGTAAAACTGTCTTGTGACAGGTTACAACTGGATGCTCACATTTTGTATTATAAGTTTTGTATGCTATAAAAATAATTTACAAAAACTGAATATCCCACACAACAAAGATAATACAACAACCAATGGTATATACAAAATTGAATGCCACGATTGCAATAAATGTTACATAGGACAAACAAAATAACAGCTGAAAAAACATTATTTTGAACACCTAAATGCATACGAAAACCAGAAATATATAAATCTAATTTGGCAACACATGCAATAAACATTGGACATGAATTCCCAGACATAACCAATATGACACTAATAAAACATATACCACACAAAGGGACCATAATGAACATTTGGGAAAATTTACAAATATACAATCATAAAACAGAAAACAAACTAATACCTGAACAAATACAAATCAATACAAAACATGACACAATATTCAAAGCAGTCAACATCGAAAATACACAAAATACATATACATATACCGGCGTTTGGTAAAGACGTAACTCAAATTTGGTCCTTTCAAAACATTATGTTCCCATTGACACTTTCGTTATTACTTACGTTTACAAATAAACCTAATAACTCTCGCATATAAACTTACTTACAAAAATTTTAACTATGCATAAATTTGTTGTTCACTTTATCATAAATTTCTCAGGCTGATAGTTTTACAGTCTGAAAAAAGTATAGCCAAAAAGTTCGACAAAGAGCATTTGATGTTAAATCATATACTAACTTTCAGATCATCCTGTATTGACTGTTTACTTGCCCATTGCTTAGATTAACTTGCGTTTGTAGCTTATCATTATTACGTAAACTAAGTTATAAGTGAAACAAATTTATGAGGGAATTTGGAGCTACTGAAACTTTGAAATTAATCTACATACACTAGTAAACGTATACCAAATTAATCAAAATATTACACAGTTCAACTTTAGCTTAATATAATATTTCCTTTACATTTAAACAGCAGACGCTATATTTCTCTTACTACTTTCTGTTTACTGTAACAACATACAACAGACTTTAACATTTATTTTCTTTTGTTAGGTATGACACAATAACGGAAATCTCCGTTTTAGTTACTGCTAGACTTCAGCTTGTGTTTTGTGACAATAATGAGTAATTATTATAAGTACTTTCCGGGGTATAAGGACGTGGTCCGATGTTAAACTGGTAGCCATCGTCAATGCCTGAAGGACTAAAAGTACCGACACGGTCTACGTCAGTAACACCACAGTTCAGTGGCTAAGGCTGGTGGCTGAAATAATAATAATAATAATTATTATTATTATTATTATTATTATTATTATTATTATTAGGTTAGCCTACTAATCAGTAATGCTCAACAGTCAGTGTGGGTTCTGTTGAGGTAGGTACATTATACAAATGCATTACTAATGCTATAGCAAGCAACTTGTGTCCTTCATGTCGGCTAATTAGTGGAGGTCACGGGTAGCAGTATAAAATACAGTTGTGTTTATTAGCCCGACGACGTCACATCTGTACAACGTGTCGGTGCCAGTAAAGTGTAGGGTAACAACGGACAGCTGACCAGTAGTGGTGACTTCACCCTGTGCTCTACAGACAGTTAGTGATCCCCCCCTCAACTGGACGTTTGTTCCCTTAAATGTTCAAAGTGACGTGTCAATAAATATATAAAAGTAATGACAGTTTCAGTTCTGTTGTCTGACAGCAAACGATGGGAGCAGGACAGGTCACGTGTCCAAGCAACCGTAAAACTTGGGCGATATCTTAGGCAAGTTAAAGGCCTCACAAAAGAAGAATGACAATGCTCGGAGACAAGTGGACCTTACCATAATACTGACAGAACAGAAGGAAATGAACTTAGAAAGAAACAACATAATGAGTGGACAACCGAAACAAGATTACCAATATCATAAACTGTTAGGACAGAGAGAAGTAGGTAGATCAAGAATGCGGTGACAATGAAAAGGAAGAAACAGGTATCATCATCTTCAGTTTCATAGTTTGAGGAAAAGCTTGTCCCAGACTCATAAAGACTAGTCTCACTGTTGCCTTCGATGGTCGTCCAAAGCGTTGTGTACATGACTCTGTTATCATCCCTCCAGTCTAAATGTTGGCACCACTGGCTACTATATTATAACATCTTATTTAAATTGAATATATATTTATTTTATCTCAGATATCTCCACGGAAACCAAGCATAGAAATTTGAAGTTCTGTATTTGTCTTTTCTCCTGCTGTTCAATTAATTGTTAAGGCCACAAAATCATAACCATACTCTACAGCGCGGACTGACATGCTAATGCAGGATTGGCTGGCCATGAAAATTATCTTATCCCTGAATTGTAAAAGATGAAGATATATATTATAACGTTAATTATTTGTGAAGCTCCACGTTCTTGTGAGCCATTTATTTTACAACGTTAATGCTGTTTATTAGCAACATTACTTACGCTATAAAATTATGACAGGTGTAATCGTGATAATAAAAATAACACAACGCGAAATTGTTTAGAACCATTTAAAAATTTATTAATTACAAATTTTCAATTCTTTTGCGATTTAAACTATCATTATTATTCGCATGTGTGTAGCCTTAGTACACATCTAGTTATTAACATATAAGTAATACCTCGTATTACACATAGAACATAATATACATACTTATACTACAATAAACATTTGTTATTGTATAATATTGCTCTCGACTTGCTCATTACTTCGATAACTATTAAATTATCTGATCTCTTTTTAATAATGTATTTTCTTTTTATTATTGCAAAATGCACTTTCGTTGTTAAACAAAATTTACAATTTACTTTCAGATTATAAATTAAATATCATTGATTAAATTATTTATTCAAAATTATACTTTCATACGTTTAAACATTACTCTAAACTACTATACAAATAAGCACTTACATTTTCAAAAATTATTAATTCCACTTTTGAATTATATTGTCTTTCTTTTTACATGGTTAATCGTCTTTACTTAGAGTCTTTTTGTTTTTACAAATACATGGTTCATTTCAACTTAGTTGTAGCGGTAATACTCAGCCTATCCTCTTCGGTCCTAGGTCCTCGATCCTGGATGCTCCTCTGTAGTCGTGCAGTCCTGGAGTCCTTGATCCTCGTCCTTCAGATCCTCTCCGTAGTCCGTTGCCTCATTCCGTACGCTGGACTCTATTCCATGTATTTGGCTGCTCCCTCGTCTTCCGTCATAGCCTCTGGCTGCAGGTGGCCTCACGAAAGTGATGAGTAGTCGGGGAGAGCCTCCGGCTGCCGCTGTGGTTGATCGAAAAGAGTTGTTGTCGTTAGGCAGAGCCTCCGGCTGTCACAGTAGTTGTACAAGAAAGAGAAATAAGTTGGTGTGTCTCGAGTATTTATACCCTAGGGCGCAAAAATCATGTTTCGACAATCCTCTGCAGGAATCGTTTTGTCGTTGGCGTCCCTTTCTAAACAAGATTATTTTCACATTATTTCGCTCGTCTTCGCAACATACAAAGTTTTTTGCAAATTACCCGATATTCATCTTGTCGGTAATTTTTGTGTTCACTGTGTATAAACCGTTTTTCCCTATCTTAATTAATATAAGTTTTATTTATATTTATTTTCCCTATATTCGCACTTTTTATTATTTGCGCACTAATTTTTGTACACATGTGCGTCTTTATATTATACACACTGTGGCGTATTTGGTTTTGTGATATTATGCACACACTCTTTACAATTTAAATAATTCATATAATTAATAGCGTTTATTTAGGGGTGACGCTTTACAGGAATCAACTGGTCTCACACACGCATGTAAAATACATATGTACACACAGACACCGCTGCGTAGCGTGATTAAACTGTCCAAGCATGAAATTTGTTTGTTCCCTTTACAGTTCAGATTGACAGCTGAATTATTATTACTAACAATATGAATTATTTATTTAATTATATTAATTATCTTAATTAATTATGCAATGCACAGTACCCTATACATTTGTACTGTTGCAAAACACACACACACACACACACACACACACACACACTGCAACAATACATATATTTGCATATTTGCCCAGGGCGGTATGTTTGTAAATATTTAGCATAGAAAATACATGATGAACAGTTTTTAACAGTATTATGCAGGCTAAGAACTGTCAGAAAGCGTACACCTGGCCCGCGAGTGAATACAGCGCTTGTGTGTTTGTGTGTGTGAACGCAAGCTACGACAGGAAAAAAGTCTACGATGGGGTGATGCGTACATCTGTAATCAGGTTTTAACCGGATAAAAATAAACTAATTAATACATTTTAAACCTGTGAACAAAGACTTACCCCAATTATAAAAACACCATTATATTAAGAAATTTTTAACGAATATAGTGATGTAAAACTATTGCAAAAATTTGCCATAATAAAGATGCTACGTAATTTAATGTTAATTACTAGTGTAATTAAATAGTAATTAATAAGTGTGTTATATGTGAGTGACCAGAAAACAATTACGCAAACGATGATATCGCTCGTGCTACGAGTATGTTTACGAAATCGCGAAAATGAATCAAAAAGTGATTTGTAATTAAAAAGACGCTTTGCACGAAGTGACAATACCTAACAGGTCGAAAACAGTCCTGGACTTGTCAGATCGCAGTCCAGTATAAATACCACCGACAATTTGGGGCGCTCTCAGACTCCAGATATCTTCACACAACGTCACGCTGCTGGTCTGCCGATCGAACGAACATCTTTACCACACACACCAAGACTTATGGAGGAAATCTGGGCCATCACAAACAACAAACCGTAGGGACAGAGAACACACCATCAGCATAATCGTCATCATCAAATTCTCAGGATTCAGGACGCGCGCGCGCGCGTAACGGTAACGTCGGCAGTACGCAGGTGATGAATAAACAATTATATTTTTGTTTGTGAAAAAAATTCTTAAAAAGAAACTTATATATGAACAGTAAAGACTTAAACTTTTAAATATAATAATTGTACAGAAATTTAAATGGTAGTTAAAGTAAATAATTTAATTTAACAAGAATATTTAAAAATACAGTACTAATCTTCTGTTATATGTTAAAATTTTTGGTGTGTCAGAAATAAATAATAGGTTGGAAGTAAATGTTATTTTTTATTTTGTCTATAGCAACAATTAGTTTTATTCTTGAGAGTTAATATTATTTTTGTTTGTAAATGTGTTGCTATTATTATTTAAAAATTTGAGTCAAAGTCAGACACACTGAAATAAAGTGTTAAGATAATTTGTTTAACACGTCTGTTTAGCTAGTAAGATTATATGGTTGTTTATTTTTTATATGTCATGAACACCATAGAAGGATATATTATATTTTTGTAAACTTATAAAAGAGAATATTTTTTTATTTTTATAATTCGAAATTTTAATATTTGCATATTTTTTATTAATAAATCTTAATTATTTATTGCAGGCCTATTAATAAATCTTAGAATGATTATTTTGAAACGGTTTTAATTATTTCAGATCATCAACATCTCGCTCCTCTTTGAAAATTATTTTTTTTATTATTGTGCAACTACTTGACGCAACGAGAATAACAAAATCCTGCGACCTGGCCGGTGTAATACACTTCATAGTTGCGTTGAGTACATGATAATGTATTTGTGCAATTTTTGAAATACTTGTAACGTTGCTATACATATATTGCAACGGAACACAGGATGATAAGCTATGTTATTTGTATCAGAGCACATGGATGACGAGCATTTTCTTGTTTAAATTTGTTTTATGTAATATTTTGTCTTTTAGCTGTAAGTTTTGTATTTAGAAATGGATAAGCATTTAGGGTATACCAAATTCTTCGTAAAAAGATGTTCTATATTGTCATGTATTTTTTGAGTGAATTTGTGCGCCTATGCGGGTTGTGATCGCTATAGCTTCAGTGGTAGTAAACCGATTGACGTGAAACTTTAACAAGGAATTATTTAGGTAAATAGCTTCAATTTATGTATACGCTGAGGTTCATAACTATTTTAGAAATATGGTTTTTTTAAGTGAAGAAAAACTCAATTGTAACTCTTATCAATGATAGGTTCCATCAATGATTCGTAGATAATTTCCATGCAGGCCTTTGCTAAATTATACAAAGTTTTTCAGGAAATTCGTATATCTGTTTGTTCCATCAATCGTGTGACTTGGGCTTAGCCAATCAAAATACACTAAATTCAGTAAGATTCATTCGTTGTAAGGTTAGGATGGACACAGTTCTGCTTTAGCATCTGCAAGGGGCAGTTGTGCCCGGTGAAGAGAGTTGTTCTCTTACGAACATAGAAATATCATATAGAAAATAAACCATGGTAATTCTTAACGAAGTTTTGCGGTAAGAACCGAGTGGGTAAAATAGTTAGATAAAAATTATAATATAATATAGTGCCGTTTCGTGTTAGTTTAAGATATCCGCTTAGGGAAGTTAAAGACACTTCAAGATATCGTGGAAGGTGTACGTTTAATGCACCGCATTAATTAATACCCATATTAACCCTGAGATTAAGAAAATATAAAGTATAATTAATAATAAACTGTACGAGTGAAATTTATAATCATTGTGAGTGAACAATTTATGATGAAACTAATTAATGTTAGCAGTCAAAGATAATAACGACGAGACTCCTTGAAATATCGCCGCTGGAGCCGCCTGCCGTAGAAGAGGACGACAAGACGAAGAGGACGCCAGGAAGGAGTGACGCTGAAGAAGAGGACGCCAGGACGGGAGCGACGAGAGGAGAGGAGGACGTTGCAGCAACCAAGTAAACTCGATTTATATTATCGAACAATACTAACTATTATTTCTATTATCAATACATGACAATTTATGATACAATATACATCTTTAAAAACTATATTTGTGTGTATAATAAATAATTCTTGATCTCCTCCATATTGTCGTGTTTGTAAATTTCACACACTCACTATATCCTCATTAGTATAATCAAATTTGAACCGTTGCAAAATATATATATATATATATATAGTAAAAGATGCGCGCGCGCGTGTGCGTGCGTGCGTGCGTGGTGTGTGTGTGTGATACGTAATGTTTTATCTCCTTTCCCTCCTCACGGAAACGCACAAGCGCGTATGTGTTACAATATGTTTAGCGACGTAATTTGTTTTAATCTCCACTTTCCCCTCTCTAACTCTGTTTCACACATACAGTACGCGATTGCGTCTCTGTTACCATGCAGTTTGTTTCCATGTGTTCTTCCCTTCTCACTCTCTCACAGGTATACATACACGTGTGTAAGATATACACGTGTGCGTGTGTTTGTGTGAGTGAGAGAGAGACTGCGAAAAAGCGAGGGGGGAGTGAGTGATTGGGGAGCGCACTGTGTGTGTGTGTGTGTGTGTGTGTGTGTGTGTGTGTGTGTGTGTGTGTGTGTGTGTGACAGTTGGAAGCGCGCGTGTGTAACATACATAATTTGTTTTTACCACTTGTCTCCTATCACTCCTCACTATCTCTGAGGTATACCATTACGTGTGTATATCTACACGTATACGTGTGCGTGTGTGAGTGAGTGGGGACGCGCGCTCGTGTGTGTGAGAGACAGAGAGAGATAGGACACTGTACTAAGCGCGCGAGAGAGAAGTGATTGGAGAGAATAAAACAAATTACGTAGTTATACAAACACAGGCTCCTATGTCTGAGAGAGAGCGTGTGAGAGAGTAGATGGAGGACGGGCGAGCGTGCGTGTGCGTGAGAGAATGAGGAGGGATATGAAAGAAGAAATTAAAACAAATAACGTAGTTACGCAGACACAATCGCGTATGAGAGATAGAGTGCGTGTTACTGAGGAGCATAAGAGGGAAAAAATGAAAAATTAATTACATATTTACATAGACACAACCACGTATGTGATAGAGAACGAGAGAGGTGTTGAAGAGATTAAAACAAATTATGTAAAAAACACACACACACACACACACACACACACACACACACACACAAGCGCTTTTATATTCGTAATGAAATTTAAAGAATGCGTATACATCATGAAACTCGTACATTAATATTTTACGAATTTTACTAAAACAGACAAAACTTCTGGTTTCCTAAACACACAATAACACAAACTAAAACATTGAAATGCGCAAAATAAATGCCGGTACACTATAAAAACACTCGAGCAAACCTCTGACTAACGCATGTCTGGTCGTACCGGATGATACGACACCAATGAACTCGGTAACGCACCGTTTGGTACCACACACGCACACATACTCATGGCAAACCAATTAGAGACGAGTAATTAGAGACGAGCAAATTTCTGAATTGAACGGTTTATTAACGCGCTATTATTTAGTTTCAACCAATAAAAAGACTCCCTAGTAATATGCTTAATCAGAATTCGCCGGTTTTTGACGACGTCATATTTCCCGAGTCAGACACTACAACACACGTAAATTAACGTAAAATGTGTTCAAATGTGAAAGGTTAGTGTTGCTATTGTGAATTGTGATTTCCGTGATCTAAAACTATAATGAAACTATTCGAAAAATAGTACACAGTGATATCAGTGAAGTTATCAGAGTGTTTCGGAACATACAAGACTGTAAGTAAGCAAAATAGGTTGTCATTTGTCACCGGGAGGTTAAGATGGCGTGCAATACAGAAATGCATGAATCTTATGAGGGTACTTATTATAATTATTTTTCCGTAAATAGATTCGACCGCGGTTTAAAACTATTTTTCCCCTGTTTATATGACAGAAACAAAATTATTTCACCCCAATATCAGAAAAAAAAGTTAAGAAAGTTCACAGGTACGAAAATGCTTGATCCCTACATAGACTTTTACAATTTTACTAAAATTTTGATTTCCATTTTCCGCTTTTAGTGCACCCCCTAAAAAAATATGGTTAACATTAAATTAGAATTATTGGTTAGATTTTTATTTATGGGTAAAATTTTGTAAGTCGTGACACGGGAAAAGAAAGTTTAAATCTCCAAAAAAGGTTGTCATCTTAAAATAATGTTATTAAATTCCTGTCTCTGTTATTTTGAAAGGATCGTAAAGTAAAAATTCTTCGCTGTTGGCCTGATAATCGACAGAAGAATTTCGTGACAATTATAATTACCTAGAAAAATGAGAAGACACATTTTAGTGTGCCGTTCGTAACCACCTAAATCGAAATGATTTTAACAACCTGCCCCTATTGCGTTTATGCTTACCGATTTTGGCTTTGTCAATTTGCACCATTTTCCCGAACCACCACTTTTCTCAGTGTTGAGTAATTACTCAAACTTCCCGTAAGTAAATTACTCAAGTCAACAACAGCGTGTTCGGACATTCCTGATTTATTCACGGCCAATTTGTGTCGTGGTAGTTTTAACAAAGCCCCAAGTGATACAAATAATATATAAAAAGTTTATACAAACACAAACTACAAATAATACTTTGTGATAAATTATAGTTTGGAACCACCATGCTCTTTAAACTGATACGCACCTGCGACACTACACCGTAATTTTTTCCAGCGTTTGTTAAAATATTTCAAACTATCAGCTATAAAACGCTGGAAACTGAGATAGTCTTCATGTAAAGTCATCAAATTATTACAACTCGGACAGTTTTTGGAACGCCCTAATACTTAACGCGTAATCGTATAGAACAGTGCCCAGATTTCTCTCATCGGGCGATACACTAATTGTTCAGTATTACCATATGTTTTGTTTAACATAGTGAGCAAGTTCAGTAGCATGGCAGTTTACTACTTATATTAAGATTAAATAAAGAACAAAATTATCACGAGTTAAGAGGCTTAGGTACCTAGGTTATTTTCTGTGAACATCAGAATAGGTTTATAGTCTTCCGACTTGTGTATAGACTGTTTACATTTTAATGAAAGTTGAACAATTTTCTGAATATGGGCATTAAGTGTAAAAAAATTCAGCTAACTTTGTGACACTGCATTTAATTTGATACGAATTTACGGTTAATTTTATATTTACTTTCTGTAGAATTTAAATATGGTATTATCTAAAATTTATGGATTAGCGAGGCTTTGTTTTATGGGAAACAAGGAGTATAGTGGTCTCGCGGCAGATTAACTTTGGTTCAACTTTTTTTTCAATGGCAAAAGAAACCATGGTGCAACACTAGGCAGCCAAAAATAAATACATAAAAATGAAACAACGTATATATTGAAACGCGACTAAATGTCATTGGTTACTATGTCTAGATTGTTAGTTTACCTTGAAAGAGTAAATCGTGTGTTCAATGTTGAATACAAAATCGGTTATCCAAGTTCCATCATCTACAGTTTTCTCGGTCGAAAGCTTTACCGCTTTCTTCCTAAACAGACTGTACGCTACCGGTATGTCGGGTAGAGGTGAATCCCTGTCCACAATAACAGTGTATCCCCTAATCATTGTACTGTATCCACGCAACAACTACGAGCCGTTCACTGCTATACACTGACTGACGCTGGCTGACACTGTTGGCACTCATGAGGTGCGACACTTCACTTTGGGGGAACCTTGAAGTAGAGAGCGTAGTAGCAGTCGCGGGCTATGGTCGCGGGCCTATACCACTAGCAACGCAACTCTTGTTTAGTCTACACGATTAAAATCAGACTGTCAACAGCAAACCCCTTTCTCTCTCATTCTCTCAACAGCTGTATTCTTGAGTGTGTTGTTTGTATCTGTGGTGTTTAAAATGAGTCAGACTGTGTACGGCAAAGAGAAGATTCAGAGAAATATAGTGATGCTTTATCCTGATCACGTCACATGTTCTCCAAATTTATAGACTAAACAATACTTTGTTTACAATGCTGTTTGGATCCAAGTTTGTGCTTTTGTGTTTTAACAACAGGAGTACATCGTATTTTTGAAGCGCTTCGTTCAAATCTGCCAAATCTGGCCTTTTAAAAATAAAACTAATAAATGTAGGGAACAACTTCTGCCGCAAACTGGTCAAACGAAAATAAATAAACCCAACTGTAGTTATAAATTGTCTCGTATTTGACTCTGTTAGTTTTCTTATTTATAGTAAATAAATATCGGAATATTGGAAGCGGCAAGTACCTCTTGCCCCGCAAGTTACCATTGCACGTCAGAGAGGTATACCGGTATATAGTTACAGTTGTTTTTCCACACCTGTAACCAATAATCATACGTGCATCATAAACGATGCCTACTAGTGCATATATGCCTATAGACACCCGATCTCCGTTGTAGCCACACCGTAGTACAACTGTTACTGGTAGAAAGTTTATTGGTATCATAAACACACCCTTTAGTAACAGATTAACTTTTCATTGTGCTTTAAATTTAGTTTTGTAAACCATTATCGGGTGGTTCATCAACCGATATAATAACGTTTTATCATTTACCAACATTTATTCGTCTATAAACTATGCATACGGAAAACACACCAGAAATATCGTAATTTACAATTCAACAACTAAACGGACCTTAAACGAGTCGACATCCACTGACAGTAACACTAAACTGTGTGAATTTTGCAAAATTGTAGAGTTACATGGACACTCTTAATCCCCTTTGGAAAGGCACGACTTTTCTCCGTGTGCCGTGAGTGTAGATTAACATTACGTGAAATGGAGCCTTCAGACGTTTGATGTAGCCGGCCGCAGTGAGCACCGCGCTGGACGCAGTGTGTTGATTATTGTTGTCGCAAATGTAGCTTTTCAAGAGTGAGTTCTCCCATTTGAGACCACACTCAGACCAGTTGCTCACTGTTGCTGGACTTTTGTAAAACGCTCATATATATTAAACATCAGAATTAAATTGGTAGGTACGTAATTTGATAGTTACCTTTGGCATCCTAGATAAATTTACAAACATTTTGCAATTTCTCTAGAGAACACAATGGAAAGGTAGTCTTTTATAGATCCCGAAAAACTTTTTGAGTTTTTTTTAATTCTTTGTTGTTTTGGTTTTTTAATAGCTTGGTATAGAATGCAAAGAGTCTTTTATACAATAATTACAATTTGTTTTCCTTCCAACATTTATAATTTATAATTTTTCAGAAATGGTTTTATATTGCAATATTTGATTAAAAGCTAAGTTTTTAAGTTTCCCTATTTGTGATATTCTGTCAAATGTGTGACCGTAGTACTCAGTGTCTTTTCGGAGAGCGTTGATCAGCAAGTAAAGTGAAAGAGAATTAATGAAAAATAGTGGAAGGTACACCAATAAACAACATTTTCACGGTATCACAAAATAGAAAGAATATTTGTTTGTAAATTAAATGGTGTGTCGACAGAAGCAGTCTAAAAGTTAACATATCGGTTAGGATTCTTCAGGTTTCCAGTTTTCATATCGATTAGTAGTAGACCTACTTCATAGGAATGTTTCTGAAATGAAGCAAAGTCTAAAAAAAACTGTTGGTACATCTGAAAAGTAGGCCTACTTGTGGGTGAGGCTTTCAACATGAGGCATCCAAATTGTAATTGTGTGTGCGTGTGTGTGTGTGCGCGCGCGCGCGGGCGTACGTAATGCACTTACTAACAACAAAATAATAACAGGAATTAAATAATAATAATAATAATGATAACAACAAACATGATGTGTTCAATATTAAGAGTAATAGTTATAATAAATAATGCATAGCCTATAATTAACTAAATTATATAGGCCTAATTATAACGTAATATGATATAATAATTAAAAAATTATATTTATTTGTAATTATTATCATTAATAATGTCAATAACGATATAAAAATATCCGGGACTTACAAAATTTGATCAGGGTAACTAATAGAACTGCTAATGAAGTTTTCACACGATTAGTTGAATGTCGTCAGTATGAACGTTCTATGTTTTAATTACTGTTAGATGAAATAAAGGTCTTATTGTTGGGTTTATGCAGTCAGGTTGACCAGGTAACAGTTTTATTTAAAGTCATCGTTGGCTTCTGCGCAAATGCAACTGCTTAACACCATACTACACTTCCTGGAATCATTATGAATTTCCTAAAACCACTTTTTCTCCGAGCAAATGTCATTCAGAACAAGCGTCACAACTTCACAGATAAACGAGTAACTGCAGAATAGTTGGTGACACTTCCGATTCAGCATTCTGCTGTACGTAACTGGATTGTAAAACACTCGTGCTCCAAATACAAACAACGGAGTAATTTCTAAGACCACTTATCTCAGAGGTGTACAGCAAGCTTTTCAGTTGGTGTATTACCATCTCTCATATTGCAATTTTCCCGTGAATTTGTCCTTGTATTTTACTCAACAGTTCATAAAATATTCCCTTCAACATGTAAAATAGTTGACAAACTTGTTTTCAATATTTACCAGATTACTATTTGAAACGACTGAAGGCCCAGCTACAGGTCTTTGAGTGTTCAGTGTATGAACCCACTTTCTTGCTCTGTTTCGTCGTTTTCTACGTTGTAAAAATAACTAGTGAAAAAAGTTAACTTTCTGCATCATCTGTGCGGGAAAACTGGAAATTTAGTTTTCCAGACAGAGGAAAGCAACCTCTTCTAAACGTCCGAGATGCACTGGTTTGTTATTACGGTTTTCCATATTGAACCTGGACAGCGGATATTGGCAAGTGGTTCTTCGTCAAGAAGATAATTAAAAGACAGCTTTCACGACCCTCTTCCATTTTAAAGTAATGCGTTTGGTAGTAATGATCGAATCTGTAACGGGGCAGCAACGTTCAAAGACCGATGGGTCTGGTTCTCCGAAGCCTGGAATGGAAAATTTGCCATAAACAAAGTCATAGTTCCAGTAAAGACCATCTAGTAAATGTTATGGAGGTTCTAACTGGAATACACGATGCCTAACTGAAGCTGAGGTTGAACAAATGTTCTCTATTCTAGAAGCAAGAACAGTATCTGGGCCACCTGGTCTCGGCAGCGGGTGTTAGTATGGATTCCAATAAAGTAGACACCGTAAGGGACTGGCCAGAGTAAACACGGTATTCGGAGTTCCTTAGCGTTATACTCATATTAGTGACGTTTTGTAAAAGGCAGAGCTACCATTGCTAAACCAGTACATGAGCTACCGAAAATAAACGAACATTCCAATGGTCAAGAGAGTGTTGACAAGCATTCAGGATATTAAAATTGCATTATACTTGCAGCCAATTCTTGCTTTCCCAGCTTCCGAAGGGGAGGTACATCGTAACACGCAGATGAAAAAGACTCCTGCTTTCATTTTTACAGTAGTTCAGCCAAGGTGACTCTATAGTCAGAACAAGTAGACAGTGACTTTTGTTTGGATTTCATTGCAGAATAGAATAAAGAAACCCCCCCCCCCAATACAAGATAATTTTAAAGATTTAAAGATAAATTTTAAAGATAATTTTAATTGCATATTTATTTACTTTTGCTTTAGATATCGTATTAAATGATACAATTTATTTAGTTATAAAGATCTAAAAAGCAGTGTTCTGATTTTCTTTACATACATTATAAAAGACGTAGATTTTAATGCTACACGCATTGTAAGTAATATGTATGGGCGCCCAAGTAACACCAAATTCACCAATGCTATTGTTTATTTTCCAGGTGACGCAGAACATTCGAATGCTAGACAAGAGCAATATTGACAGCGGTCTTGTGCCCATAGGATTTAGACAACCTAAACTAGACCTTGTCGTATCGTATATTAATTCCGCAGATCTAAAGGTGTTCATTGGTACAATGGAAGTTGTTCAGGATCTGATCCCATTGAGGTCTGAGTGGTGGTATACCTACCAAATGCCGTTATTGCATCACAGGATATTTTTTTCCCACGTCCTCTGAGAATTGCTTTTTTTGCGCTGAGAGACGTTCGTCCAGTGTAAGTAAATTACTGTTACAAATACTGTATGGTAATTCCAGAAAACTAGATGTAAAGATGGCTACTATAGGCCTACACTAGACGTGGGCCGATATTCCTGAAACTGATATTTTGTAACGGTTACTTTTGCGAAACAGTTGTAACGGTTACTGAGAAGTCGAAATACCTGTTCCGGTTATGCGCGGGACACCCTTACCAAACTTACGAGAAAACGAATACAAAGTAGCAGTTTCTGGTACTGAATACCTGCTGCTGCCCATGTGGCGATTGCCATACAATTATAAAACGAAGCAAAACAAAGCGAGGTATTCAGAAAAAGTCCACGCCTTTGAGACGAAGCTGTTTTTAATTAATGAACAAAATTCAGACTGCAGTTACATCTATTCTCGTGTGTTATACAGACATATAAAACAGATTATAACAAGAAATTATATATTGATACTCACAAACTTAGTAAATTTAGAAAAAACGCATTATATTGTGTTATAACCTACAGAGTTGTTGATAGGCCATTTAGTACTTTTTGTTAACGTGATTTCGGAGATGATTTTAACTTCACCGCACATCTCACGTAAATGATGAGATTGTTGTAACATTCCTGTTGAAAACACTACAAAGTATTGTTTAAATTAGCAGCCATCCTTACTATTTCTTTTATGAATTTGCTAACTGCTATAATTTTTTATTGTTCGACTAAGCTTTTCGTCATTACTGACATCTTCAGGTCTTAAACAACGTTGTTTAAGACCTGAAGATGTCAGTGATGACGAAAAGCTTAGTCGAACAATAAAAAATTATAGCAGTTAGCAAATTCATAAAAGAAACACTACAAAGTAGTTTTTTACTGAGAACTGGTAGATAAAACAGTATGTTTGCTTACTAAAAACTTTATTTTAATTCCTTCCGTTAATAATAGTTTGTCTTAAAAGGACGCTCTTTTTGTTTGACAACTACGTTTTATTGATATTAATTCCAGGTCTGTCGCCCATTCTATGATGTGAGCAATCGCCTAGTAAACTCATAGAATTGGGGGGATGGTTTGGAGTTAATACCAACAATTCACAGATAGCCAAAAAAATATCTCATTAAAAACATAGACTTGTCTGACCATGCAAGTCTGTTAGTGAATACTCTGTTTCTTTGTTAAGTTAACTTTTACTTAATTAGGCGTATAAAAGTGTTTATTTTTTTTATTGTACCAGTTTCGTATTATTCATTACTTAATCATTCTTTGCGAAATAATAATATAATAATACAGATGTCAACTGGTGGCAGTTGTTCTTTAATCAAACTATCCACATAAACCACAATGGAACCACTGTTGAGTAATCAAGATTGCTGTAAGATAAGAGATATAAACTTTATAGCTAACATTTATGCACTTTTTACCTACTCCAGTTCATTCAGTCTTTTTACTGATCTAATAATAACGCTCCCCTAAAAGTAAGGTGTTTTTGTAAATTTGTTTTTTATTGAAACCGCTTATTTTAAATTTTTGTCTCTATCATTTTACTTATCATTTGACTAATAGTAGTTTCCACTTAGTAAAGAAATAAAAATAACAAACTCCATAACAGATATTAGGTGTAACTGGTCAAACTGCAGGCACTAAGATAAATACACTGATCTGATGAAGATAAGATTTTACTAAACTCATTAGGAGGCCAACAATAAAACAAGGAGGTGATATGAAGAGAAAGCTACAAGTTTATCTGAATTTTTTTGAGACTGTAAAACATGCATGACTGATATGGCTGGAAGTTTCCATTATTTGACCAACTTTTGCTTTTGCCAGGACCCAACATTGAAGTTGCACAGTTGATCTACTGTACTAGGCAAAGCCCTTACAATACTTCTTAAGTGTTACTGTCCACTGTTGTCGGCTTTGTAGTGAACACGGTAAATCTGCTAGGTTATGTTTCGCAGGTGTTTGTGTTTCCGCTTTTTGTAGTGATTTTTTATTATATAGGCTATATAATTTATATTATCATAATTATTAAATTATTTAGTAACATATTTATGTTGTTAATAATCTAATAAGGCAACATTAGATTTTTCAGCAGTGCTAACTGTAACATCACGACAAACTTTATAAACTGTAAAAAACTCCCCAAACAACCTCTAACTGTGTGAAAACAGAGGAGACGAATAAACTACTGGTTTTAAAGTAAGCTTTATGACTAACCAGTATTTCTAATGGTTACTATTGTTTTGGGGTTTCTTTTGTAACTGCTACTTTCAAATACTGGTCAAGCACAACATACAGTATTCATGTTATTTAGCGACTGCCCAAATGTGTAATTGCTTAATACAATGCCAAATTGCAAGCAGCACATTGCATTGGCTAGACATAACATATTTACATATAGTACAAGTACAGAACACACAAAAACACACACACACACACACACACACACACACACACACTCGTTATTGTTTACGGATCTTCAGCGTGTAGACAAACTACTTGACACTTGGCTAATAAACGTAAAAGACACATCTAAAGATGTAGAAGAAACTCCATTTAAATGTAGGCCTGCTGACATCTTTTTAAACCGGCACACTGTGTCCAAATACTTTCGAAATATTCACTCGGTGTTGTTTTCTGTCACAGAACCTTAATGCAAATATATAACTTGTATCTTCATTGTTTTCACTGTTCGTGCATAGATACAGAGGGGCGGAATGTAGACTATGCTATCGCGTAACGTCTGCAGGTTTAAGAATATAGTGTTGAAGTAGAATAAATAATTATTAATATTATTTTTCTTGAATCGGAATTCATAATTTTATTTATTACATATACATAATGCCATTATTAAAATTTAAATATTATATTGTGTGATGGGAGAAATTTAAGATTTTAACGCTGGAAATCTTCGGGAGGGGACTCCCTTTAAGGTACTACACATCCACCTTAAACATTGCCCTGCGAGTAACGGTGGGTGTGCAAAACAGCAGACTACTGTAGCTAATTATAAACGTATGCAAATAACAGTGACAGACACTGACTGTATGCAACTGTTAGTTTCCAGATTGCAGTCTTGGGACATTTAAAATGACATTTAAACATATTTAAAGCGGTCCAGGTCACTGTATGATAATTATATATAATTTACCTTAATTTCCGTCCAATGACGTCAAGCGTAATTTGTATTTGGTTACGCGTTTCAGGCCATGTGGCCCATCCTCAGACCATCACTCCAAGAGGAGCTCGTTGAAAAATAAAAAAATCCACATAATAAATAAATACAAAAATATATTAAAACATATAAAGGCGTTCTATTACACGAACACGGTGCACCGCGTGTAGCATGCCTGAACTGCGTCAATGGAACCTGTTATCTATTATTATCTGTAATCGATCGCAGCGCGGTATCATACAGTGGGTTGGACCTGAAGTTAAGTTTATCATTAAGTATGTCGTCACACACATCTGGGTTATTATGACCTCTATATATCTCGAATTCTTCAAGTGCATCCATATAACGGCCTTTGGCACAATAATGTAGGGGTATGAAGTTATTGTTGAAATTTGTATAAGAATGATTACATGAAATCAGATGCCTTGTAAAGTTAGATTTAATATTATCTATGGAAAATTACCCCTGTTAAAATGGCTTTGTGGTTTGTGTTCGCGGAATCTTTTGATGAACGGTCTACCCGTTTGGCCGATATAAAATCGGTCACAATCGTCACATATAAGCTTGTAAATACCAGTTTTGGATTCAGTTGTTGTCTGAACGACTGGACGAACTAAGTTCCGTAAACGGTTATTTGTTTTAAAAATGACAGTATAACCTAATTTATTTAAAGTGGATGTAAGGATCTTGGGCATCAACTCAGTGTATGTTGTTGTGATGTATTTGTTGTTAGGTGTCATATCATGTGTCTGTTTGGAACGACGGGATTTGTGTTTTCTAAGAATATTGTCAATCATTTGGGATTCATATCCGTTGGCCAGAGCTATGTGTTTAATTATGTTGAGTTCACACTCGAAATCATCATTATTTAGGGGGATCATCAAAAGTCTGTGAATAAAACTGTTGTAGGCCGCTAATTTTTGAGAGAAGGGGTGGTGTGAGTCTGCATGTATGGTCACGTTCGTGGTGGTAGGTTTTCTGTAAATCTTAAAGTTTAAGCTGTTAAGTTGCCTGGTGACAGTAAGATCAAGAAAGTTGAGTTCATTATTGGTTTCAGTTTCCATAGTAAATTGAATATTGTGGGTAACGGTATTCATATGATTTTTAAGATTACTGATTTGGCGTAAAGTACCGTTAAAAATTAGAAAAGTATCATCAACATATCGGTCATAAAAGATAATATTATTGGCGAAGATATTATTGTTAAGGATATAATTGTTCTCATAAAAGTCAAGATATATATATCAGCCAACAGGCCGGATAACGGTGAACCCATGGCCAGGCCGTCTGTTTGAATATAATAATTACCGTTGAAAGTAAAATAGTTTTGCTGAAGGATGAGTCTTATCTTTCTGGGATGAGTCTTTCTGGGAGTACAACATACCGTCCAAACTGGCTGACTACCTGCAGTCTGCATATCGCTGTCGCTGTGGCTCCATTGTGTTGCCTGACACCGTTGTGCAAGAGGTTCGCTGTTGCATTCCAATCGCTGACTGGGACATTAGTAATTACGTGCCTATTGTCATTAGCTGTTGTTCGTACAAGTGCTACAGACTAATTGGAGAATATGTGGAATAAAAGTATGGAGATTTTAGTTCTATGATATTACTGTTGGATAGTTTCATTATATTAATAGTAATGCAATAAAGAGAGTTAAATTTTATAATTGTTTACAATTTAAATATATTGCAACGATACAGCCATATGCTGTATTAGGCATTAATTTGAATAAATATAAAATTTGTAGAATTATTATGAGTTAAGGGTAAATTGACAGGTCTGAGATTGTAAAAATATTTCATTGTTAGATTAGGGGAGAAATTAACCTGTTCCGACAAGCAGAGAACGCTCAATTGTATGTGTATTGTGCGTGTATCTTGTGTGTGTTAGTGATACATGTACAGACAGGAATCTCAGCAACCCGCCCCAAGTAATTAATAAAATAATTATTTTAATTCACTGTGCGAAAACTAATCTATATATATAAAAATCAATTGCCGTGCGTTAGTCTCGCAAAAACTCGAAAATGGCTCGACCGATTTGAATAATTTTTTTTTTGTTCGCCTCAATACTGGGGTGGTTTAGGAAAAAAAACATTAGGAAAAACGCAAAGGAACAGCCGAAAAATAGAAAAAATCGAAATTGGTAATTGCCACTTCGGATTACTTTCAATAGATGGCGTTCGTGGCGGACCTATTGTTTTACAGCTGCGCCAAGCATAATCTATGCATAACTGTTATTCATTCCGTGCGGTTGTGTGAAATCTATTACATTTCAAATCGTTTTCTCGTAAAAAAAAAAGGTAGTGGATTTTGAGAATAGATTTGGTTAAAGCGAATTTAATTACATTTTGCGAACATTCATTTTGATCAGCCATTCTATTAAGGTAAATTGACTTTGCAGGCTTAGACATAACCACAAATTCATTCAAATGTGTTTTAGCGAGACTCGAGAATTAGTTTGAGGATTTCAATATTGTTAAGTTCTCAAGGTAAGTTCGACAGATTTGAGTGACTGTGAAAACAATTCCGTGTCGTTTTACAGTGTTCATTACAATAAATTGACTTTGCAGGCTTAGACATAACCACAAATTCATTCAAATGTGTTTTAGCGAGACTCGAGGAATTAGTTTGTGGATTACTTTCAATAGATGGCGTTCGTGGCGGACCTATTGTTTTACAGCTGCGCCATGCATAATCTGTGCATAACTGTTATTCATTCCGTGCGGTTGTGTGAAATCTATTACATTTCAAATCGTTTTTTCGTAAAAAAAGGTAGTGGATTTTGAGAATAGATTTGGTTAAAGCGAATTTAATTACATTTTGCGAACATTCATTTTGATCAGCCATTCTATTAAGGTAAATTGACTTTGCAGGCTGACATAACCACAAATTCATTCAAATGTGTTTTAGCGAGACTCGAGGAATTAGTTTGAGGATTTCAATATTGTAAAGTTCTCAAGGTAAGTTCGACAGATTTGAGTGACTGTGAAAACAATTCCGTGTCGTTTTACAGTGTTCATTACAATAATTGACTTTGCAGGCTTAGACATAACCACAAATTCATTCAAATGTGTTTTAGCGAGACTCGAGGAATTAGTTTGAGGATTTCAATATTGTAAAGTTCTCAAGGTAAGTTCGACAGAGTGACTGTGAAAACAATTCCCTGTCGTTTTACAGTGTTCATTACAATGCCAAGGAGAGGACGAGGTGACATAGGTCGTCGAAGTCAGTCAAATGCGCGGCGAGCTACTTCACGTGCAAACCGCACTGATGACCAGCGAGCGACGGATAATGAAAATAGTCGTATTGGCATGTCCGAATTACGCTCGAGAGCGACTGAAAATGAACGACAAGCGAATAGATTCAGAATGCAACGAGTTCGTGCACATCAAACACAACGCCAGCGAGCACGACACAATGAACATGACCGATTGCGCCGACGCGGTGCTCCTGTGAACCTGGAACGAGCGGCATTCCATTACGATCCGGAAATCGATTACGGTGCGGACAGATCAGTAACGATTGGAGAAATGTCAGTCGTTTGTCCGCATTGTAAGGCGTTGAAATTCAGCGGTGAATCTCCTGGGTTGTGTTGTGCGGGTGGAAAAGTGAAATTGCCACAATTGGTCCCGCCACCAGAGCCATTACCCTCATTAGTTTCTGGAACGGGAAGTGATTCTACCCATTTCCTGGCCAACATCCAAAAATACAACAGTTGTTTCCAAATGACGTCGTTTGGCGCAACGCATATTGTACGGGACAATTTCATGCCCACTTTCAAAATTCAAGGGCAAATATATCATTTAGTAGGAGCGCCGTTACCACCACCGGATGCGGACCATCAATTCTTACAAATTTATTTCATGGGCAATTCGGATGCGGAAGTTAATCAGCTTTGTGCTCACAATCCGATAACGAAGTGAGCCATTGTTGCAAACGTTTCTTCATCAGAACAACGAATTGATCAAATTGTTCAAAATTGCGTTGGATCGGATGCCATCCGACAGCCATAATATCGTCATCAGGGCTGACAAAACGCCTGCGGGTGAGCACGCAAGAAGGTTCAATTCGCGGACAATCGACGAAGTGGCTGTTGTTATTGTCGGAGAAAATTTGCAATCTAGAGATATCGTGCTTCATCGTCGGAACAATGAATTGAAACGCGTGTCCGAAACGCACAGGACTTACGATGCGCTACAATATCCATTGATCTTTTGGCAGGGCGAGGACGGATACCATTTCAACATCAAAATGGTTAATCAACTAACAGGCGCTGAAACCAATAAAAAAGTAAGTGCTATGAATTTTTATTCATACAGACTTATGATCCGTGAAGGTGAAATAAATCAAATTTTGAAGTGTCGCCGTCTTTTCCATCAGTTCGCGGTTCACATGTATGTCAAAATTGAGACTGAGCGATTGACATATATTCGTTTGAACCAAACGCAGCTCCGATCTGAAGAATACATTCATCTCCGCGATGCGATTAATGCCGACGGCGATGCAAACGACGTGGGAAGAATGACAATTTTGCCGGCCACTTACATTGGAAGCCCGCGCCACATGCACGAGTACGCGCAAGATGCGATGTCGTATGTTAGACAATATGGCCGCCCAGACCTATTCATAACATTCACCTGTAACCCTCAATGGATCGAAATCAAGAAGGAACTGCTACCCAGCCAAACACCAGTTGACAGACATGACATCACTGCCAGAGTTTTTAAACAAAAATTAAAATCTCTGATGGATTTCATCATAAAGCACCGTGTGTACGGCCAAGTTCGTTGTTGGATGTACTCCGTTGAATGGCAAAAATGTGGTCTGCCTCATGCGCACATTTTGGTTTGGTTAGTTGACAAAATCAGGCTGGATGAAATCGATTCAATCATCTCAGCCGAAATCCCGGATGAAGCTGTTGATCCGAAATTGCATGCAGTGGTGACTAAGAATATGATCCATGGACATTGCGGAGTTTTCAACAACGACTCGCCCTGTATGATCGATGGTAAGTGTTCCAAGCGATACCCGAGAGACCTGATTGCTGACACCATCACAGGCAATGACGGATACCCATTGTATCGTCGGCGATCAGTTGCGGACAATGGGCGATCTGCAGTTCTGAAGGTCAAAGGACAAGATGTTAATGTGGACAATCGTTGGATTGTGCCATATTCGCCGATATTGTCCAAGGCTTTTGAGGCTCACATCAATGTGGAATACTGTAACTCCGTCAAGTCGATCAAGTACATATGCAAATATGTGAACAAAGGCAGCGATATGGCTCTTTTCGCTGTGACAAATGCAAACGACGAAGTATCTCAGTATCAGATGGGTCGCTATGTCAGCAGCAATGAGGCGATTTGGCGCATCTTTTCCTTTGCGATCCACGAAAGACACCCTACACTTGTACATTTGGCAGTACATCTGGAAAACGGACAACGAGTGTATTTCAATCCAGAGAACGCAGCGGACAGAGCGGCACGGCCACCGTCGACAACATTGACAAGCTTCTTCTCGGTTTGTCAAGCAGATGCTTTTGCTCGCACTTTGCTGTATGCTGAAATGCCACGCTACTACACATGGAACGCATCATCGAAATCGTTTCAGCGTCGGAAACAAGGAACATCAGTTGAAGGACATCCAAATGTATTTGCCTCAGACGCTCTGGGTCGCATCTACACTGTGCATCCAAATAACGACGAATGTTACTATCTTCGATTGTTGTTGGTGAATGTTCGTGGTCCGACGTCGTTTCAACTGAGAACCGTTAATGGGAATCTGTGCGCGACTTACCGTGAGGCGTGTCAACTCTTACACTTGCTCGAGAACGATTCGCATTGGGACAATACGCTTAAAGATTCCGTCATATCTTCAACACCGCATCAAATCCGCACATTGTTTGCGATTATCATATCCACATGTTTCCCTTTGTGGGTCAAATATAAGGACGACATGTCTGAAGATGTTTTGCATCGTGTGCGTCGCCAAACTTTAAATCCGACATTGCAAATGACTGCAGAAATTCACAATGAGACATTGATCATGATAGAAGACATGTGTTTATTGATGGCGAATAAAGTGTTGTCCTATTTGGGCATGATATCACCCAATCGTCCAATGCACGATGCATTTAACCACGAGTTACAAAGAGAACAACAATACGACACCGAAGCATTAGCCGAAGCAGTTCGTACAAATGTTTCGCAATTGAATCAACAACAAAAGACTGCGTACGACTCTTTGATAGAAGCTGTGAACAATGGAACTGGTGGAATTTACTTCCTGGATGCTCCCGGAGGGACTGGAAAAACGTTCCTAATTTCATTGCTTTTGGCGAGGATTCGATCGCAGAATGAAGTTGCCCTAGCATTAGCTTCATTTGGAATAGCAGCGACTTTGTTAGAAGGCGGACGAACTGCACACTGAAATTGAAATTGCCACTGAACATGCAAATCAACGAGACACCAGCTTGCAACATCGCCAAAAACAGCGCAATGGCGAAGATTCTACAGATATGCAAATTGATCGTTTGGGACGAATGCACGATGGCCCACAAGAGGTCACTGAAGGCGCTGGACAGAACGTTGAAAGATCTTCGTGACAATAAAAACATTTTTGGTGGAGCCATTATTCTGTTGTCCGGTGATTTTCGTCAGACTCTTCCAGTTATTCCACGATCAACTGTAGCTGACGAACTAAACGCGTGCTTAAAATCATCAAATTTGTGGCGGCATGTGAAGACACTCCGATTGACGACTAACATGCGAGTGTTTTTGCAACAAGATCAAAATGCAGATGTGTTTTCGAAGCAATTGTTGGACATTGGTAATGGGAAAATCGCAGTTGACATCTCGACCGGATTCATCACATTGCCCACTGATTTCTGTCAGTTGACCGAATCAAAGGAGGAGCGCATTGGGCGTGTTTTTCCGAACGTAGCGCAGAACTTCAAAAACCATAATTGGCTGAGCGAACGAGCCATATTGGCAGCGAAAAACAAAGATGTCGATGATCTCAACGCGTCCATTCAAAATTTCATTCCGGGACAGTTGTTTTCCTTCAAATCAGTTGACACAGTTATCAACCAGGATGAGGTAGTCAACTATCCCACAGAATTTTTGAATTCGCTGGAATTGCCTGGATTACCACCTCACAATTTGCAATTGAAAGTAGGCTCAGTCATCATCATATTGCGTAACATCAATCAACCTCGACTATGCAATGGAACGAGACTGGCTGTGAAAAAGCTTATGAACAACGTCATCGAGGCGACGATTATCAAGGGAAAGTACAAAGGAGAGGATGTTTTGATTCCGCGCATCCCGATGATTCCAACGGACTTGCCATTCGATTTTAAACGGCTGCAATTCCCCGTGCATCTGGCCTTCGCGATGACCATCAACAAATCACAAGGCCAGTCGTTGGAAGTTTGCGGAATTAACTTGGAGTTTCCGTGTTTCGCGCATGGACAACTGTATGTCGCGTGTTCGCGTGTCGGAATGCCATCATCTTTGTTTATTTACGCGCCGGAAAACAAAACGAAAAACGTAGTTTACCAGAAAGCTTTGCATTGAATGTTAACTGCATTTATCTTTCATGTAAATAAAATACATTGAATTCATTTGAATTACAAACGAGTTTCATTTAATAACCAAACAAAACTCAAACCGTACACGATGCGGCTAATATTATCGATCTCAATGAATTGGAGTTGGAAGGTTGATTAGGATTGATAATCGCTTATGAAGAGTTACAATCAAATCAATTTTAGGTGGTACGAAGTTCACCGGGTCATCTAGTTAGTTCATAGGACACACTACGCGAAGTCAGTGCGAAATAAACGTCCCAAAAAATACGCAAAGTATCCTATGACGCTCAAATTAATACAGTGAGTGCTTAATCGAATTAGCTGTGATTTGTGCTATCTCGATTCCGTGCAAAACATTGCTATTTGCTAATAATTGCAAATAGATAAAAAGGTTCGGTAGTGGGGGCTATCAGGCGATATGCAGGTATCGACAGGACGATTTTGGAGCCAACTGGCGCGGAATCTCGAGAGGGTATAAATTGAGGGTTCGACCGACAGTCTTGGTAAGGACTGGTATTCAACGAAGCTGGTATGGTATTCGTTAGCCCAGCTCCTCCCGCATCGTCGTGAGCAGGGAAGTCGCGTGGGCAACCCGGCTTCTGCCGGACCCGAGATCCCTGGCGTCTGGCGGTGACTGCCTAGCAGTCTCTGCCCGGCAGCCGCACCTGGCCAGCATGCCTTCTACGGGCAACGGCTCAAGTGCCGAGTCGCTCAGCTCTGCCTTGCCCCATCTGGGCGACTCGCCTGAATCGCCTCGGGCGATGGAGACGGACGATCCTCTCCCGAACCCACTACCCCCTCTTCCGGCGGACGAGTCGGGCGAATTCGCGACCGTTGGTCGGCGTAATCGTCCGGCTAAGAAGCCGAAGAGGACCCACACAACCGGATACGCTTCCTCTAGCACCTCGGCCATGGACATCGGACCTTCTCAGGGCCAACAGGCCGCGGTTCCGACTGCTTCGGCAGCAGCTCCGGCTGCTGCCGCTGTTGGTCGCGCGCCGCCCCTGTACGTCCACGGGGTGTCCAATGTCGCTGCCTTATACAGACGGCTGATCGCGGCCCACGGCCTGTCGGCCGACAAGCTTGACCTGAAGCTGCTTGGCGGTGATACGGTCAAGATTGTCGTCCGCCAGCTCGAGGACCATCGCTTGGTCGAGGCCTTCCTGCAGGCGCACAGCCTTCAGTATCACACCTTCTCTCCTAAGCGAGTCAAGCCCTTGTCAGTAATTCTGCGTGGGCTTGACGCGCATACTGATCCTCAGGAGATCCTTTTGGAACTCCGAGAACTCGGGTACCTGGTGCAGGCAATTTTCCGCCTGTTTACTGACTCCGAAACCCGGGTACCTCTCCCGCTCGTCCGTCTCCAGCTCGAGAAGGGCGAGGCTGCAGACAAAATATTCCACCTGACGCGGCTGTTTGGCTTCCGCGTCAGGGTGGAATCCAGTCGTCCCTCGGGCAAGCTTGCGCAGTGCCACCGGTGCCAGAGGTTCGGCCATCACACCGACGTCTGTCGCAGTGCCCCGGCCTGTCTACGTTGTTCTCTGGGACATTCAACTCAGGCCTGCACTGTGTCAGACAAATCCCGTTTTCGCTGCATAAATTGTGGCCAAGGCCATGCAGCAAATAACGTTAACTGCCCGGTCTACAAGGCGGAGCTCCTGCGGAAGCAAAAGCCGCAGGGGCCCCTCCCGAAGCCAAGGCAGCCAGCTATGCAGCCCCAACCTCAGAGGCAGCCTAAAACACAGGCTAGGCCGCAACCGAAGGCACAACCGGCACGGCGCGCGCCCTCTCCGGCTCCACCTCCAGCCCCTGCAAAGGCACCTAAACGAACCGCGTCTCCTTCTGAAGCAGAGACAAGCCCTGTAGCCGTCATCTCGGTTATGGAGCCGGAGAATCTACCCTCCACCTCCGCGGAACCTCCAACTCCCGCCTCTGAACCAGAGGTAGCCTCGCCACCACTGCCACCTCCGCGATTTCCGCGAGCAGGCATCACAAAACCCAAAAACAAAGGGATAACCACACCGGATGCTCGGCCCCGAGCTCCTGCCTGCCCACAGCCCAAGAAAAGTCCTGCTTCCCGGTATAAGTCCGACGAAGCGCAACAGCGTATTTTTCCTGCTGCTGATTCAAAACCGTCTGCCCCTGGTCCTGTGGCTTCCACCACGACCCGATCTGCCGTTAAACCTGGTCGCTCTTACGCGGCCTCAGTTTCCAGGCAAACCGCCCAGTCCGTCATATCCGATGACGCACAGTTCGTCCGCGACTTTCTGTCTGGCTACGACCTCAAGAAAGTCGCATCCACCTTCAGGTCCATCCGAGACCGCCTGGAAACTGCTGACCCAACTGAAAGATTCATGCTCTTGGTGGAAGCCTGCGAAGTCATAGGTCTTCTATGAACCGAGCCCTTAGACGAGATCTCTCTCTCATAGCCTGGAATGCTAACAACATCCGTTCCAAGCATTCCGACCTTCTAGAATTCCTGGCTCGGTTCAAACCCGACGTACTTCTCCTCTCTGAAACCCACCTGACCTCGGCGAACCGGTTTCGATTACCAAATTACGTGGTCTATCGGGATGACCGAGTTGGCCGACGAGGAGGCGGCACGGCGATCGCGGTGAGGACCTCCATAGGTCATCATCGTGTCGCTTTGCCGCAGCTTACCAACCTAGAGGCCACCGCCATTGAGGTCCACGGAGCTCTTGGCGGCGTCCTCGTGGTTTCAGCATACAAGCCCCCACAAGCTGAACTCCTTGTCGGCGACCTGGACGTCATCTTCGATTCCCATCGAAGGGTAATTTTGGCCGGCGATCTGAATTGCAAGCATCGCGTTTGGAATAGTCGCCTGACTACTACGAACGGGAGGCGCTTGCTCAGTTTTGTTGAATCGTGCCGGGCGATGGTGTCTGGTCCAGCACAACCCACGTTCTTTCCGTCAAGGCCTAACGCGGCTCCCGATGTTCTGGATATCGCGGTGACCCAAGGAGTTGTCTGTCCGGTCGAGGTATTCTCACTCACGGAGTTGTCATCCGACCACAACCCTATCTTGGTCCACGTCGCTACCCAGCACGCCTATGCACGTTCTGACCAGAAGAAGGTTATCGATTGGGATCGCTACGGCCCGGCCTTGTACCGTAGATTGCCGCCAGCGGCCCCACTCGATTCCGTTCGCCTCCTACACGAAGCAGTTGCGGGAATCGAAGAGGCAATCATATCGGCTATAGGCGTGTCTTCACGTACGCGAGCTGGTTTCACGCCTGACTACCAACGCATCCCTGAGGAAGTCTCTCTTCTCGCTCGCGAGAGGAATTACTTCCGGAAACGTTGGCAGAGGACCCGTGATCCGGCCGATAAGGCAGCATACAATCGGCTCACCGGACGACTGCGTGGCAGTCTGAAGGCGTTCCGACGTAGCTGTTGGGAACTCGATGTGGCCCGAACGGGGGATGTGGACCCGCAAAGTCACCCGTACAGAATACCTACCGCATTGACGGGACGGAGGCGCCGACCTCCACTCCCCGCCATTGTTGGACCGTTCGGTCGACTCCTGGGTCGCCCGGAGGAGAAGGCCGAGTACTTGGGCTTGTGTTTCGAGCGACAGTTCGCTCCCAACCCGCCCATGGACTGGGACTTCGACGAACAAGTCGAGATGGCTGTGGAAGACTTTCTGTCTCTTCCGATCACGGCGGAGCCCGAACCCATCTCTTTGGAAGTGGTCTCAGATCGGCTCGCTGAACTTCAGCCAAGAAAAGCTCCAGGCCCGGACGGTGTTACGAACACCGCTCTACGACTTCTTTCCGAGCCTGGAGTTCAATTCTTGACTGATTTTTTCAACGCGTGTCTTAGACTGGCCTACTTTCCCAAGAAATGGCGAAAGGCGACGGTTATCGTGATCCCGAAGCAGGGAAAGGATACCACCCGCTCGGAAAACCTCCGGCCTATCAGCCTACTCTCCGCTACGTCCAAGGTTTTTGAGCGCCTCGTACAGCGTCGTGTACGAGAACATCTAACCAACTTTGACGTGCTGGTCCCCGAACAGTTCGGCTTTCGTGTGGGGCATTCGACCACTCATCAACTGATGAGACTGGTGGAAAGCATCACGGAAGCCGGGTGTCGGAAAGAACGGACCGTTGGCTGTTTCTTGGATGTTGAAAAAGCCTTCGACAGCGTATGGCATGATGGCCTGTTATTCAAGCTTAGGGAAGTCCAGCTCCCGGACTGCTACCTCCATCTGGTTGCTAGCTTTCGGACGGAGAGGACCTTCTGCGTGAGAGTTGGCGATTCAGTCTCTTCCGAGAGACGAATCACAGCCGGCGTCCCTCAAGGTAGTGTTCTAGTCCCCCTTCTGTTCTCGATCTACGTCAACGCCGTGCCGAGACAGCCTGGAGTCCAGATGGCCCTCTTCGCTGACGACACGGCCGTATTTACGGCTGATCGTCATGAGGAAAGGGCCGTCCTACGACTGCAGCGCCAGCTCGACACGCTCGTGGACTGGACTGAGAATTGGAGGGTGCAACTCAACGCCACCAAGAGTGTAGCCGTCGAATTCTCTAAGCGACGGAAGAACCCCGTTAGGCAGCTACGTATCGGCAGAACGTACTTGCGCTGGTCCAACGAGGTCAAGTACCTCGGCTTACACCTTGACCGTCGGCTCACCTGGCGTACCCACGCACAGACAGTTCTTAAGCGAGCATCCACTCGCCTGTGCGCACTCTTTCCACTCCTGATCAGCTCAGCCATGACCAGGAAATTGGGTAGGATGATCGTCGGCGCGTATCTGCTGCCGGTCATTACCTACGCCTGCCCGGTCTGGGGTTACCTCGCCGCAATGCATAAAAAGAAGTTGCAGAGCGTCCTCGACAGGGGTCTTCGGCTAGCAGCCAAAGTCCCCCGTCGCTTTTCATCTCGCCTTCTAAGGAGAGGACTTGGCGTCCGCTCCTTAGACGACACATTCAGGCGGCTTGCACGCAAATTTTATGCACGTGCGGCGAGGTTCCCAGGCAATCCTCTAGTGACTGGGCTGGGAAGGTACCGTATACGTCCAGGTGATTCGTGGAAACGCCCTCGGTGTATACTGCGCTAGTGTAGGCTAGCACAACAGCCGAGAATCGGCCTGCTATAGAGCACACGCCCTACTTGGGCAGGGCCACGAGGCAGGAGCTCCAGAAGGCAGCTCGGAACTCAGATACCGAGCGGTTCGTCTCTGCGACGCACAACCGCAAAGCCCAGAGCGAAAAAAAAACCCTTCTCTTCATTTCAAGACACAGTTGCAGTCGGACATGCTGTCCGTCGGCAGAACAGTTTTATATTTATTACAAGTCTCATTAACGAAAGAATAAAACGTTCGTTAATTATGTCACAATATTCCGGAAAACGTAAAGTACCGGGACAGTTTAAGTCTACCAAGAGTATCTACGGAGAAGCTACCAGAGCGACGAGGGATGCTGGACGTTAGACGATGATTAAGATCTACTTTGCAGCAGATAAAAACTCTCTGAAGAGGACCATACACTGCTGGAGAACGACGCTGGTCTCAAGACGTATCCAGGACCACGCCAGGCCAAGGAGGAATGGAAAACTAACTCTGGACAACGCTGGACCCCGCCAATAAGTCGTAAGATCATCGGAACTCGAGGTGACATGCATAATCCATTTTTAAATGATTTTAAAAAAGCTCATAAAGACTATATCAAAAGACAATAAATTAAAACAAAGAAAAAATTATAATTAGAAATAACATTTTAGAAATGTAGATAAATGTTTAGTTGTAAGAATGAGCGATCGCATATAAAGAAATAATAAAAAAAAAGAATTTAAAGTTGAGAAAGTAGATTTTGTTTATCAAAGTAAATAGTTAAATTGATTTAATATTTGCATTATAGAAAAGAATAATAAATGTGAATATAAAACAAAGGCCAGTCTAAAAGTAATTAATAAATTTAAATTTAATTTTAAACATTGGTATAGACTGAGCGAGTTGATGTCAGATCTAAATTAAAAGAATTCAATTCAAATTACATTTTAATTTTATATTTTTTTAGTAAATCAAATTATTAATATGTCTAGATTAAGATTATTAACATGTCTAGATGTAAGAGGGTTTTTTAAATATGTGTAACACTGCATAGTATAAGAGATAAACATTTAATAATGAGCAATATCGTGACCGAAGATTATTAATGATGTTTATTATTTATAAGATTGAGTAAACAATAAATATGAATTTTAAATACTCATAAATACAATACTCTTATTATAATTACACCTGAACCCCAATTACACTACACGGTATTTGTATTGTTATAAGTTTGTCGCCCGTCAACGTGTGGCACGACACGCATACATTTAATAACATTGTATCGTTGTAATATGTAAGGTAGTATGTTTAAATACAACTCAACAAATGAAATGTTTCACTCAAGCAAGTTCTAATAACCTGTAACCTACAAGAAATTGCATCCCTTGGTTTGAATTAGTTACGTTGCGCATTGACAGTGGTTCATTTGACTTGAAATTATACTCTCGATAGTTGTAAATCTTCAAGTTGTAAATCGTTCTTCACTTGAGTAGATTTCACCGTGCTTACGCAACAATTTATAGGATCCGACAGAGTATTGAACAATTTTAAGAGCAGGACACAAAAATTAAATCCTGGAAATTAGGTAAATTAGGTTTGGTTCTCATATTTATATTATTTAAGTTATTCCTTAAAGTATGAGATCTAGAACCACATTCACTGGTGGTTCAAATAATCTTCTAAATTTATCGGTATGTAGAAAGTTAAATAAAGAATTTTTAGATTTCTGAAGAGAACTGAAACCTGTTTGAGATCAGGTTTACTTTAGAGTGTGCGAATAACATTGTTTTGCAATCGAATTGTCAGCTATAATATGAGAAAGCATGATGACAATTTCAATTTATTATTTTATAGGGTGTCATTATTTGGTAAACATTACTATTTCTCAATCTATACGGACTCCTATCTACACCTTTCAATACATTTTGGTTACAGTAACAGGCTAGTGAAAGGAAATTGTTCTTAGTTTTCTTTTTAAATGACAAGAGGAGTTTTATAAGCATTGTGAGAAGTTATGAATGACAGAAGATTAACATACGAGGTTTCATCAAAAGTTCGCGCAATTTTTCTTTATTTCAAAAATTAAGCATTGGTTCATTTATGTTTACAATGCTCCCTTCACCATAGCATTTATAGGTTATAACACGACTATGCCAGCGATTTTTCAGTTTTGTAAACTGTTCTCGAACGTACATTTTGTGTAGCCTTCAGCTCGCTCAGCGATTTTCTTTTCATGCCTTCAACAGTCGCAGAACGTTGTCCTTTTGTGGTGCTTTTCATTATTCCGAAGAAGAAAGATGGCGTTGGAGCGAATACGGCGGCTGTGGCGACAATACAGTGTTTTTGAAGAAGCAATGACAGGTGCATTATCGGCATAAACTACTCATCCCTTTCGCTGTTTCCTACAAATAGCTTCCCTCACTGGTGACATGAAATGAAAGAATATATTGTTTTTTATTTATCGTTGCACCTAATAATAAACATTTATGGAAAACAAAGGACACTCTTCATATGATTATCATAATATTCAATATTTGTTGACTACAATGTTTGAAGATTTGAACTGCTTGTTCATGCATAACAGGCTTGGCAAAATGGATAACAGTTCTGCAACAGTTTCTCTACAGCAGAACAGTTTATATGAAATTCTTTATACAAAGGTTTTTCCATATTTTTCAGACTTACATTGCAGAATGTCAAAACAAAAAAGCCAAATACTCCAAAACATAACTTACTCAAATAGTTCCAGATATAAACTAGTTTATATCTACCCTAAAGTAAGAGTTTTAGGCGGTTTTAACTAAAATGGGTACAAACGCCACATAAAAACAATTTATAATTTGACATTTATAGCGCTCTAATAAATCCAGAAATTGCGCAAAATTTTTTATCAAGCCTCGTATTAGGAAATAACTATAAATTCAAATAATAAAATAAAGAACAATATATATTTTGATTTATGAATGTAATAAAAATATATAGGTAGTTAAGTAATTATATAGTTGTCTGTAGTTATGAAACATATGTGGTTCGGTAATCAAATTAATCCAGCAGCGAAACTTTACGATTGGTCTGTATGAATCCACTCGACCAAACAGCTGCACCTAACGACTTCCCATCCAATTACTGAGTCGCTATTGACAAGAGTTCCTCAAACATGGGCTACGTAGTTACCTAACCCAGAAATAACGGTGTAGAGTTGTATCTGATTTTGTGCACTGATACGGACAGTTCCAGCAGTTGTGAGCAACCACTGGTTCGATAAACAAACTTCGTCATGTAGCTTTCTACAAAATATAATTCGTTTTTAATCTGTGGCGTAGATTTAATTTTACTGTTGATTGTAGTTTTTGTTTCTACAAAAGTGGTTTTTGTGTAAAAGGTCATAGAAAACCATTTAATAATCTTATTTGTGTCTCCAGTTAAAGTATTAGCCAACTGTCTGTTCTGCCCTGTTTTAAGGAATCGCTTTCTTTGGTATTCCCACATCTCTCGTATTGATTTGTACCATCCACCACTTAAAATTCGTAATTACAAATGTATAATTTTAGTAAGTTTTCTACAACAGAATGCCAACTTTATTGTCAGCGACTAGTCGGTAGACAAATACGTGAACACGCACAGTTACAAAAGCCTGGAGCTGTCGACTTCGGTAAAGTTTTCTTAATTAACTACAATATACTGGATGAGTTGAACGCTGACAAAGCATGGTGAGATGTCCCTTCTGAGATTTGAGAGGCGAATCTTGAGAATAATTTTTAATAGCAGTACGGAGCAGTACAATAAGGACAAAACTGGAGGCAGTGTACCAATTATGAATTCATGGATATGTACAGGGATATGGACGTGGTTCATAATATTGAAGTGGGCCGACTCCGTTGGGTTGGTAATGTTCAAGGATGTCAGAAGAGGAGATTCCAAGAAAGGTTCTAGGCGGGATGATTTATGGAAGGAGAAGGACTGGCAGACCAAGATTGCTGTGGGCAGATGGAGTGGCGGCCGATGCCCGGACTATGTTGAGAGTGCGTGACAGCAGCGCTAGATATAGTGGGATGGCGATCAATGTTGAAGGAGGCCATGATCCCTCGAGGGTTGTAAGTAAGTAGGTAACTACACTACACTGGACTTTGTAGTTTTGTGTTAACTTCTTTGTACTGTATGTTCTAAAGTACGTTATATTATGTGGTGATTAGTTACCACGTATGAGGGTTTCTACATGACAGGAATCTAAATCAAGTAAATTATTACCTTTAACATGAAGTTACGTAACTCGCTATAAGTACAGTCAAATGCTGTACTTCGTCTGAGGCCAGGGATCCACGTTGTGGGTGAATGGCGCAATGGAGTCTGTGTTTGCAGAGAACGCGTGTGTTTAATGTAGCGTTTACAATAAGTACGTGAATTTACTGGCCAGTGTAAATATGTTTGATGAAAATAACGTGCCAAAATACACGTTGGTATGAAATATACTCTGATGTGCTTTACGTGCAGTAAGAAAGTTAGTTAGGCCTACTTAATAAAATCATGAACATATTCGGTTAGATCGCATAAGTTATTACGTAAACAACTTATCAGGTATAGTTTAATATAACTTTAAGATACCCTTTAGATGTTGTAGAAATTTGGCCACTCTGTATGAAGGCGCTGTTCTAATATCAAAGGACGCACTGGTTTTCTGTGGGTCTTCAGAATTTCTAGAACATCTAATCCAACATAATATCACTCTGTACGCTATCATCGAAGTCTCAAATCAAGGGTGGTTTTGAATTTACTAGTGAAGTGAAAGATTTAAATGTACCTAGAAATAGTAAATTTATATCATTTGATGTTTCTGATATGTAGACCAATATACCGAGTTATGACTTATTATTAGTATTAAAAAATAATTTAGAAAAAACCAATAAGTTACAGAAAAACGAGATTAAATTTTGGTCAAATTAGTAAAAATGATAATTAATCAAAATTATTTCGTCTGTGAAAATCACAAATACGAGAACAAAAATAGTCTTGCAATGGGAATTCCACTTTCATCAATCTTGAGTGAAATGTACCTACAGCACCTAGAAGAAAATTTTATTCTCACAATCAAAAATCCATTTATACAACACATCAAATATTGGTACAGGTAGACCCTATGTGGATGACGTCATCTGTTTATTTGTAGGTACTGCTAGACAAATCGGCCAACTTCTACCATCTACATCAACTACATCAATTCTGACATTAAATTTACCAAAGAAATAGAGAATAAAGGCGAAATAAACTTCCTAGACATTACCATAAAACGCCATGCAAGCAAACATAATTTCTTTATAGCCTATACAGAAAAGATAGTCAAACAGATATTTACCATTCACGCAGAGGACAACCATCCCTACTCATACAAAATTTCTGGATACAACAGCATGGTATATCGAACCCTCACATATCCTTTATGCAAGAAATATTATGAAAAAGATACACACCATAAAGTAAATAGCTCAAAGCAATGAATATCAGCCTCGAATTATCAATAAAATTGTTGACAAACAAAAAAGAAATAAAAAAAGAAGCAAATAACATATCAATAAAGAGGAAGAAAACCTATATACGAGGGGGTACCCAAAAATAACCGGAATAGCGCTGCGATTGGCGTAGTACGCATTTCTCCTGCTAGGCGAGCGTAGCGCAACTCGTTCCGAGTTCAGTGCCGTCATTGTTGTCGCCTGGGAAGGTTGTGTCCGGTCACAGTAATTCGTCTTGTAAAAGCAGTTTCGCTTGCTGTGCCGAACTGGCTTCGGCAACGTATTATTAGTATTTTAAAAACGAGCGCCGCTGACGTCACGCACTGCCACACTGTTACGATAGTTTGTTGCCGGTCGGTTATACACACAAACGGTTGTGCAGCTACGCAATACAGCTGGCGCTGCCAGCCAGCTGTGTCTGTACATTCCTGCATTCGGAGGTTACTTGGCTGGACCGAAACGTTGTATCGGCCTCATTTCTGCTTGATCCTCCAACCTGTTCATCTGGTCTCGGCTGGCGGCAAACTTCTATCCAGGACTTCCGAACCTATCACTATGATAGGCTAGATAAAGTGTTGTTCCAGGTACGTGCAAGTCTGCGGGTTCTGAAAATATTCTAACCCCAAATATATTTTGTGTTTCAGCTTTCATTATGAGTTATGCTTGTGTGTGTGTGTGCGTATAGAGCAGTTTTTAATCTGGGCATTAATGCTATTACAAAATCAAATTAAATTAAATTTAATTAAATTATGAATGTGAGAGTCGTGGGTCAAGTTGATTTCAATAGAGAATATGCTAATGTATCTTGCACTCAGCTGTTTTGATGTAATTAATAACTACGAAAGACACAGCTAATCAATTTGAATATTTCAATGAAACATTAAGAAAATAATTGCTAGACGAGCTTAATACTGTTTAATCTGAATTAGTGGCGATGTGTGTGTGCGCTGTTGCTGCTTAAAGTAAGCGTGGGTATTTAATGTGGACGGCCTAAGTGGCGTGATTTTCTTTATGACACCCTCTACAACCTATTGTATGTCCAGGTGCTCGACCAAGGGCGAGATGGGTGTCAGGGGTGGACGAACATCTGTCCACCCTAATGGCAGAGACGATCCTATAGCCACAATGCCGTCAGTCGAGGACTTTTCCAACGCTAAGCTGCACCAGGGACTTGTGACACGACTGTGACATCACTGATCCGCGCCTATACGAACTAAGTACACCAGACAATCCAGGTGGGAAAATTCTGATCATCTATTTCTCTCTCTCTCTCTACAACATGTGAATGCACAGAAGCCGCCAGAAGCTCACTCGTGAAGTTCTGAACATTATACTCTAGCACAAACTCTCGTGTTCAATTATGTTAGTGCATGTGTGAACATTACCACAGTACACCTAATGAAGTATCTTATAACTGTATAATGTGTAAGAAGTTACACACATACACACACATCCGCAGTTTGCTGTAAGATCTAACTTTCATCTAATTAAGACCATTAGGGAGTTAATTATCTCGTGCTATCATGTCATATGGTCATGGCTGAGTTTTAATAACGTAGCGGGGGTTGTCTGAGGCTGTAGATGAGAAACGATTTTCTTTCACACACATACTTAACGCTTAATGATTAAGGTAAGGGGTCGTTTGGCTGGTTGAGTTTCGGGGCGGTCACTTACATTCTCTGGTGTGAACTATGCTTGTGAATATGCTGGCAAATCTATGCTTAGGAGCTGAGATATTCCATTTACGTTGTCATTTATATTTGTACCTATCTACACACATTAGGGTTCCTTCGTTTACTGTAGTTGGAATGGGTTTATGAGGAGGTTAGTGTTGAAATGAGGGATGTTTTGTTATTCATGTCGTATATGTGTTTGTGTGTGTAATTTTACTATATATATATTTTTTTTGGGGAATATGTAACGGATTTAAAAAAGAGAATAACCATAAATGTGCTTACTGAGACAACAGGCTAGCCTATTTGATATTATACAACACTGATGGATTAGTATTGCTTTATGAATGAGATTATTACTAACTTTGACTCATACATAATCAGGCAGAAATTTTTGCAATTAGTTTAATATCAACTCACTTACCTTGTGACATTATGAATTAATGGATATACATATATATACATATATATATATAATTCTGCCTTTAATGGTGTGCTCACACAATCACGAACTTGTCATGTATGTAAAACCTTGCAGGTTGAATAAAGCACACGCTTGTTGGTTAAAAGAGTTTTTCATTTGCAAGTCCTGTCATTCACCTGGGGGGACATGTCTGTAATTGTATTTGGGCCTTGCACACTTTTGCTTCCTCTAGGTTTTTTTACCTAGTTCTAAATATGATGTCTCTCCCCTTTCACAAAAAAAAACTTAATAAAAATAAAATTAAATAAAATTCAAAAAAAAAATTACAAAACTTAGAAAAATAAAAGGGGGGTTTCAAATGGTAGTTCAGAGCGTGGTTGTTATGATTCCGGGTGGATAGTAGGTATCATTTCTGCCTTATTTTTCTCTGTTGAACTTGAGAAATTTTAGAATCTGGGGACTTATATTTATTTTCTTAAATGAAACTTAGTGTGGCTACAGACATGTCAGCTGGTGTTAGGACATGCAAATTATTTCAAATTATTTTTGATTAGAATCCAAGTGTTGTAAGAAGACTTAATGGTAGTGTAATAAATTAACAGAATGAACAACCAGAAAAAAGAGCACATTTTATAAAATGAATAAGGGGTTAATGAAGTTTAAAATAATTTAATATGTGTTAGTGTTTAAGTGATTATTTTGTGATGTTGAGTGTGAGATGAATTTTGAAAAGGGGTTATAAGAATGTGATTAATTTTTTTTAATGAATGTGTGCTGATTGGTGGCACTTGCACATACCCTGGAGCTCATACGGAGTCTGGACATGATGAGGGCCGTCGGTACTTGTTGAGTTTGATTACGACTTGTCTCTTGGATTAGACAACGTGTTTGGTAGCATCCCAGTTATATGGTAATTGTTTATTGAGGGCGTTGCGTTGCGGTATCGTATTTTGAATGCGGTTATGGTCCGACCAAGGGCATGGATGTGATAGTTTATATTTTCGATTATATCGAATTTTATGTGTACTTTGTGTGTTGTATTTAGTGAGTTAGTTTGGTTGTTTTGTGTTGTGTTCTCTTCTGGGCATTTTGTATGGCTGTTTCTCTGCTTTTATGACACCCATCTCGTCGTATCGCTAGAGCATTCTGGAGCCACTTGTATGATCAAGTTCTTCCTGTCGTTCTCTTTAATTCTTGCTTTTACGTGGTGTGTGTGTGGATTGCGCGGTCATGTCCATTTCGGTAAATGTGGATTTGTTTGTAAAAGATGAGCTCGAGTGGGAGGTCCGGTTCCGGGGACGGAAGCCGCAGGAGACTGTTGTTTCATTAAGGAAGCAACTCCGTGAGGCTCTTGCCTCCGGTGAGGCACCGAGTGGGAGAGTATTACTTACGGATGTCACCGCCGAGGTGGAGCTGTGCTCGGAAAAATTTGTAGAACTGCTCGATTTGGCCGAAGGCCTGCAGTCGGCGGCACCCACCTCTACGGCTAGACAGAGGGTGCGCCAACGTTTACAACACGTTCTATGCCGTTTACAGAATGCGGAATCACAGGCTACCACCTCGGAATTAGAGAAAAATGTTGTCACTCTTAGGGAGCAAGTGGCGATGGCATTGCGGGAGTTTTCTCTCGGCCAGCGTCGCCACGTAGATCCGAATTCCGGTTCTTCTTCTTCTTCTGTTGAGACGGCAGCCAGGGCGGAACCCCCTGTGCATGTTCCTGCCTTTTCCGATATGGCCACCGCAAGCTATCACAAGCTTCCTAACCCACTGTCGGATGTCATTCAGCGTCTCCCAGTTGTCGATGGTCTGGATCCTGAGGCGCTTTTGAGATTCTTGCGCGTATTTTTTCAGTTGGCCGATTTCCCTGGGCTGTCGGAGCGGACTTTGCTTGAGCTCATTTACCCGTACTGTCGGGGATCTATGGCTGAGCGCGTGACAAGTACCCTTAGGGATGGTGGTGGCATAGACCATTTCCATCAGGAAGTCCTGGACGCTTTCGTACCGGGAAGGTTACACGACCGGTTACGACACAAACATTTCTATAGAGTTCAAGCAAGCGGAGAGTCCCTTGCTCATTTCATTTCCAGTGTTAAAGACGCGGCCCGGATCCTGAGGCTGGGGTTGTCAGAGTCTGATGTCATTCATACTATTTTGCAGGGCGTGACGCCGGAGGAACGGTCACGTTTGACATTCGCTGCCCGTCCCCAAAGTTTTATTGATTTAGACCGGCTGTGCGCCGAGTCGACCACTATACAGGGTAATGACGATATTAGAGCCCGCGAGGCTAGGAGGCGTTCAGAACGCCCTAATTTCGAGCGACGAGTCGGGCAGCCCGGGTCTTGGGGTCCTAGGCCTGCGCCGGTTCAGTGCTGTGAAGTACGAGAATTATTCTGTTCTAGGTGTCATAGATCCGGTCACGTCGCGCGCTATTGTAACGATGCTAGACAGCGTCAAGGGACTTCCCGAAAAGGTAACCTTTCAAAAAACGTAAATTCTCGGGGAAGATAAGTCGGGAGTGGTCTTCCCCGTTAGGCCGTTCTCTTCCGGTTTCACTTAACCCCAGGCGGATAGCTAATCCCGGGTCATCCGGCTCCAAGGTCCTGCGAACTGTCCCCAACTACAGTTCAGTATGCCCCTTCCTGTTGGTCGAGTTGAAAAAGGGTCAGCTCAGAGCCTTGGTTGACTCTGGATCAGCCCGATCCATAATTTCATCTAGAGTATGTGAGGACCTTGAACAACAGGGCTTACTATTAGGGTCGGATCGGTCTTCCGTGGTATGCTGGACTGCATCGCGGGAAATTCTGCCCATCTCCCGGGTGGTTTCCCTGAGTATTAAAATCGAGTGTTTTTCATGGGTGTGGCGATTTTTGGTTTCTCCGGCTCTGGGAGTCGACTGCATTGTGGGTGCCGATTTCGTCTCCAAGAGTGGTCTCGTTTTAGATCTTCAAGCGCACCACTGTTATTTTAAATTCAATCGGGAGGTTGTCATTCCTTTCCTTGGGTACCAGGGAGCTAAGGGAGGTGTCCAAGAGGTTGTGTGTCCCGATTCAGAAAGAGACCATCTCACCCCGTCCCAGAGGCATGCTTTAGATCATTTGTGTGAGCAGTTCCCCACTGTATTAACTCCCAACCTGGGGCTCACACATCTTTTGGAATATAAGATCCGTTTAACGGACTCCGCCGTAGTCCGCTCACACCCATACAAATTCGCCCCTCCAAAGATGGATGTCCTACGAGAGAAGGTTCAAGAGTTGCTTAAACAAGGGGTCATTGAACCTTCCAACTCTAGTTATGCAAGTCCAGCATTTCTGGTGCCCAAGCCTGGAGGTAAACAGCGTATGGTCATTGACTATCGCAAACTCAATGCTAATATTGAGGTGGATTCAGTTCCTCTTCCCGATTTACATTCCGCGTTCGATTGGTTTAGTGGGGCCAGGTACTTCACCATCTTTGACCTCAATGCCGCTTATCATCAGATTCCTCTGTCTAAGGAAAGCCGCCCTTATACGGCATTCTGTGTGCCATGGAATCTTTATCAATATACTAGGGTACCCATGGGTCTGGCAGTGGGGGCTCAAACCCTCACGCGACTACTTGACACTGTATTCCATGACGTAAAATTTAAATTCATCTTTAATTATCTTGATGACCTCTTGGTCTACAGTAAAACGTTCGAGGAGCATCTGGGTCACCTGAGAGAGGTGATGTGCCGATTGAGGAGTGCTGGCCTCACTATCAATCCAGACAAGGTAAAGTTTGCACAAAGGAGTATTTCGTTTTTAGGGCATCTCGTCTCATATGGGGGTGTGACGGTCGACCCGGAGAGGACACAAGGCATCCGGGATTTTCCTCCCCCTAGGGATGCGAAAGGTGTTGCCAGATTTGTTGGCATGGTCAATTTTTACCGTAGATTTATCCCTAATGCCGCGGAGATTGCTGTACCTTTAAACGAACTCAGGAAAAAGGGTACCAAATTTGTATGGGGAGAGAGGCAACAGCGGGCCTTTGATACCCTCAAGGAGGCGATCGTCTCTCCCCCTGTGTTGAGGATGCCTGATTTTTCAAAAAAATTCATTTTGCAAACGGACGCGAGTTCTGTTGCGCTCGGGGCGGTTCTGTCCCAGGAAGTCGATGGTGCTAGGCAGCCGGTGGCATTTATATCCCGGACCTTGACCCAACAAGAGAGGAAGTCTTCAGTGTATGAACTAGAGTGTCTTGCTGTTGTGTACGCTCTAGATAAGTTCAGGCGTTTCTTGGAACACGCTGAGTTCCTGTTGGAGACCGATAATCAGGCTCTCTCCTGGCTTCTCGCTCATCCCCGGCAGCTGGGTAAAATAGGGCGTTGGGTGGTCAAGATCTCATCCTTTAAATTCAAAGTGCAACACATCAGGGGAACACAAAATGTTGTTGCAGACGCCTTGTCACGTATGTTCTCCCAACCCAGCGAGGCCAATTCTGAGCAACCCTGTTCCGTTCTGCTGGATTTTCCTTTGGCTTTTACTGATGTGTTACCCCATCAGTTAAATGATGAAGAGTTGGGTCCTATCATCCAACACCTAAAAGAGGGTAACGTGCAGGTACCATATTTTCTGTCCAAGGGCGTCCTGTGCTGCCGAGAACGAAAAGGACGTGCCCCGAAGGTTGTGCTGCCTAGCAAGCTCGTGCCAATGGTCTTCAGCTACTATCATGATTCCCCAATAGGTGGCCATAAGGGAATTTCGAAGACCATTTCCAGTATTAGGAGGCATTTCATCTGGAAGGGCATGGACAGGGACATCGCGGCTCGTGTGAAAGCATGTCATCTCTGTGGCTTGAGTAAGCCTGCTCAAAACACTAAATTGGGTCTATTGTCATCTGAGGTGGCGAGCAAACCCATGGAGAAGTTATTCATAGACTACGTGGGACCTTTCCCTCGTAGCAAGTCAGGTAATGCTTACCTACTTGTTTGCGTGGATGCTTTTTCCAAGTTTGTCTGGCTACTGCCATTACGACAGGCAAACACTCGCTCAACTATCCGGCAAACACATTTCCGGCGAATGTGTTTCGCTAACGGCATCAAACATGTGACCACTTCCCCGTACTACCCTCAACCGTCCCACGCGGAGAGATTTAACCGGAATCTCCGTTCAGCGCTTATCGCCTATCATGCTGAACAACAGGATTGTTGGGACCAAAATTTAAAGTGGTTGCAATTGGCATTTAACACGGCCCTACACGAGAGTCACAAGGCCGTACCCTTTGAAGTCATGTTTGGGTTCTCGCCGAGTTTGCCGTTGGACAATTTGTGGCACATTGATGATCTTCTGCCGAACGATCCTGAGGTCACGACTGTGGACAGATGGCGGGAGGTCCGGAGGAATTTGCTTCGCGCGCACGAACGCGTCCGTAGTCGCTACAATCAGGGGCGAATTCCGAACCCATTTAAGATTGGCGACTTGGTCTACTGTCAGAGCCATCCGATCAGCTCAGCCATAAATAGGAGGGCCGCTAAACTATGTTATCGTTGGTCGGGACCATACCGCATTCTTCGGTTTGTGTCGCCCGTCACAGTGAAATTGGGTGATCCCGGAGGGGATGTTGAAAGAGTAACCACTCATATTTCGAAGTTAAAGTTTTGCCATAGGGCATGAGTTAGGGATGACAGTTAGGCCCATAAAAAAGGGGGGATACTATTTGGGGTTCCTGGATCTCAGTTATTGGAATTGGGAGGCCTTGGTGGTCAGTACTCAAAGCGGGATCCTGCGATTCTTCTCTTTCTCCTGTTCTTTTCTGTCTCTTATATCTGCATGCGGACCAGGGCCCGGCGAGCATGCAGGACTCACACTTACATCTTCTCTTTCAGACACACACTCACTAACTCACACCTCTTCCTTCTGCCTTTTCGTTTTCCTGTGTTACTGAACTCACCAAGAGCGTTTTAGAATCTGAGATTTTCCAGGTTTCCCGCAGCCGTCGTGCTTGAGGACTTGTTTGTTTTGGGTCAACCATGTTGCCCTTTTGGGGTGAGGGTGTGCCGAACTGGCTTCGGCAACGTATTATTAGTATTTTAAAAACGAGCGCCGCTGACGTCACGCACTGCCACACTGTTACGATAGTTTGTTGCCGGTCGGTTATACACACAAACGGTTGTGCAGCTACGCAATACAGCTGGCGCTGCCAGCCAGCTGTGTCTGTACATTCCTGCATTCGGAGGTTACTTGGCTGGACCGAAACGTTGTATCGGCCTCATTTCTGCTTGATCCTCCAACCTGTTCATCTGGTCTCGGCTGGCGGCAAACTTCTATCCAGGACTTCCGAACCTATCACTATGATAGGCTAGATAAAGTGTTGTTCCAGGTACGTGCAAGTCTGCGGGTTCTGAAAATATTCTAACCCCAAATATATTTTGTGTTTCAGCTTTCATTATGAGTTATGCTTGTGTGTGTGTGTGCGTATAGAGCAGTTTTTAATCTGGGCATTAATGCTATTACAAAATCAAATTAAATTAAATTTAATTAAATTATGAATGTGAGAGTCGTGGGTCAAGTTGATTTCAATAGAGAATATGCTAATGTATCTTGCACTCAGCTGTTTTGATGTAATTAATAACTACGAAAGACACAGCTAATCAATTTGAATATTTCAATGAAACATTAAGAAAATAATTGCTAGACGAGCTTAATACTGTTTAATCTGAATTAGTGGCGATGTGTGTGTGCGCTGTTGCTGCTTAAAGTAAGCGTGGGTATTTAATGTGGACGGCCTAAGTGGCGTGATTTTCTTTATGACACCCTCTACAAACTATTGTATGTCCAGGTGCTCGACCAAGGGCGAGATGGGTGTCAGGGGTGGACGAACATCTGTCCACCCTAATGGCAGAGACGATCCTATAGCCACAATGCCGTCAGTCGAGGACTTTTCCAACGCTAAGCTGCACCAGGGACTTGTGACACGACTGTGACATCACTGATCCGCGCCTATACGAACTAAGTACACCAGACAATCCAGGTGGGAAAATTCTGATTATCTATTTCTCTCTCTCTCTACAACATGTGAATGCACAGAAGCCGCCAGAAGCTCACTCGTGAAGTTCTGAACATTATACTCTAGCACAAACTCTCGTGTTCAATTATGTTAGTGCATGTGTGAACATTACCACAGTACACCTAATGAAGTATCTTATAACTGTATAATGTGTAAGAAGTTACACACATACACACACATCCGCAGTTTGCTGTAAGATCTAACTTTCATCTAATTAAGACCATTAGGGAGTTAATTATCTCGTGCTATCATGTCATATGGTCATGGCTGAGTTTTAATAACGTAGCGGGGGTTGTCTGAGGCTGTAGATGAGAAACGATTTTCTTTCACACACATACTTAACGCTTAATGATTAAGGTAAGGGGTCGTTTGGCTGGTTGAGTTTCGGGGCGGTCACTTACATTCTCTGGTGTGAACTATGCTTGTGAATATGCTGGCAAATCTATGCTTAGGAGCTGAGATATTCCATTTACGTTGTCATTTATATTTGTACCTATCTATACACATTAGGGTTCCTTCGTTTACTGTAGTTGGAATGGGTTTATGAGGAGGTTAGTGTTGAAATGAGGGATGTTTTGTTATTCATGTCGTATATGTGTTTGTGTGTGTAATTTTACTATATATATATTTTTTTTGGGGAATATGTAACGGATTTAAAAAAGAGAATAACCATAAATGTGCTTACTGAGACAACAGGCTAGCCTATTTGATATTATACAACACTGATGGATTAGTATTGCTTTATGAATGAGATTATTACTAACTTTGACTCATACATAATCAGGCAGAAATTTTTGCAATTAGTTTAATATCAACTCACTTACCTTGTGACATTATGAATTAATGGATATACATATATATATATAATTCTGCCTTTAATGGTGTGCTCACACAATCACGAACTTGTCATGTATGTAAAACCTTGCAGGTTGAATAAAGCACACGCTTGTTGGTTAAAAGAGTTTTTCATTTGCAAGTCCTGTCATTCACCTGGGGGGACATGTCTGTAATTGTATTTGGGCCTTGCACACTTTTGCTTCCTCTAGGTTTTTTTACCTAGTTCTAAATATGATGTCTCTCCCCTTTCACAAAAAAAAACTTAATAAAAATAAAATTAAATAAAATTCAAAAAAAAATTACAAAACTTAGAAAAATAAAAGGGGGGTTTCATTGCTCCTCGTTTTTTGTCATGGCGGATTTAAGTGAACAGCGCGCTGCTGTGAAATTTTGCTTCCTGCTTGGGAAAAACGCCGCAGAAACTGTTGTGATGTTGAAAACAGCTTACAAGGATAGTGCTATGGGAATAACTCAAGTGTACCAATGGTTTTCTCGTTTCAAAGAAGGTGAAATGTCAATTGATGACAAACCTCGTTCTGGACGTCCGTCAACTTCCAGAATTGACGAAAATGTTTGACGACTAGTTTTTCCACCATGACAATGCACCTGCTCACGCACCCATTTCAGTGCGCCAGTTTTTACCAAAAAACAACATGACTCCCTTGCTCCACGCCCCTTACTCACCTGACCTCGCTCCGTGCGATTTCTTCTTGTTTCCGCGAATGAAGAGGGACATGAAAGGACAACGTTTTGACGACGTGGAAGCGGTAAAGAAAAAAACGAGGCAGGAGCTGTCGACCATCACAACAGACGAGTTTGAAAAATGTTTCCAGGAATGGGATCGCAGATTGGACAAATGTATTAAGTGTAATGGAGAGTACTTTGAATGTGATAAGGTTGTTTTGTAAAAAAAATATTAAAACATAGCTTTAAAAAGAATTCCTGTTATTTTTGGGTACCCCCTCGTACCTGCACATTACATTGATGACAACTCTCAAAATTTAGCTATAACATTTGCAAAATACGACTATCAATTAGAGTTCCGAACAAACAATGACATCTACAACAATCTGAAAATAAGCAATACAAAAAAGTAAAGCATTTATGAAAAAACTGGAGTTTACCAGTATCAATGTCACCCTGCTAACTCGACAGAATATAATGTGCGGTGCAACAAAAAACACATAGGATTCACTTCAAGATCCTTTAAACACAGATATATTGAACACACAAAACATTCTCAACATTCAAATCCGAACTCAACAGTAGCCAAACATATAAAACAACAGTCTTGTGAATATGGTCTAATGCAGAAACATTCAACCGTATTGAAAACATGCAGTGATGAAATAAGATCTAATATATATGAACAATACCGAATATACAAACATGTAAAAGAAGAGGGCCACGAAAATCTATTGAACATCATGACGGACTTCAGAAATCGTATCACATTTGAAACATTGCGGCAAAATGAAAATCAACATACAGTAATCAGCTGATATAATATATAGAACTTAATGTAAACATAAACACTGTAACAAAATCAGTTCTCGAGAAACCTTGGACGTATCACGTTCATTATTCAATGTATACGAGTTCGTTTTTGTAAATAGTGGCTGTTTTACGATATTATGACCGCAAGTGGGCTGTAGATGACCTGACGATGGTCTATGACCAAAATCGATCGTGTTTAGGAATGTGAGTAATTAAAACTTTATTGCAAATTATAAGTATAGTAGCTTTAGGCTATGAACAATAAATACACTACAATAGAAAATTCACATTACTGTTGTCACTAACCGTGATGTCTGTGGTAGTGTTTAGCTCGAATTTAGCATTGAAGATGGCCGTCAAAGACACGGATGAAACGTCTGCTGGAATCAACAGCATTGGATCACGGCCAAACAGCCCGGAAAACAATAATTTTAATAACGTATAGTTAATACAATCATTCCGTTTTGCTTTCTTAAAAGTAGACACTACCCGAGCAGTTAACCAATCTTGGGACCTGTTGTCTTTTCCAACACATATTATAAAGATATAGTACTAATCTAAGTTTAAGAAAAATACCTGCATACTTGAACAATCCTGAGTTCAGTCCATACTGTGCTGTTGCTTTTTGGGCGGTATATTTCGCTAAGCGTAAAGAAGACAGCACGTTACGAAACCCAAGGCTCATAACGATGGTGGTGGAGGGATAATCTGTCTCAGTGTATAGCACAAGGATCACTGTGGAACGGTTTCGCACCGGGCAGATGATGATGATGATGCGTCATCCGCTGCCAGTTTCATTTTTATTTGCTCATATATACTGTATAAATGCCAGCTTACTTGGCATTATCTATAAAAAGTGGAAAACAATTTGTCACCAGATTCTACTGTCAATACAATATCCATCTTTATAAAACTCATAAATTTAATAGAGTGTGATAATTATTGTTAGCGGTGATCACAAATTTGCTGATAATTAATCGTGTTTTGTTGACCATGAATCTTAATAACGAAACAAGAGATTGTATCATAGAACAGAAATTTAAATAATAATGTGTGTGTGTGTGTGTGTGTGTGTGTGTGTGTGTGTGTGTGTTCTATTAATTTAATTGCAGCCCATGTGGAAGCAACCAAGGGAAGGGATGTGTTCGTGCGTGTGTAGGCGTTCAGTTGGATTGACCTTGAAACTCCTACCCCATGTTGTTTTTAGCAACACAAAGATAAATAAATTTAGATTACCATAGAAAAAATTAGAATAGCCTATCGTGTCGAAATGTGAACACTGAAAATTAGTCACAGAGGAAATTCTTAGTAAAATCAAATTGTATTAGAAACTAACAGTGAAAAGAGCAGTAGAAAGTTGGAAGATAAAGAACGATACCAAAAGGAAAGTAATAGATATTTGTACAAATCACATCTGACTTTTCTTATGGACATACAAAATAAATATTGTAGGCAATAAATAAAACACTTAGAGACAATAAATAAAATAATTATAAGTTCTAATTATAATTATAGTTATATATGTTATAAGTCACTTATAATTTAATTTATAAGTATCAATTAGTTCAACAAATTCTTTTACAGCAATTCCAGTATTATACGAGAGGAAGATTTTAATTGTTTAATTATGATGCAATAATATAATTATAAACTCGGCGTCTGTTACCGTCAGTATTGGAATTGTAAAACACGGAACTCAATGTAATTGTTTTGTTAGGCGTGACTTTGATAATTGATTCTATTCTTTTAAATGAATGTGTGAAACAATATTAACACTATATTTCCAAACATTTGTGTATAGCGACTGCATGTAGTATTTAATATATAAATATATGGGCTATTTATATTCTATGTTATATAAATTCAAAAGACTTTTGACAATAAATTCACGGTTTTGTTAACACGGAGTTATCAGCTTCTTACTTGTACAAACACTCAGAATTCAAAGGGGTGTTGGTTTCGACGTCTTGCTAAAACCTTTACCGGGCCATGTTTTTGAGGCTATACACAAACAAAGCTCATGTAAAACACACTCCACGATCAAGTGACTGAGGTAAGCATCGAAGTCGATTGGTTTTGTATACTCTGATTTTAGGCAGAAAATAAAAATTATCAACGATGGAAAACAAGTAATTTTTTTCTTAAGGCGCTGTCTTGATATTTTCACTGCGCCAAACCGACGGCCACAACCCGTTTAGAAATATATTGTTACGACATCACAGAACAATCTACGTGTTTGTCGAATGTGCCAGAAGAATCTCGATGTAACGTGTGGCGTACGTGCTTGTCGACGCATTTTCGAGAGGTTTCTCGAAGGCGCCAGCCGCGCGGACTGTGTCAAGGCGGGAGTTCACACGAGCGCTAAGACGCAATTAGGAACATTCTGGCCTGTGAGCGCAGGTATAAATACATGGCGGCAGCGGCCTTAAGTTTCAGTATAGCGGCAATATTTACAGAGCGGTTCGAGTTGTTACTGTGCGCGTTCAAGTGGTTATTAAGTTAAGTGTTGTTAATTACGAACTGTTAACTGTGAAAATTAAAGCTGGTGATTAGTGACGTAATTGGTGTCTTGTACTGTAATTTGTTTTCCACTGTACCTACGACGATCGAGTAGACCGTCGTAACAATATTCACGTCTTTGCTAAAACCCACATTCTTACGCAGTACTAATGTTATTTATATTAACTTAAATTGTACCTAATTTTACAAGTTTTTCACATTTTTCTGTACATGTGAGTTCTTAAACACAATTATTTACCCTGACATACGAACTCAAACGTGACAGACTCAAGCCGCTTTACATTCAAGTGTTTGACAAACATTGAGCTGGTCCATCCTCCAGCTTTCAGTTAAAATAATACAATGTCAGGTGTTTGGTCACATTTAAATAGAATATTATTTAATGTGTTCAGTTCTGAATGTACGCTCATGGTTCAAGACTGTGTACCCTGTATACCTTTGGTTATTATAATCAACAGTATTGTTACTCTGATGCAAACACGGTTTAAGAATACAATGTGACCCCGTACTCAACAAAGACAACACGGGCTAAGTGGTTTGTATTGTTGCAGCTAAAGCGTAAGTATATGTTTGTTTGCATGCATTGTTTAGTAATCCGATTACACATATGTCTCTGTACACTGCAACAGCAACAATTACTATAATCCGGTAAGTTTGTGTCATTGTTGTTTAACGGTTATACCATATAATCTTACCATTACCATATCCTATTCTGTACAATGATGAGAGTAATTCCTTTTTGTATGTAAATTTTAACTTCAAAACGGACCTAAGGATTTTCGTAGAAATGAACAGACTTTGAAAGCAGACGGATCGGAGTTGCGCCTTGTTTCGGAGTATCTCCGGCCTGACCTGCGGAGGCGCCGCCGCCCCCGGGGAGTGGAAAGCTCTCCTCGACCTACCCCATTCTAGCCAGCGACTTCAAAGCAAAAAATTCTACATGGAACAGCAGCATTGCCTATGGGAGATCTATACCCGTTCGTCTCTGACGACCCAACACTTCAAGTCATCGGCCCAGGAAATCCTCCGTCCCACTTCTCCTTTTACGGTCAACGAAAGGACGTTCTTGACATTGTCATTGCCAAGAACGTGTCCCATCACATCCAGGTTTCGTCTGTGTCGGACCTCTCAGCCGACCACAATCCCATTTTTATAACTGTCCTAAAGATGTCAGCTTCACCACAACCTCACTCTGGCCTTGTTAGGAGGGTCAACTGGCGCTCCTATCACGACGAGCCCTCTCGGCGGTTACCTTCTTTCCCTGCGGAGCCGATTGTTACTGTTGACGATTTCAATCTTCGATGACAGAACTGTTTAGGGGGGGAGGGGATAGTGACCTACGGGATACTCGCCTGTGGACCAGTACAGCTGTACCCCCCGAGCGAGGCCGCTGGAGACGATCCTGACGATAACAGGTGTACGCTGGAAGATAAAATGTAAGGTAGTGAGCCAGAGGACCCTCGCAATGAAGCAGAACATCAGCGTCGTACTCCGTTACGGAAGTCGTCAGTTTGGATCCTCAGGGGAACCTCATGGGCATTCCACGCAACGATCCACAGATTTCTAGCTATTCAAGGGGAGTAACGGGGAGAGGGTCTAAGAGAGATTTGATTACCAATTCTAGCACCGTGGTCGTGTCATGAGCAGACTGTATGCTGGCTACAAGATTTTCTGCCTAGCCAGATAGGGTGTCAGCCGGGGGCCGGGAAGTTTTCTGGAAGACATGCCTAACTGACCTCGGGGTCACTGATGGCGTAGGGCTAGCGGACTGACTAGCGGTTATAAATTCTGTATAATAAAGTAAATTTTTACAATAGCTATTAAACTATAATACACAAAGACTTGCCATAACAGATATAGAAATAGAATCAATAAGAAGAAATTAAAATTGTTAACTGGCAAGAGTTATCTACAGAAATAAATAATGCAGCAAAGATAACATTTGGTTTAGTTATAAATAAAACGCAAGTATGGTGAAATGAATTGAAGTGGAAACGCTCAGAGAAAACTGAACACTACGAGCAATTTAAGCAACCAAGAAAGGAAGCAGCAAGGATAATAAGGGGAACTAAAATATCTTTTAAAAAATTTAAACTTTTTGAAATACGGGAAAATTGTATTAAAAAATATTTGTGTGTTTACTATAAAACAGCTACCATGGACTGTTTGTAAAAACCCGTATCCACACTGCGGGGGTGAATGCATATTAATTTATTCAGCTGAGCTCTTTTGACTGTGAATCACGGCCCAGTGCAATGTAAAGTAATGGACTTTTGTATTTTGTAAAGACCTTTATTGATGTCCATTGCTGTCGTCACACAATTGCCGTAATTATATTGCTATATTTGGCTTCTAATAAATGTAAAATTGTGTAATGTTGTTCTGCAAATTTTCATATGCTGTTCACTGAAACATCTAACGGTTTTACAAACATGTACCGATCTAAATGGCGAGTTATTTTGGGCTATAAAAACTCTAAAATTAAGCTACTAATGCACAGTGGTGTAGCAAGTAAGAACAGTAACACAGGCACAAACAAGAAAAGAGAAACAAGAAATAATATTGGAGTCTGGACGAAAGCTAGACCATAACAAAGGACAAAGGATATAAATATTAGGGAACAGTCGTTTCAAAATAAAGAACATAGAATACAGCAGTAAACAAGATATGTCCTTGGAATGAAATCTATTACCATAACGATTGAGTATTCTATGGGTTAAGAACATTACAAAACAAATTACAAAATCAAATTTACAAATCAATAGTGAAAAGTGTTAAAAACGTACATATCAAAGACACGGTTACTAAAAGCTAACTTGGAAGCAGCGAAGAGGGTAAGCAGCTTATTCCAACCCACCAGTTTAGATTTTGCAATAAGCACTCAACAATTGAACAAGTGCATCGGATCACAGATGTAATTGAGAGATCACTAGAAGCAAAGAAAATATGCTCCGCAGTATTCTTGGATGTGGCCCAAGAATTTGGCGAAGTGTGGCATAAGGGACTGGCATATAAGATGAAAGTAAACCTGCCTAAATAGATGAGCCAACTTCTTAAATCGTATATCTCAGAACGTCAGTTCAGAGATAAGTGTGGTGATGATTATTCTAACGTAAAGGATATTTCAGCAGGTGTACTCCTTGGCTCTGTTCTACACTTGTTGTATACAGCAGATATTTGTAAATGTGATGGGGTGACAACAGCTACATCCGCAGATAACACTGCTGTACTAGATACTGGTGTTAGTATAGAAGGAGCAACAGAAGCTCTACAATTAGCAGTTGAGTACGTCACTAGATGGACAAAAATAAGTGCTCATCAAGCTGCACGAAACTCATATCAATTTCACTAACCGGAAAACAGATTATTTGCTCATCGTAATCGATCAGCAAAAATTTCCACACGCAAGATCAGTGAAGTATTTGGGCATGACTCTGGATGCCAAACGTCGGTGGAAAGAGCATCTTAAGAAGAACCGGAAAAAACTTGGATTAAAATTGAAAAAAATGTGTTGGCTGTTTAGAAGACACCGAGCTGTCGCTGGGTAAGAAGCTGTTGTTATACAAACAAGTCTTGAAACCATTTGTTGTTTGGAGTAGAGCTCTTTGTAGAGGTTGAACTAAGACATCATATATTAAAATAATTTAGACTTTTCGAAATAAGGTTCTTCGCAGTATTATTGATAAGCCATGGTACGTAAGAAATGGTGACACCTATCGGGACCTGAAAATGCCTACGGTTGCTGACGAGATTAAACGGGTTGCGGATAAATATGAAAGGAACTTCATGAACACGTAAACACTGAAGTGCTAAAACTGTTTGATAATGCTGGACTCGTTCGGCGATTGCAGAGGCAGAAACCATTTGAACTAGTGAACTAAATATGTATAGTAATTGTCAGCACATCAACAAAATGTAACTGTACTGGAGAATACTCCAGTGGGAGCTTATCCTACACATTGTATTAAAATAACATTGCTAGATAGTTTGTAACTAGTTGCAATGATGTTAAATAAAATTTAAAAAAAATGTGTGTAGGATTATAAAACCACTAGTTAGTTTTGAGTTAGGCAGTCTCTCAGTCAATCTGAAGTCTGCGGTGGCAATTTCGAGTTTCAGGCAATCCTTGGGAAGCCGGAGCGTATCATCGAGGAAGGACTGAGTTAGCACCACGAATTATTCAGCCACGGCGTTCGAGATAGACAACGACCGATGACTGCCAACGAGGACTAAGACAGAAGCAACTAGGACGGACTCAACGCCAATGAGAAAACCCTGAGATCGACATCTCAGCTTAGGAGGACAACGGACGGTGTGAAATCAAAGGAACAGGTCCGCAAGATAGTCCGGACTTCTGGATTTTAATCCAAAAGAATAAAAACTATTTTCTAAAATTTAAAACAAATAAAGATAACTTTTTAAATTGATAACTGTAAAACATACAAATTTATTTAATTATTATATCCATATAAGTGTAAATATGTTACAATAAAAACAATGAGTGTATTAATTCACCTAAGCAAGATTTACTTATTTATTTATTTTTGAAGTGCAGTCAGCTTCAAATCTGTTACCTTGCAATATATTAATAATTCATCACTTTACTGTAAATTCCGGGAATGTTGAAATTGAAAATTTGTTTACCTAACTTTGTCATTTTTTTCTATATTTGACAATTAACAATTATTCTGATATTTGTAAAATGCGACTAAATCCTATGTGGAATTAATATCTGAACACAACAAAGTCACTAGCACTTCATAGGACAAGTGCACCATGATCGAACTTACTGGTGTCTGCCACCCAAGTCACCTATAGCCTATGTTAGCCCCTCTTACTGGCGTTTGTCATTAGTTCTTGTGTTCTGTTGCTCTGCGTTACTTTGATCTTACATAATCCATTTACTTTGTTACTTATATATGTGCATGTACAGTATAGTGTTCTTGTACTCTTGCAGGTGTGAATGTATGCTTCGCCGCCAGGCCCGGATTTAGGTGTCCTGCCGCCCCCCCTCCCAAAAGTAACTTTTATATATTCAATTCTCCTGGACTATATTAAATTAAATTAGATGTATTAAATTAAAACTAAATTAAGTGTATCAAGTTCTTCCCTTCATTTAAACAACATTCTCTATTATGCTTTGAATCGTGCGCAGTAGGGACTGACTTATCGAGGCGCCCCAAGCGATATCGAAACAAACTGTTTTAGTCGGCAAAAAAGAGGACAAGAATTTCAACGGAGTGCCAGACCTGTATATACGACCGTGTTCCGCTCCGACCACCGCTATTGATAGACCCTTTTTTGTGTCAATACCGTGTTATTCAATGATATAATTAATGGTTATTTCAAAACCATTTTCTTCAATTTGGCCATAATGCAAGAGCCCAATACAAATACTGTTATTAAACAACCGAAAACATGAAATTTTAACAAATAATTTTTCACCTCGTGCCGCCCCCCTGAGCCTGCCGCCCCTAAGGCACATGCCTAGTGTGCCTAGTGGGAAATCCGGACCTGTTCGCCGCCTTGTTTTCTGAATACATTTCACTGCGTACCAGCATTCGCCAGTTCTTACCTACGTATGTTCCAGTTTGCAGTTCATGCATTGGAAACGGGAACAGCAAATAGTTTGGCGGTTACTCACAATAATTCTGATCGCACGTTTGGCTCTATTGTTTTCTGTGTGTCGGTTATATTCAGATGTATTGTACTTTCCTTCGTTTCTTATATTGTCATCTTTAACCTTATGTAACCGTTTTAAAGGTGTCAGCTCTCCTAAGGCGTGTCATTGCATCTGTTTGGAGTCACTACTTATGTTTGGAGTCACTATTTATGTTTGGAGTCACTACTTATGACTTGCCGGTAACATCCTGTTTATTACTGTGATGTTGCAGTGTGTGTATATCAGACACTACTCTTAGCAAAATTTACTTTTACGGGAGAAAGTAAAATGCGATAACGCTTGAAAGTAATAAAAGAAACAAATTACATTTTATGTAGTATTTTAAATGAGCTAGTACAAAGAGAAATCCAAAAAACTAAAACATTATATTAATTAGACAGGGTCCACTGTGTTATTGTTATTCTCTCCAGTGATCTGTGCATTGTAAATAAAACAGATAACGTTCCAGGTAAACATTTGGAAAGTTTTTTCTAAACAGCACCTGTATAAATAAATTTTGTTTGCAATAAAAAAGTTTTCATCGTTAAACTGAGTCTGAAGAATAAAATATGATTCTTGACACATTTTGCTGTTGACATTCTGCTGTGACTTACCACCTGACACTTTTCACTAAAAGGAGGTAGTTACTTGCTTTCTAGTGTTCACTGTAAGCCTACCACTTGTGACGTAGCTATTCGCCGTACATCCGTGTGGATGTCATTGTTCCTGACGGCTCATCAATCTTTCTTAACACATTATTCTGAAGACGTTGTATTATAATAATAATACATATTTATACTGTAAATCGAACCGGCAAGGACTCCGGATAACACGTATCCACATTAAGTCCAAGGTGATGACTTTTTGTGGAACTGACCCCTTACGAACAAAAATTGTTAGAGATGGAAGAAGTCAGCAATTTTGAATCCCTAGGCTACAAGTGTGTCTTTTTAATATAACGTTGTGAATAAGTTGCATTAAGTCCAAACTTATGTGCGGGACCATCAGGCAAACTCTTTAAGTCAGCAAGTAAAGAAACACACCTAAAACTCTACAAGGTGATGGCCTTTCCAACACTTCTTTATGGGTCTGAGAATTGGACTTTAACAAAAGGCCCGGCTAATCGTATCCAAGCGGCTGAAATGAGATTTCTCAGGAACATTGCAGGGTATACTCTCCATGATCATAGAGGAAACAGATATACGGCAGGAACTGAATATTATGAGAATACTCCACAGAATTGCCCAGTATCGGCTGATTGGGTGGGAACATCTTCGGCGTATGGATGACTGCTGTATCCCCAAACAATTATGGAACTATAAGCCGAAGTGACGGAGATGTGTGGGACGTCCGGGGAAGCGCTGGAGTGGAAAGCTCTAGAATTTGACTGTTTGAAACAGGAACAAACCATGCTTGGTTTAATTCTTGCAGATGATGATGGTTATGACATTTTTACAACCTGAAGTTGAGTAACATACTCTCAGCTCCCAACTCCAATACTCCCAAGAAGGTTTTAAAATCTGCTTCTGCAAACTGAACTTTATTGCCAATTGACGGAGAGGATTTTTTTCCTGCCAAACAACAGAGGAACGTATGAACGTTTAATTTCCATAGAATGCCATATATTGTTGAGGACAGTTAGTATTAACTTGAACAACTAATTTTAACGTATTCAATGGCAAAATTTGAAGTCGTCAGAAGCACGTGTATAACGAATAGCAAAACAGCACAAACACACAGTATAGAATTTGGTTAATGAATATAGTAAACGAAAGTGAAAGATCTTCTCAGCGGTGTATAGAATGATTCGTCAATACCAGTGGACAGAGACAAGCACTTATCAACTGGATTGACACTCGTTATTCTCCATTAGTAATTCAGAGACTTGTTGTAATTAGCTACAGACAATATCGTAAAATTATGCGTCTTCTTACAAGCTGCACCAGTTTCTCTTGTCTCTCTCCATTCTCATCCAAACATCACGTCTCTACCCGTGTTTCTTCCAATAGTCTGTGCACAGCCACACTCTACACTAAAGCCTCTAGCAGTCTCTCCCTTGACATTTGGACAAACGAAATATCGAAATAAACTCTAGGCTCCAGTAGTCATTTACTGGTTTTGAGTCAGCTTTTCCTTGACATTTGGACAAACGAAGTATCGAAATAAACTCTAGGCTCCAGTAGTCAATTACTGGTTTTGAGTCAGCTTTTTCTTGACTTTTGGACAAACGAAGTATCGAAATAAACTCTAGGCTCCAGTAGTCATTTACTGGTTTTGAGTAAGCTTTTCCTTGACATTTGGACAAACGAAGTATCGAAATAACTCTAGGCTCTTGGCAGTTATTTACTTGTTTTTAATCAGCTTTTCTTTGACATTTGGACAAACAAAGTATCGAAATAAACTTTAGGCTCTAGCAGTCATTTACTTGTTTTGAGTCAGCTTTTCCTCGATATTTGCAGTGGCGGCTCGTCGTTATGAACATGGGAGGGGCTCTTTCATAAGGTCATAACTATCTCTACACAAAAAACACACACGCACGCGAACGCGCACACACAGATACACACACTCATTCACTTTCTTGTATGTATTTTTATAAATTTATAAAATTGTCAAAATTAGTCTACTTATAACATTTGATTTTACTGTAAGTATTTTATTTTTAAGATATGTGAATAATAAGAGTGGAAATTCAAAATATTTTATAGAACAGAAGTACATAGGCCTACCACAGGGCAAATGTGAAAGGTATATTTTTAAAATTAGACCAAGCATCAGAATTCAGGAGGAAGTTGTATTAAGTAACAAGGTATTAATCTTCTACCACTTTAAATATACTTAGTCACATTTAATATCAAAAATAAATTAATCTACGACTGAAAATTCATACCTTTAGTTATATTGTTTGTAGCAGAAGTCCATCCTCCTCTCCTTCTGTGCAGCGAAGTGGTTGATCACACGTTCATTGAAATTGGGGGTAGATAATAATTTCTTTTCAATTGAACACATGGCGAGTGCACTGAGTCTACCTTCTTTCATTGTGCTCCTGGTAAAAGTCTTTATTCGCTTTAAAGTTGAAAAACATCTTTCACTTTCTGCAGTGCTCACTGGGATTGTGTAGATGATCTGAAGTAATTTCACTGATTCGGGGAGCACGTCTCAGATTATTATCATAAATAAAATTAAGCAACCGTAATGAGCCTGTTGCCTCAGAAAAATCACTTCTACTGTATATTACTACCAACTCTTGTTTCAGTTCTATTTTATTCAACTGGAATAAATTTACAGCAATTTCTAATTCATTTTCAGGAAATTTATTTTTGAAGTCAGGAAACAAACTTGGCTGAAATAACTTAGCTACCGACAAATGATCTAAGAAATTAAAGCGATTGTCAATTCCAGTTATGATAACATCACATACTTCTTTTGCCACAATGTGTCTTCTATCTTCAAATCGGCCACGTTTTCTACTGGGGCCTGAACAAGATAAATCATTTTCAGTTCCATTAAGTTCGCTAGAACTGGGCTGGTCAACCTCAGGCAAGTTTCTTATTTTTGGATTATAGACTTAAATTCGCTTATATATTTTAAGGCCTTGATGCAGTCGATTGTCTTGTTCTGAAGCTCGTTGTACAAAATATCACAATGGGGCATTATTTTATTAAAAAATGTTACCCAGAAAATGAAATCGTTGTCTTTAAGAAGGTTGCTTAAACCAATTGCTTTGTTTACAGTTGTATAATCATTGCTGTCGTCGTCTAATATTTTATTTAAGCATTCTTCTATTTCACTTTTATACTTAAATAATGTGCTGACAATTCTAGACTTGAAGTTCTAACGAGTGCCAGAGCTCTTTGGTATTCGTTTTTTCATAATGTCGTCAAGTACTGCTGTTCTTTTAGTCGATTGTGAAAAAAAGGATGAAAATGCTTCAACATTACTGAAAAATATTTTTATCTGTTTATTTTGTGTTGCGCAGCGTTCAATGATCAAATTTAGTTGATGCGCGTAGCAGTGTACGAAATGTGCATTTTTGTACACAGCTTTGACTCTTGCCTGCACACCTGTGTGCTGGCCACTCATGACAGAAGTGCCATCGTAGCTTTGACCAATCACTCTTTCAGGTGTTTTGTCAATTTTTAGCTTTTCCAGCTCGTTAAAAATTGCTTCACTAACAGATGCTGCGTCATGACCTTTGGATACTACAAAACTAACAAATCTTTCATTTACAACCCCATTTAACTCGTATCTGACAACAAACACTAGCTGAGACAATGTAGCACAGTCAGTTGTCTCATCGGCTTCAATAGCAATATATTTAGTTTGAGTAATTTCGTCGCATATAATTTCCAAGCACACGGCATATATGCGAATCAATATGGAATCAAGTAAATCATATTGGATGGTTTTGGAAAGCCCTAAAAATACTCGGTTATTGCTCTTTTCAATATGTTGTTTTAATGTAGAGTCTAACTCTGCCATTAGGTTGACAAGACCACGAAATATGCGAGGGTTGTTAGATGTGTCAGTGCTACTTTGGTCATGCCCCCTTAATGCAAGTTCAAAAGCCCCACAAAACTTTACAGCATCAATCAACTTACTTAAAATGTACCGATTTTTTGATACTTCCTCATTTAACTTTTGAATTCTTAATCTATATGCACTGTCTAACTGAGATCTAATGTCAATTTCCCAAGTACTGCATACTCGATACACGCATTTATATGTTTTTCACTTAATTTATGTTTTATAATTTTTCACTCAAATGCTTAATATCTGAACATAAACACGAATTTCGTAATATTTCGTGTTTATGTTCAGTGCCGACAGTTGCGTTCACCGAAAAATTTGGTGATAGCGTTAAAACGTCGCAGACATCGTTTCTTTTTTCTTACCGCGAAAGGCTCACTTGTATTTACAGTGCTTCGGGTTTTCCGTGTAATCCTATTACTCAGGATTCAAAAAAACTTTTTGGCCGTCTGTGTGTCTGTAACAATGACAATGACAGCGGTAGCGCCCAAACAAATTTACCGATTATGACCAAACTTGGCACAAATGAAAATGATGCATTAAATACTACTGATGTGGGAATAGAAATTATCTACGAGGATCCCAAAAAACGGCCAGCAAATTTTCGATCAGACACAGTTCGTTGTAAACTTGTTGAACGAGGCCCACAAACAATTGACATAGATAGCTACAAATTCCCCTGTGCAGATGATGGAAGACACTTTTCTCAGAAATGGTTTATAAAATTCTACCAAACGGGGAAAAAGTAAAAAGGCAATGGTTGTTGTACAGCCAGTCTAAGGACGCACTGTTTTGTTTCCCTTGCCTTCTCTTTTCAAAAGACGACAAAAAGGACAAATCTGCTTTCTCTAATATTGATGAGGGATTCAATGATTGGAGACACTTGAACCCATTTATTGTCAATCGCGAAAGGTCGATACCTCACCGACATTCTTATGTCGATTGGAAAGAATTAGAAATTGGACTGAAAACTAGTAGATCTGTTGATGCAGAACATCAAACATTGATACAAGCTGAAGCAGAAAAGTGGTGCAATTTTCTCAGATGTATTGTGGATGTAATTCTCCATTGTGCCAGGAATAACTTACCTTTAAGAGGAGGTTCCGATTCGATCAGTGACAGCAACTGTGGTGTATTTCTGAGTACATTAGAACTTATTAGTCACTACAATCCTCAACTATCTAAGCACATAGAAAATGTTAAAAGTGGAAAACATGTCACAAGCTATTTTTCACCTCTAATTCAAAGTGAGGTCATAGACATTTTGGGAAATAAGGTTCGATCTGAAATACTGAAGAATGTAAAAAGTGCCAAGTATTTCTCTATTATGTTTGACTGCACCCCGGCCACAGCACATTTAGAACAAATGAGTGAAATAATAGGGTATGTTAACATTAAGGATGGGAAATGCTCAGTTGAAGAAAGTTTTGTGGACTTCACCAGAAAAAAGGAAGAGGGTTATCACAAGAAATATTGCAAAAGCTAAACAATGACGGCTTGGATATTCAGAACTGTCGTGGTCAAGGCTTTGACAACGGCTCAAACATGGCAGGAAAATATGAAGGCGTTCAAGCGCACATATGCCAACTAAACGACCTTGCTAAATTTGTGCCTTGTGCAGCACACAGTCTTAACCTCGTTGGCGTGCACGCCGCGGAAGTGTCAATTATGATGACAAGTTTTTTTTGGAAATGTGTTGGAGTTTTTCAACTTCTTTAGTAGCTCTACATTAAGATGGGAGGCTTTGATTGGTTGTCTCAAAACTACCCTTAAGAGACATTGTGATACAAGATGGTCTTCCAGGCGTCAAGCTGTGACAGCTCTTAAGAAGAACATATCTGTACACAAAGTTTTACAAAACATGGCTGATAGAGACAACGACTGCGACTGGAACACTGACACACTGTCTGGTGCTATGACAAATGGTGAAACTTCTTAGACAAATTGATTACGAATTTGTGTGCCTTTTAGAGATGTGGTCTGATGTTTTGATAAGTTTGGACTGCACCAACAAGTCACTGCAAGGAAAGGGCACAACACTTGACGTAGCATCAAGTTTGCTCTCAGGTTTGGCAAAAAAAGTTGAAGACCTACGTAAAGAAGGAATTAAAAAATACACAGAAAAGCTATTTGTGATTCCATGGCCATCCAAAGCAGTTTTGCTGTTCAGAGGCTGAGAAAAGTCAAGAGGATGGCTGGGGAGACGGCTGAAGACGAAGCACACTTGTTGAGTTCTGATAAATCATTTGAGATAGAATGTTACACTGTATTTGATAGAATTGTAAGTGAAATGGAAAAAAGGGCACACATTTACCACACAGTTTCATCAGACTTCAGTTTTTTGTCAGGAAAGTCCTTAAGTGAATGCTCTGTTTCTTTTCTTGAAAAGTGTGCAGCTGATCTTGGTGCGATATATAGCAAAGACATTGATATAGTTGAGCTAGTTAACGAAGTAGCTGCTTTCAAGTTTCACGCAAAAGAGCTGGTGAAGAACATTTACAAGGCTTCCTATTTGGATATTCTGAAAGTTATTTCAAACTATGGATTAAGAGATACTTATCCAAACATCGAAATAGCATTGAGGATATTTTTGACAATGCCCGTCAGTGTGGCGTCTTGCGAGCGTACTTTCAGCAAGCTGAAGATAATCAAAAACTACTTACGGTAAAGTATGTGTGAAAACAGATTGACAAACTTAGCTATCCTGTCCATAGAATATGAGATTGCTTCAAAACTTGATTTCAGTGAAATAATTAGCGAGTTTGCCTTGCTGAAAGCAAGAAAGGTAAAGTTTTAGTTCCATGGCTTTTCTGCTGTATACTGTATGTAACAATTTGTAAAAGCAATATATTTGTTTACTGAAGAGTTTCAATTTGTTATTTACAGCCCCCAGAGCCAAAAAAATGGTACCTGCAGTTATAACAACAGAATGTTGTAAGTGCAAGTCCTGACGTCCTGTGTAAAAAAAATCAAGATAAATTATAGAACTATATTGATGAGTTATGAACACCGACTAAAGTTATGAATTATTTCTCTGGTAGTTTTTGTTATAATCAATACCTCATCAGTTACAGTAGTGTGATATAATCTAACTGTTAACTAAAGAAGTCCTACTGTAAACTGATTAACTATCAATAAAAATATTTTGCATTTTTTTTCTCATTTTCTCATATTGCAAGTTGCAGAAGCTGCTATAGTTTCCTTGAAAAGAGGCAAAAACTTGGCTCAAAAAACTACCATTTTTGCACTTTAATTTTAAAAATTTTCCGGGGGAGGAACCCCGGACCCCCCGCTACACTGGTGGGTATTCCAGACCCCCCGGTATTGGTATTGGGGGCGCAGCTTTGTCAAAATTGGCAAGGGCGCAGGAGTACCTTGTTACGGCCCTACATTAATCACACACTAAACACAATAACTCTGTTTGCCCGCAACTCAACTCCGGACTTTAAACGTCAAATGTTTTCCGTTGTATTATTGTTTTGATGCGTATAGGAACTTATTTAATAATTAATTATTACTTTTTATTTTATTGGGAGGGCTGCGCCCGAGAGCCCTTATGGGCAAGCCGCCACTGGACATTTGGACAAACGAAATATCGAAACAAACTCTAGGCTCTAGTAGTCATTTACTCGTTTAAAGTCAGCTTTTCCTTGAGATTCCAAACAAAATATCTAAACTCTTGGTTTATTGTTTAATTTTGACTGTTTTTTTCTGTCTAGACATAGTTTTATTTTCAGCTGATGTTTTGAGACAAGCTAATATTCTACCCGTAACATACTCGCCTCTTCTAGTTGCATACTTTGTCGCTTATCTGTCTCGTCTCCGCTATACACTTGCTTTCGTTTTTCTTACCGTTAATTCTCAAATAGTTAAACTTCTTGTTAAAACTCAATACGTTGCGTTTTTGATATAAACATATTCGTCTGTATCTCAATTACGTTAACACAAAGTTTTAAAAAATAACTTTGATTAAAGTTAATAAAGGTAATTATTGAGCAGCGTTAAGTCAATATAAGTAAAACTACAAAGTATACAAACTATACAGTAGTGACTCAGCTGACGTGCTGAGTCACTGAATTAAAATTTTTCATTAATTAATTTTTCATGTTTATGGCTGTTCTACGTTTCTTAAATACCGGCAGATTAGATGGAATATTATAAATTCTACTAGAATTCCTTGACTCCAGTAATGTTTATATTATGCTACTAATTGTAAGTCACACCACCATAAAACTCTACTTCTGTTTAAAACAATCAAACTTCTACTTCTGTTTAAAACAATCAAACTGAACTGTGAATCTCATTAAAGGTTTACCAAGCTACAAATTGCCAAGTTAAGCTAATTTTAATTATTTTTCTAATAAGCGCAAACGTTTCATTAAAACATTATGAATACAGATAAACAGATTTATAAAACTTTTTGTTACATAATATCAATACAATTGACATATAAGTATGTTCTCTCCTTCTCCGTCCTCTTCGACCAATTGAAGCCATTCCCAACTTGGCTCAACATCGGGTCCACAGTTGCTATATTACTACTGTATTTGGTTTGTAGATTAGAACGTAGTTTTAAGTTTGTGCGTATGTTATTTGTCAGACCTGGGACTTCAAGTTTTGTATGTGGTGTTTTAGCTTGTCTATAACAGCATTGTTCTATACTGGTATAGAACCCTCAAAGATGGCAATATTTATTGTGGATAGAAATTAATAAATGTAATTTCTATGAGATTTATTATGTCCAATTTGAATAAAGAGTATCTGAAATAATTTATTTCGGGAAGTTAGCGCTTGTCTTCATTTTCTCAACCCTCATGCTTTAACCCCAAAATTTTCAAAAAAATCATACATTAAAAATTAATTTAATTCTCTTATATCGGAGAGATTTTTGTCCAATTAAAAACTGGCTAAGTTACGATGAAAATACTGAATCAGTTAATCATTTTTAATCACATCGAAATGTACAATTAACATTCCACTGGTATATAAAAAATTTAATAGCCTAAATATTTGTTTTAAATTACGTAATAAGAGTAGTATAAGGAGGGTTGTACTCTAACTTTAAGAATTAAACGTAATTTTCAGTATCTACTGTTGCAGAGACGGAAACCACGTCTGTCACTACTCATGTTAAGCAGAATACGCCTTGGTAATAGCCGCATTTGCAGCAGTGCTAATGATTTTTGTGGTAAAATCACGATATTCAAATATTTCTATTAACTTTTATCCAAATCGAATGTAAAACTACTAAACTTATCAGGACTTACCTTTTTTTAATTTGCAATTTTGATGCAAAATTGTATAGCGCATAATTTTGAATAAACGGAATTTTAACATCATCCAACCCCTATTTTCAGGGTGGTGTCCCAAATCGTTTTGATGAAGTTTAGAACTACAAAAGTAAAGCTTGTCTACACACTGGAGATCTCCGAGCAGCCACATGCAAGTCCACTGTGCAGTCTATGGAGATAAGTAATATGGAATTTGAGTCATGGAAGCATATAAGTCAATGGTTTCTGTCTATACAAATCAGTTATGTAATATTGTACTGTTCGTAGGGACTAAAGTAAATGGACCCCCATAACCTAGCCAAACTCTCCGTTACTTTTATTAGGCCTACATCTCTCTAACAAAATTGTTTGCACTATCTTATCTGAATCATCTTTAATTTTCCTGGAATATAGTTGACTTTCCTTGTCTGAAACTACAAACGTACATCTTATTACGCCACACACACACACACACACACACGCGCGCGCGCGCGACCGCTGCCTTTTGGATATTTCTTAAGTAGTTTATACCATCAAAATAATAAAGAAAATAGTAAGTAGACTCAACTAACATTTGCACATTGTATTTAATTTCATTTTCATTTTGCATAATACATATTTATTATACAGTAGGAACTTTCAAGGCAGAAAAAATAATTTCGAGCTGTTGGTACGATAAATCGATGTCCTACGCGGCGGTAGCAAGATAATTTTGTAACGAGTAAAACCAATAACTTTTCTCGCCTTTTCGTTTACTTGTCTATTATTTTTACGTCCCTTATTTAAAAAACAATTAACTGTTTACGGAATAACATTTTATAAAAGCCAATGTTTTTTTTTAATTCAGCACATTACACGATTTCTCATAAAAATTACCTGAGAAATTTGTTGATTTAAAATTTTAAATATCAAATATGCAATATAATTTTTTAAAATAATATCCCTGCGTACGTTTCTGATTGTAACTTACGCCAGTTTTCATGACAGAGATAAGATATGTATCAACTTAAAGAGAATACATTGTGACCGTATCTTTATCTCGGCCTAAAGCGTTTTCCCTTACTTTGAGGGTAAACATTAAAAATATAGTTACAAATAAATGTTTTTAAGTGCCACAAATATGATTTGCAAGTTTCTCTGTCTACTCAATTTGATCAAAGTTGAAACTGTTTAGTTTAAAATTTTATAAATTGGCTGTTTTGAATTCGTTTATTGATTAATTTTGACAAACATAAATAACACTGTTGCACACTACTATAGACAAATGTTTTTGCTATTAGCGCTTTCAAGCTTCACAGATCATCGTCAGATCGGAAAAAAATGATGAGCTGTGAAGCTTGAAAGCGCTAATCGGAAAAAATTGTATAGTGATGTGCAACTGTGTTACATCTGTTTGTGATTAAAACCACCAACACAACTTTATTAATTAAAAATTCTGATCAATTTTTAAAATTGCAAATTTTAGTGGTTTTCAAGAAATTTAAATTGTCTATTTGAGGTGTTGTTCTAAGAAATTTTTACAAAACATTTTTGTACACACTAAAATACACAATTTCTCTACTGTAGGCCTATTATAGCAATAAAATCCTCTTTGCATTTTGCCGAATTAATTACTACTTAACGTACTAATTACAAGGGAAAATGGGACATTTTGGGCGATAAGACAAATATTGTTTTTATGCGCATGAACACTATGGTTGTAATGAGGTTTCTAAGGACTTTCCAAAGAAGGCATGGAAAATACTTGTGGTTGTTTAAAAAAAAAAACATAATAACTTATTTTTCACAAATGTTTAAAACTTAATACTTCTTGTATAAGTTGCTTCGTTATCTTTCTTAATTTATAATTTCTGAGAACAAATATTTGGAAACTAATTCTGGAAGCTTCCATAATTTGGTGTAATAATATTGGTGCATCAAAAGATTCTTCCCCGTTTATATCTGCATAGAACACTGCAATGTCCCAACCAAATTAAAGACTGTAAATAGTTGACAATTCACTTTAGTTTTAGTTAAGTTGGGTCAAACGTTTTAAGACCTCAAATATTTGATAAAATAATTTTTTATTTTTACAGACTTTAACATGAAAATAATACTTTGTATGTCCAAATATTAATAATAATCGAGTATTAAGAAAATAATACGGGAAGAATCCTGAATATTTAATTCGTCGTGAGGAAAATGGGGGTAGGCCTATCTAATCTTTAAGCTAGTCTCATACCCCGCCATCCTTTGAACCAAGTCATACTTACACTAGCCATAAATGTTTAATGATTGTGATTTTGTTTTATATTGGATTTTAATATTTTAATTATTTTACAACTGTTTCAACGTTAAATGATACACGAATATTTTAAGTTCTGAGGATGGGACAAGTGTCCCGAAACATGTCAACTTTATAGTGAAGACTTTGTTTCAAAAAGCCGCAGACGGTAAGTTGCAATATATTTGATTGAACAACACGTGGCTTGGTACTAAAATTGGGATTTATTCCTTTTAAACTTGAAGTTTATAACAGTACTGATGAGCCCAAAACGAAAAGCGAAGCACATTCTCTTGCTGTTCACGAGCTTTAAAACTATGAATTCATTCTAGGAGTTGTTATATGGTACGACCTTCTCTTTGCCATTAATATAGCTAGCAAGACCCTTCAAGCAGAAAACATGGATGTAAAAGTAGCAGCTAAATCCCTTGAAGGTTTAGTCAAATATGTTGAAAAGTTCTGTGAAGGTTATATTGGGGCCCAGATAACAGCCAAAGAGATAGCAGAAACATTACAAATAGTGACAAAATTCCAAGAAAAAAGAGTTGGAAAGAAAAGAAAACTATCTGATTATGAAGGTGAAGACATGGCCAACAAGGACCTACCTTCAGACGAGAAATACAAAATAGACTTTTTCTACCCAATCGTCGACACAATCTTAACTAGTGTGAAAGAAAGATTCGTACAAATTGAAAAATATTCACGAATCTTTGGATTTTTGTTTACTCCAACAAATACTTTGAAAGAAATAAACGATGAAGATGTAAAAATCCTATGTTGTGAACTTTTAAAAGAAGTCGGTGTAGGCTTAACTGAACAAAGACCAAAAGATATTATGGCATCAGAACTGTTCACAGAAATGATACCCCAGAATATCAAAACCCCAATAGAAATATTGAAATATTTGAACGAATTTGGAAACCCATTCCCAAATGTATATATATCATACAGAATTTTATTATCACTGTCAGTAACAGTCGCCTCTGCTGAAAGACGTTTTTCACGTTAAAAGTTGATAAAGACTTACTTGAGAAGTAGCATCTCACAAGAACGTTTATCTTCTCTTGCCATGTTGTCTATTGACAACATTACGTAGTTTCCAAACTTAATTTTGATGACCTGATTCATGATTTTGCTCTACAGAAATCAAGAAAAGGGAATTTTTTGTAAAGTGACATTTTAAAAAACTAAAGACTTTCTAAATGTGTCAAATGTGTGAATATCTCAAAACAGTATACTATTATATAAAAGTGTGTCGTTTATTAGTTAGAAGGCTAAGAGTCTAAATAATATTGTATACCCTATAAATTTTGGATTTTATGTCATGAGAAGAATTCCTGATGGTAAGTTTGGTTCTATTATTTATAGGTTAATTAGGTAAAGTTTGACTAACGTTATCACAGTAGGAGGGAGGAGGCCTACTGTGTTTTAAAACAAGGTATCTCAACAGTTATTACTTTGTCGATGGTCTGGTAGACAAAAAGAGTAATATTGTACAATAACATTGTCTGTTTATAAAGGTACACTAAAAACGTGAAAACTGACTTCATAAAGGTAAAGTTTAAATAAGATGATAGGGAATGGGCCGGGAACGAAAACTGAGGGGTCCCGAGACAATGGTTTGAACATGGCCCCGCAACAGCTAGGCCCCTGTCTATAGCATACCACACTTGTACGTGTCAGCATTTACGTAACCATTTAGCCTTTTATAGTTACGTTTCTACCGGGACATTTGTTCAAAATTCGACACATCTGTTAAACTATATCCGTCTAATAATGGGAGGGAGGAGGGTTTAGCATCTCCCAGACTTTCATGCCGTACTATTATGTAAATCTACTGTACTTCTGAAAATTTATAATGTCATTTTTATAACTGAAAGTAGTAACATGTCATCTTTTTAGGATCTAGAAATATGATAATTCTTAGTAACACGAAGGGAGGTACTTAAATGGACTTTCTACGGGAAAGGAAATAGGCAGTTGAAAAGAAACAGTACTTTGACACAACTAAGTAACAGAACTAATCAGTGCCAATACCTGAGCTTCTTCATGTTTCCCAAGGCTTCAGGCAATTCTCTCAAGCTGTTGTTGCCTAGCTCAAGTTTACATAAGTTTTTCAATCCAAAAATTCCATCTGGAAATGTGCATATCTGTAATACATATCCCTTGTTTTACAGAACATCATTACATATTGAATCTAAAAATATTCAGTTATAACAATATAAGTTTAGACAAATCATTAAAATCAACGATTTCTTCCGGGTTTTACTATTCATTATAAATAAATACATAATAAAATTATGATTTGCTTCAATGAAATTATAAATGTGCCCAGGTTTTGATTTGTTTTATTCCATTATAGTTTAAGTTTTTAAAACAAAACAACAAATTTTTTTGTTTTCTTGCAGAAGTATCTACCTACGTTAAGTAATTTGTTGTTCACTTTAGTCGTGACATAAGTTGATTAAATATAAATATAATATGTATTGATTAAATATACTGAATGTCAAAAGTAAAAATAGTAAACGCAAAAAACTAGTTAATAAAATTTAAAACCTAATTTCAATAAAATTATACTCAACTTAACAAAAATTGTACACAATTATGTAGTAAAATAATACTAAAAAAGTAAATTACTGTCATTTAGAAAATTGTAATGAAGGATTTTGCCTTATAGGCCTACTTAAAATTGCACAGCATAGAAAATCGATTATTAGGTATAGTATTACAAGTTTATTGCCAGTTTTATGTTGGTGCTACAAATATTCAGGGCTTATAGTATAAGCTGACAGCAGCTGTTGGAAAGTATCTGTTTCGCATAAAGTAATCTGGAAGCAAGACAAGTAAAAGTGATTGAAAGTAAATGAAATGATGCCACGTGGAAAGTGTATAATATCTAAACGATTTCAAATACATGCAATAAAAATACTATACAATAAAATGCAATAATATAGTTTAAAATATTTTAAATTGTTATTTGCAAACACATAAGTAGAGATGGATTGAGGCATGAAGCAGAAGTAAATGTCAGAAAGGCAGAAACCCTGACTTCGCAAAACAGCAAACTTGATGATAAGTTCATAATGAAATTATGTTTTCCTTCAATGAAATTATAAATATGTAGAAGTTTTATTTACGTTATTCTATATTAGTTCAAGGCTTTAAATAAAACCAAAATACATGTAATGTTTTGCTTTCTTGCAGAAGTATTTATATTACGTTGCTAGTTGTTCACATTTAGTCCTGACATAAGCTCATTAAATATAAATGGAAAACATCAAAAGTAAAAACAGTTAACGCAAAACACAAAAAAAAAATTGAAATCGTAATTTTTAATAAAAATATTTTAAACTTAATAAAAAATTGTTACAGTTATGTAGCACTTATTTACTAATAAGGTAAATTACTAACACTTAGAAAATTATAATGAAGGGTTTTGCCTTATAGGCCTACTTAAAATTACACAGTATAGAAAACTGGTCACTAGGTATAGGATTGCAGGGTTCTTGCCTGTGTTATGTTGGTGCTAACACCAAATATTCTGGGCTTACAGTATAAGCTGACAGCAGCTGTTGGAAAGTATCTGTTTCACATAAAATACTCCGGAAGCAAGACAAGTGGAAGAGATTGGGAGTAAACCAAATGATGTCGCATAAGAGTGTATGTATGTAAAGACAAATCGATTTGAAATAAAAGCAATAAAGGTACTTAGTTTAAAATATTTTAAGGTATTATTTGCAAAGAAACAAATAGAGTTTTATTGACACATGAAGCAGAAATAAGATCAGAAATGCAGAAATTCTGACTTTAAAAATCAGTAATTTGATGGTAGCTGTTAAAGACACAGTAGGACTCTCGTCTGGTCATCTCATGCAACCAACGTAGGTCTGGACATTTATCTTCAACGAGAGACTTATGTATACGTCGGAATGGTATTATATAGGCCTACTGTAATATTCGATACCAGTACATCCTGTCACAACAAAGAGTTTAAGTTAATTTATTACTTTGTTAGTTGTAGAGTGTAGCACAACGAAGTTTTTACCTTATTCTACAAGTTAATATCACATAGAAAAAAAGGGAAGAAGTCATCCGGAAGAAGTAAAATAAACTTAAATAAAAGTAACAAAAAGAAATAATCACAATAATAAATAAAATGCCTTAACAGAACTAGAAAAAATCTCGATTCAAAGAAATTGAATACATTCAATTTAGAGCGAAATGTGTTGAAAAACAAATAGTATGATTATTATCCCAGTAAAATAATTAGTATACCCAGTAAGATACGGAGTAGTGAGGAGTTACAGCCAAGAACAAATTAAATAAAAGGAAAAATCTCAAGATACCCAAAAAACCTACTTTAAAGACAGACACTCTATCTCAGTAAACCACATAAAGGAAAAAACTTAAACTATAGTAGTTATACCAATTTAGAGAAACAAATAACCAAGTAAGAGAATGCAATACCAAATAACCAGAGCTAATGTAAAATTAGGTATCAATAAAAGAGTGTGCGTTTGAGGGGAACACCCCAAACCAGTTTTAAAAGAACAATAAAAGACAATCATTAGGCTAAAACCTTAATTTGTTTAGTTATTTAATTATTATGTTTAATTATTATATGTGTATACAATACAGACCATGTTGATAGTAGTAGATACTAGATGTTAGTATATAAGTGTTTATTGTATTTAAATAATGTTAATTAATGTCAGAATTTTGTGAAGAAAGGAAAGGCAAAATATTAATTCAAACGACCTATAAATAGTGAATCAGAAAATATAATAATAGTAATGTGAATTGATTATAACATTGATAGGAAAATTGAAAATTGATAATCAAGTCAAATTCAACTTTGACCTTGTAAATTAAATCATAGGAAATGAATTAATAGAAACTAGACCAAATTGATATAAATTATCCCATTCAGAATACAAATACTTTATCATAATTATAACAACAACCTATAGTAGTGATTAAAAGAATCAGAGTGTAAAATTGACTTAAATGGTGATTGTACAAGATAATGCAATAATCTGTCAAGCAAGTACTAGTAAAATACAAATAAATTATTAAATGTTTAGAATAATAGCCAGGTAGAGGAAGCAAATTACAATAATTTAATTAGTAATTGTATTTGAGGAAAATTGTAACATAAAACATATTGTAAACCATTTAAAGGGGAATTTTGTGAATTATAATAAGGCCTAGAGGTAAATTTCAAGGAATGTAATTCGAGAGCTTAATTCAAACTAAAATAGGTCAAGTTTAATATTAACTTGTATAAAATAAAAGCAGGAATATCGTTATGTAATTAGAATTCCATAAAAGTACTAAACAAATAATTTATAGCCAGTAAAATATAAAACAATGTCATTTATTTCTATAAATTTGAATTGGTAATTAGAAAAACAGCTGATAATGAACAATGAGAAATGAGACCAAAATCTTACAGAATTTGCTATATGAAGAAACAAAAATAGTTAGTTGATTGTTAAACGCCAAGCAGGACGGACGTGTCAGAATATATATTTCAGAAAAAAATGAATGGAAATTTTAACCAACTTGAACTAAGATGTATGACGAAATTATAAAAAGATAAAGAATATACAGCAAATTAATGAATACGATTAGAACAGTCATTGGAATCACAAAGCTAAATTAAACAACACTAAATCTATCTGTCACTACGTATGGACACGATCGAATAATAAATTTAACCTCATACAACAAGCAATTGATTGAAAGGAACCATTTGACACTATACGCCTATTACCGAACGAAATCCAGTGGAGAACTACACTTAAACACTACAACTTGTGGACATTCCAATAGAGGCATCACAGAAGAGGAATTAATCAACTGCTACGTTTATTTGAAGGAAATCTCGGAGACTGATTATCAGCATAGAACAACTCACGAAGGCGGCCATCTTGTCATTCCAAGTCGAACGAATCTAAACGGAAGGAGACGGAGTGACGTCAGAGCAGTCAGCTGGTTTGGATCAAAATTTTTCTATACACTATATTTTATTATTATTGTCTGTTAATGAATAAGCTTTTATAATTGTAAGTATTGAATTCTCTTGCCTTTCCTGACTATTTCGACAGTTTAAAGAACCCTTGTTATATAATAAATTAATTTGAATAATTTTGGAATATGTAATAATCGATCTGAGATCTAGTCTCGACTCCGACTCGAATTAGTCGACGCAAGTCGAATAATTACTTTGAGCATAATAAATGTAATTATTGTTCTAAAAATCGTTTTATTGATTAGATGAGAACTAATTTAAAGTACATTAATTATTAACTTATAAACGAGAACTTCTGAGGGAACGGAACGACCAGAAGAAGAAATAAAGATACTGAGTAGACCGCGGCATGCAATCGATTTGGCCACGACAATCTATTTAACGAGGGGAAACAAATATTTCTTCACCAAATCATACCTAATTATTAATTAGTATTTTATTAATTGAACACTAAAATAATAAAAAATAATAAAAATAATTAAATAATTAAAAAATTAAATTAATTATTTATAAAAATAAAATAAATAAATAATAAAAAATTTATTAAACAATTATACTTATTTAAAAATTCGTTTGTAAATTACGTTTATTTACAAATTGTCGCTACCAACGTGTGGCTTATTATATAATCAAAAATTCATCATAATACGTTTATTTACAAGAGGCACGGTCAAATTACAGTTGATTGCATTACAATGATTAGCGTGTTACTCAGCATCTACGTAATTACAAACTGTTATTAGGCCTACATTGAAAATTAGGCCTATACTTGCAATCTTAATATTACTACTGTGTGTTTAAACTATTAATGTTGTTCTGAACAACTACAAAACACACACCATGAAAGACAATACAGAGCTAATGACATGGTTATGGAAGCCTTATTTTCAACTGACCTGCCTTTAACTACTACAGTATAAATGTTGAACGTGATCCAATACTTACTCTATTATTATTCAAACGTAGACATCTGAGATTTTCTCTAATAAATGGTGAAGTAAGGAACTCCCAGTTCTCACTCTCTCCAAGTCGATTGTGTGACAGGTTCAAGTATCTAAGACACGGCAGTGATCCCAGTGATTCCGAAATGTTTATCAAATTGCAGCAGCTTGCGTTCATACACGTCACGTATGGAAATGAAATCACTGAGATTCTAAGTGTCCCAAGACTGCAGTCTGGAAACTAACAGTTGCATACAGTCGGTGTCTGTCGCTGTTATTTGCATGCGTTTACAATTAGCTAGCCTGTCTGTTTTGGACACTCCATACATTTAAATGGAGTTTCTTCTATATCTTTTGAATTAAATGTCACGAATTACATCACGTATGTCTAATTCACTAAATAAACTGCCCCCAATACTTAAAATTATTGAAACAGTCAGTGTCTGTCACTGTTATTGCATGTGTTTACAATTAGCTAGTCTGTCTGTTTTGCACACCCACTGTAACATGCAGGGCAGTGTTTAAGGCGGATGTGTAGCCCCTCCCCAAGAACTTCCAGTGTAAAAACTTAACAAATTTCCCATCAAACAAGATAATATTTAAGTTTTAATAATGGCATTATTTACATGTAATGTATTATAAATTTACTTTCAAGATGTTTTAAAGTAATTATTACTAAAATATTGTTAAAAATTGTAGACATTCATAATCTACATTCTGGCCCACTCTGTCTATTGTACGAACAGTAAAAACAATCTTCAATACAAGTCGTATATTTAAATTTAAGTTTTGTGACAGAAAAAATATTGAGTGAATATTCCGAAAGTATTTAGACACAAACATTTCGAAAGTATTTAGACAAAATATGGCAGTTTAAAAAAGATAGGGCTACATTTAAATGGAGTTTCCCCTATATTTTTGGGATGAAAAGTCACAAATTACCTCACTTATGTCTGATTCTCTAAATAAAACCACCCCCAGTACTTAGAATTATTGAAACGGTTTTTTCATAAGATACCATAAACAAATGTTAAAAAATGTCTGTTTCGAACATAAATTTTAGCGCATGCATAATGTACGAGTATTATCATAGATAAAAACATTCTCAAACAGAATTCTGTATTCGGGAACGTTGGGAACACCATGTCCATTACCGGTAAGATGACAGTAAACCATTTTCAATTTTTTTTTGTAGAGTAGGTATTTTCTGTCTTGAGGTTTCCTTACATTTCTCCATTTCATTATTGTCTTCAACATTTTCTAGTCCTTCATCATCAATTTCATCACCAGAATCTGCGAATTTTATTTTCTAAAAGAAATGTAAAAATCCTTTTTTTCTTTAAAGTGGCTCTGGGGATTTTAAATCCTTCAAGTTGTGTATATTGCACGGCGAGCGGGCAATGTAGAAAGAACAAACAATAAGTAAAATTAATACAGATTTACGGGTACGAACGGGCAAGCTGAAAATGTCTGTCACTTCTTTTCAAGAGGAGAAATGCAATAATTAGTGGTTAAAATTTGAACAGGGAATGCTTAATTTGTTTTTTATAATTTCTGTATACGCCGTCTGTTAAGCTGTGTTTATCAGCACCAGTCACTTCTTAATGAAGTCCAAATGTCTTTGATCCAAGGGGGAGTCCGTTGTTATAGCGACGTTTTCACTGCAATATGCTACATGTAAAGCCATGAGAGAACTGCTACATGTAACTGTATACATCCTATGAACTACACGCCAGGTACAATACGTTAGAGGGATAACAAGAAGAAAAGGGGTTTATTTATACGCTTGTTTCTGAATAGTTACAACTGTGGACCACGAATGCATCGGTGAGAAAGCAAAAACCTGTTGTTTTAAATGGAAATTTTAAAACTTGTGCCTCATTCATGTGGAAGTAGTGGCTAAGCGTCAGGGGAGACAAGGTAGACAGTGTCTCCTCAAATAATTTATTCATAAAATAATTAATTTTTATTTATGCATTAAGTTGCATAAGTTACTCAGAAAGGAATAAAACTAATGTAAGAATTTAAATATCATGCGAAATGACGCGAGTGTGAGCCATGGAACCTTGCTCTGCGATACAATTGTACGCAGAGTATCAGGGTAGACGTTACTAAGGGCGCCGCCAGGGGGGGGGCAGCTGCCCCCCTAGATATTCGAAAAAATGTATATAGGAGAATGAAAATGAAATGAAAACGGTGTCATTTTAAATTAATATAACAAAAAAAATAAACGAAACAAATAATTATGTAACACTAATAAAAAAAACATCGACACAAACTACGTATAATGCACTCGACTGTACTTCAAAACGCAACGAGCTTGTATTTTGTGTACAGACGTAGCACTCACACAAACCCACGGTGTTCGCGAGGACGCGTGCGAGTCCGGTGCTTAGGGTCATTTATCGTAAGGCCATTTTGTAAGTTTAAAGATGTTCACGAGCAGTGCAAAAAGCACATGGAAACCCACTTCCATAAGGCGGCAATGGAAGCTGTTAGATCATTTCTTGCAAGTGTGCCGGTGGATGTGCAAGTCAACAAATACTCTCAGAGAAATTTTGAAGAAAACAGGAAAATTATAACATCGATTATTATCTGCATTACATTTTGCGGGTCCCACGACTTAGCTCTGAGAGGTAAACATTATGGTGAAGGAATTCTGGAGGGGTTATACAAGCTGCGAATTGACGTGGGAGACGTGGTTTTGAAGAAACACATTGAGCATGGGAAAAAGAATGCAAGCTATCGATCGGTTGATATCCAAAATGAAATTATCAGGATTTGTGGGGATGTGCTTAAGGCAGATATTATAAAGAAAGTGAAAAAAGCAGAAGCATATAGTGTATTAGCGGACGAAACAGCTGACATTTCTGGAACTGAACAACTATCGATTGGGCTGCGATATTTCCATGAGGAAACCAACGAAGTCGAGGAAGTGTTCGTCGGATTTGTTGAGCTGAAAGCTCTGGACGCGAAATCCATTGCACAGACCATCGATGAGTTTTTGGCAAAAGAAGATCTTAATCCAGAGAAATGCGTTGGTTTGGGATTTGACGGTTGTTCGATGATGCCTGGAACAGACAGTGGTGTGCAAGAAATCTTGCGCAAAAAATGCACCAAAGCTTTGTTCTTTCATTGCTCTTCGCACAAACTGAATCTAGTGATCAATGATCTCAATACTCTGCCTGAAATTCGGAACACCGTGGGAACCATCAAAGATATCATTTCATTTTTTCGGGAATCAATTCTGAGAAGGAAGTTGATACCTAATATAATATTTCCAGGCTCTGCGAAACAAGGTGGAGCGAGAAACACAAAAGCATCAGTTTTTAAGGAGAATTTTCCTGTTACAATGGAGGCCTTAGAAACCTTATCGTGTGAAGGAAATGGTGCGACTAGAAAAAATGCTTTTCAGCTCCATGCGGCTGCTTCTAGAGTTTCGTTTATTCTTACCCTTATTTTAATAGCCAAATATTCAGCTTTGATGGAACCAGTTGTAAACGTGCTCCAGTCCATAGGTTTGGACGCGGTCAAACCTTCGCAGCACATTAAAACGCATTTTGCAACTGCTTAAAAGCCACCGTGATAATCCCGAAAAAGTCACAGATGAAATTATAAGGGATGCTACTGTCGTTGCGAAAAAACTCGGACTGGGGGAGGACATGAAATCAGTGCCGCGCATTGTTGGGAGACATCATCATCGAAGCAACCACCCAGCAGGAAGCCCTTCAGAATTCTGGAGGAGGTCTTTAATAATACCATATTTGGGCTCCATTATTACGGTACTTCTCTTGAAGTGCGTTTTGCTGAAGAAAACACTCCATCATTCGCATTATCTAAATTACACCCGGCGCAAATGTTAACCATGTCAGTGGAAAATCTCACAGAAGCTTGCGAAACCTTCGCCCAAATTTTACGATTTACCGAACATAAAAAATGAAATCGAAGTTTGGCGAAAATTGTGGCAGGATAAACCCAACCCAACAGAACTAACCATTGTTGATGTCCTAAAAGAGACGGGAAACGTCTTCCCTGAAACGGGAAAAACTTTAAAAATTTTGATTGCTCTACCGTGCACAACGTGTACTGTGGAGCGATTCTTAAGAAGAATAAAAACCTGGCTGAGGAGCACTATGGTAGAAAGTCGTCTCAATGGCCTAGCAATGATGAGTGTTCACAGAAGCTTATTTTTGACAACCTAGAGGATTTTATTAATAATAAAGTGGTCGACAAATTTGCAATCAAAATGTTTGAATCATAATTAATATGAATTCAAAAACTTAAAAAAAAATTAAATCATTGTATCTATTTGTACCTACAATTCATGTTTCCCCCATCCTCTCACTCATCTTGCCCCCCTCCCCTGGCCCATTGGCTGGCGACGTCCTTGGACGTTACTTGAAATGTCTTTTTAAAAAGGCTGTAGGTGAGGAGGGCTTCTGTTGATGACAACGGGAAGGGACCTGCGCGCGCAGAATAAAAATGCGTCCCGTACATCACATCAGAAACACGTTTCCCATGCACTAAATAGCAGATTCTCGCCTGGCCGCCTGTGTTTGTTTCAATGTGCTCGCGTAGTGAATATTTGTTTTTGTTGAGATTACAAATTATTTTTAATTTTTTATATAGTTGTATAGACTAAGAAGTGTGTAATTATTTACGCACTAATTATTCAATAATACATATTGTTAAGTGTCGTCATTTAAGTGCGTTAAGCTTACCGTTTAATTGGTTTAAAGGAGCAAAATGAATACAGTTAGTTCTACGGCATAAGTATTTGATATAAACTCTAACAAGTTTGATTTATTAGAATTTTTGTTAAAATACGAAATCAGTACGTTACATTTTGAGTAAAAAGTATTGCTAATGTCAAAAATATCTCGGGCGTCTTTTAGACTTGTCCCAGAAGGATGGAAAAGTTATCAGAAAATTTGGTATAGTAAATATATATGGCTCTCTTGTTGTATGCGAAACAAAACTCTACACTTGTATTACTGTTTGATGTTTAATGAAGAGGAACCATGGAGCAAAGTTGGAGAAGGCGCTATAAAATATTTTGAAGTTAAAGCCGCTAAACATGCTAGTAGTAAAACTCATGAAAAATTCTGAGATGTTTCACATGCTAGGACGTAATAGAATTGAAACTGTTTGTCCGAAACACCTAGAATTCAAGCAATACAGCACAATGAAAATGTGGCACGAAATCAAAGGATACCATGTAGGCCGTTTGGTAGATTTGTTTGGTATTTAGGGAGACAAGAGTTAGCTTTTAGTAGGAATAAGGAAAACGAGCAATCACTCAATAAGGGCAATTATTTAGAAACTTTAAATTTACTGGCAACGGGAGAGTCTTTCATGAAAGAACATATACAGAGTGATTCAAAATTGCACGGCAATCTCTCGGGAGCTGATTCTATAACTAAAAATAAGAAAAAAATAAGACACGCCGTGTAGATCAAATTTACAAGAAAATATGAACCGTTCGTGTAATGCCTGCAGTAATCCGGATATGTCACCATTACAAAATGTGAATAAAATTTATGTTTTTCGGACAATATTTCCTAATTAAGATTCATAAACGACACCAATAACAATACGATAGCTTTTTTTATATTTAGGCTAAATTATATAAAAATGCTTCATGACAATGTGTTTCAGACAGTCACTTACCTATTTTCTGATAGAGGTAGCATCAACTTTATTTACCATAGTTTTACTGGTTCATTAAGAACGTCAATAATAAGAGGTTGCTTTTGGCTGGTATTTTTATGTCTACCCAAATTATTTTGTCACGCTTCGCCACTGTGTGGAAGATTAAGTAAATTGTCTTACTGACTTCGTCCCCCACAGAGTCAATGATATCCACTGTACGGGAATGAGAGGGATAAAAATAATCATCCGTTTGGAATAGCAGTCACATTCGTGTCTGCACAAAAACACGATTACAAATCTGAAACGCAAACCTTTAAACATAAATACTTCCCAAGTTAGTGCAACGCAATTACTGTATTTAAATTAATATGGGACAATGGAAGTTGGGTAATAAACGGACACAGTCTGTTTCAAATAATATGGTGTGTGTGTGTGTGTGTGTGTGTGTGTGTGTGTGTGTGTTATGTCTGGCGACTTTGTTGCTCCCAATTTATTATTGTATTTACGCAATTGCACACTGCGCAAAGACGGTGAACAACATTTAGTCTATGTAGAGGTGGGCTAAACTATTAATGACCGAGTCAACAAAACATGCAGGAAAAATGTGAACTGAGTTCAGAGACAAATGCGCATGCGCGTCTCACCCAACCAAGCAGTTTACTACTGTTCAAGCAGTATTACAGTCATACTCAAAAGTTTGTCATTTGAATGTATGTACTCCCAGCGGTGAATATCGTGAGGTCTAATATTTGCACGTGTTCGTGTTACAGAGTTTGTCATTTGTATTTATATTTACTAATTGTGAGTATCATTGATCTGCGGTATAATTAATATTCGTGTGTGTGTTCGTGTTACAGAGTTTGTCATTTGAATTTATATTTACTAACTGAGAGTATCGTAGCATTGATCTGCGGTATAATTAATATTTGTGTGTGTGTTCGTGTTACAGAGTTTGTCATTTGAATTTATATTTACTAACTGAGAGTATCGTAGCATTGATCTGCGGTATAATTAATATTTGTGCGTGTTCGTGTTACAGAGTTTTTTCATTTGAATTTATATTTACTAATTGTGAGTATTGTGAGTGTAATTTTTATACTCTACTTTTTATACAGCTTAATTTCCAGACTTTAACACCACACTTTTAAAATTCATTAACTGTAGAATTGAAAGATGACAAGTAACAAACAAAGGCCTACAATTCGCAGTCAAGGACGCCAAATAGTTGGGCGAGTTATTGAATTTTTTGATGAATAAAAGAACAGTGGTTGTTATAAGTACCCAATAAATAACGCGACAAAGCGAGCAGCAGCTGCAACAGGAAAGTCAGAAACCACCATTTGTAAGATACGGAAAGAGATAAAAGTGTCAAAATCTACTGGTAGAAAACTGAGCACTCCTGGAAAGACACGTCAGCAGAGTACAAGAAAAATTGTTTTAGATGATTTTGATTTATGTTCAGTCCGCCGTACGATACAGAATTTTTATACTATTAAAAAGCAGGTTCCTACGTTACAATCGGTTCTTTCTGAACTAAAAAGTGACATACATTTTGAAGGAGGCAAGGAAATTTTACGCAGAATTATACATAAGCTTGGAGTCCGATTTAAAAAATGTAAAAATAAAAGAAGTATATTGATGGAGAGAAACGAAAGAGTTGCATGGCGAGCAAGATACCTACGAAAGATTAGGAGTAATAACACCTGTGACAATAAGCGACCTGTTATTTTTCTCGACGAGACATTCATCCATCCCACTTACACAGTGAACAAGTGTTGGCAGGATCCTACAACTGATGGAGTTTTAAAAAATAATAGTACTGGAGAACGCTGGATCATTGTTCATGCAGGTTGGGAGAAAGGTTTCATTCCTGAAGCCTTTCTTATGTTCAAGTCTCAAACTACAAGTGGAGACTACAACCACGAGATGAACTTTGAAAATTTTTCCCGGTGGGTTAAGGAAAAACTGTTGCCAAACCTCCGAGAAAAGTCTTTAGTTGTTATGGACAATGCACCATACCACAGTGTACAAGAAAAGAAACCGCCGACTACAGCTTCTCGAAAAGCGGAAATCCAGGAATGGCTAAGAAAAATGGGAGTCAGTTTTTCAGAAGACATGACGAAAAGTGAATTATTGGAAATAGTTCGTTTTCGAAAGCCATCACCAACGTATAAAGTAGATACGATTTTTAAAGAAAAAGGGCACGAAGTGATAAGATTACCTCCATACCACTGTAACCTGAATGCTATTGAGTACGTATGGAAAATAGTTAAGGGAACCGATGATAATATTTATGCAAATTTATTTGCATTAATTAATTAATCCAATTATAAATTTATTTGTGGTTATAAAGGTGATATCTGTACGAACTATGTTGAATCTTTTAGAGTTAATGATGTGTTGATTTTATTGCTTTCATATATCCATTGTTATTTTATTGTAGTACTTTTATTGCGTAAATGAATTGACTTATCTCTTTAATAGAGTCGTGATCAAAGTGTATCTAACTCCGAGTTTGTGTAATCATATACGATATAGTTAATGCCATGTGTTGAACTACCATACACAATGTTAACAAATTCATTCCTTTAAATAATAAATAATTGTATGTATTGAATTAGAGTTAATTAATTATTCACACTCAAACTTGTTACATATGAAATTACTTCTGACTTTAACTGTCTTCCAAACTTCTATTCTGTGTATCTTTCTGAGTAATTTATTTGATAATCGTTAAATTGAATTATAAATTATAAATACTGTTCAGTGAAAGGTTAAGTTGTGAGTCAGGTTTTTACATAAATCAGTAGAATACTAACGAATCCATTCTAACTTACGTTTATTAAAATCCTATTTCATTCTTATTCATGTCATAACATTAATTTAAGGGCACTTACAAATCTTCAACAAAACAATAAAATTCTATGCCACATTTAAATAATTAAATGAACAAATTTAAATAATTAAGTGAGCGATCAAATGTAGACGCTTCTTCGTCCGTAATGACGTTACTAACTAACAATATGGCGTGCTCATAATTTGTATTAAATATTTTATATTAAAACACATTAAACATTTATATGCATGAAATAATCATTATTAACAATACACATACCAATCTTAAACATAGCTAAAATCCTGTTCCTGCAACAGACACATCAAAATACACACATAGTTACAAAATATATTAACAAGAAGACATGTATAATATTCTAGAACATAATATTCCCTACCTATGGATTCGTATCTATCTGACTCATATTTATATAATTTTCTCAGGTGGTTTGGTTCTAAGTGTCAGGTCAGTGGTATTTGATAAATTACTAATTATAAGAAGAGATTAGTTTTGTACTTTACTCGTTCTGCCGTGATGTGTCGCTCCCATGATGTATCCCTGCGTTGATAAGTGAGGTTAATCCATATAGCACTCGATTGCAAACACACTTCCGCACACCGCGACAGTCACTTTGAGCTTTTGAGATTATTATAATACAAGTCGTGGCATTGTACTCATAATCGGTCGGCTATGTTTACTCGCGTGTGTGTCTATTTACGCGGTTCACAGTTCGATACCGTATGCTTCTAATAGTTTTCCATATCGCACGACCACTCTTTTCGGCGCCTAGAGTGTTTTCAAGTTCATTAGGCACTTGTTCACAATTCTATTTACTTGAGTTAATTACGAAACATTGTAGTATCACTACTTTTCTGTAATGGTTCAAGAATGTCACTGCAAAATGTCAGTATCTTTATGACGGTGTATTACGTGGAATTTATAAAGATTGTTACTCGCGCTTCATCGCGAACACTACTGTTCCGTTTCGCGTTCTGAGTCTTATTCGCGCACTTCCATTTAGTCGTAATAATGTCTTAATCGTCTCTACCGAAATACGTTATAACTTATACACTGCATTAAGTTCTTATAAATTGAACTATTATGAAACTGAAATACAAGTTCAAATAGACTGATCGAAACTCTGAATAAACTGAGTTAAGAATTTTAGTAAACTGAGAGAAAATTTGTAATAAACTGAGGCAAAGATCTTAATAAACTGAGCCAAAAATTGTAGTACACTCAGCCAAAAATCTTAATAAACTGAGCCAAAAATTGTAGTACACTGAGAGCGCGTCCCCCCGTGTAAACGGTTTTTATTCCTTCTGATGTTCTCACTCTTGTGATTCTGATGAACGCTCAAACTTCCCACCAAATCATCTTTGATAGGTTCATTCCATGGACCTCCCTGTGTCCTCTCGTCTCCAGTCTGTATTTCTAACGAATTCTCCACCCAGTGCCGTTTGGAGAGGGACGTTCATACACGAGATTCGCTCTCTGGTCTCAAGCTCCTCTCTGAACCACCCCCTACAGAAGTTCCCTTCGGAATTCTCGTTCTTCATTGGCTGGTTGGCTTTCTCAACTTAAATTTGGTGTAGTCCACGTGGACTGGACGAGTCGCTGTCTTACGTCCGTTGCCCTGTTCCTGGAATCAGTGCTAAGGCCTTGTTTCGAAATCACATCTGCTACTTTTGGTGTAGCGTGTCGAATTCCCTTATTGTTGGTACGCTGACGACTTCCTTCGTTGACTTACGGGTGGCATAACATCTGTGCTCTCCACTAGCGTCACTTAGTCGCCTGTCCCATTGTCCGTGCATAAACCATTGTCTTTGAGAAGTCGCACACGTGGTTTTGAACAATACTCTCGCCGTTGGTTCTGTGTTTTTCTCGCTACTGGACAGATGTTAGGGTAGTCTTCTTTTGTCCTAATTATGGAGTCAAGCATTCCCACGCATGGTCCAGTTCGCTGCAACATGTGCCGTACGGCTCATTGTTCGTGAATAGTTTTAACGACGTCTTAATGGAAAGGAAAGGTTTGTTCCTTTTCGTCGCCCACCCTCGAACAAAGCTAACATGTGTCACTTTTGACGGGCTCTAATTGCTGGTGTACTTCTCTCGCAATACCCAAAAATTCAAAAAAAAATATTTGAAATATTAATCACATTACAGGGACAAGTAGCAAAATTCAACGTCGATCAGAAAGCAGGTGATATTAAAAACCTCACCGAAAATGTTATTGCTTCTATTTCAGAAAGTGACTGGAAGAAAGCTATACAGCATGTAAAAAGTGAGGAAGATAAATACTGGGAAACTGATGCTTTGATGGAAGACGAAATAGAGAAGATTATAATATCGGTTGGGGGAGAAGAATCTTCTGACACTTCCAATGATACAGACGACGACAGTGAATGCTTTAGTAATTTATCGGATGGATTTGAAATGTCTGGTGTTGAAGAATTAGAATAGAATGCCACTTAATATGAAACCTATATCAGTGCTTTCACAACATAAAATTTGTGTTGAGAGAAGTGAATTTGAGTGAATAGTCCAACTATTTTTTTTTCTACTAATTATTGACAATGTTATGTTTTTCCGGTACAAATTAGCATGTGCGTTTTAATTTATTTCTCGCGGTATTGTGTTTTAAAAAATAAGACAAAGTTATAGTTTTAGTGATATAATTGTTTGAAAGACACTTGAATGCAACTTCTCAAGATACGCTTCTAAAAATTTCATCAAGGTAAGATTTTTGCCATTATTTATTAAAAGGTAATTTAATTCACAACCACGAATCAGTAGTGATAATAATTCTGTCTTTAATACTAACGAATAACACACAATAATTAATATATGGGCATTAGCCAAACTGAGAATTTCAGAAAACGTAAAAAGCAAAGTGTCATTACTTCATTGTTTACATCGAGTTCCAAATAAATACAATTATGACTTACTCAGTGATACTGATCATTGTTGTTTCGTACGTAAAACCTGTTCTATTGGAGACAGAACAAAATCAGTCATTTTGTTTGAAATATTTCTCTTATATATCCTACCATAAAAACTATTATGAAAGTACCTTTGTAAATTGTCTTTGACAGAAATAACTTACCTGATCCACAACAATAACGCCTTACCCTTTACCAATATACCGTTATTGCTTTGTAAAATTAGCCACTTTGTTCAGACTTATTAATACCTACCGACTTGTCAACCTGTCCTTTGTAAAATATTAGATCTTGTTGTTCATAACGTGCTGAAGTATCAGCAATAGGTAATTCATTATTTCCTACTATGGAAGACTTATTTGTAAATTAAATACTAAATAGAATAATACAGGGATAACTTTAAAGAATAATTGTGTACAAAAAATGGAAAAGAATGTAAGTGCCACAAACTAAAATTTTCAGTATTCAAATAAATGTGTCTTAAATATTGGATTATTATATTAATTTTATGAAAAAAATATGTGTATATCAAAATACCTCTACAAAACATGCAAACAGTTTTTTTTATGAATATGTATAAAGGGAACAAAATTTATATGGAAAAAGAAGTAAGTGCCATCCTTTCGTTTTCTGGAAAACGCTGTAAGTGCCTTACTAAGTTTTTGAAAAGGATGTAAGTCAAGGGTTTATATTAACAAAAGATGTTAAGTCCATTGTAGTTTTGAGAACGTTTAATAACTTTACATATAATTTTACTCTTTCAATGCTAGCTAATATAAAAAAGGTATAAAATAAAATTTTGGATGGTTTTTTGAAGCAAAGTTGTTGGTCTTCAGTTTATTCCGCTTCTTCTTTCATCGGTAAGTATAAGCCACCTGAAAACCAAAAACTGAATCAGATGTCTAAATTTATTTTGGGTTTCTCAGCTATATACATAATATTTTGACTTTTCATTCACTTTCGAAATTTGTTCTGATACAGTTAATCGTTTTTGAGTAAAACAATTTTATTTTAAAAACACGTATATATACCAGAAATCAAATGAAAAAGTTATCTGCATTTAGTAATCGAAATAAACTTACAGTACTGTACTTCTTTCCTCCAAGCAGTCCTATTCCTCATCTTCTTCCTACACCTCCATGTTGCAGGCCTCTTCATCTTCGTTCTCCAACAGGGCTCTGTAGAAGTCCTTGTCTTCTTCTTTCTCTATATAATCTATCATTCCCAAAAGATCATTCTTCTTTTCTCGTGAGATTTTGGATTTAAAGTGTATTTTTGGCAAGTCATGAATATCCGGTACATTGTCAAGATTAGCATTTTTCTTTAAAACATCAACTTTTTCCCAAGTTACCATAACATCACCTTCAAGACCCAAAACTGATGCCACTTTCACTGTGCTAGGATTCTTGTGGGAAATGCGCAAGTGAGAAATTTTACTTATAGCCAGATCTTTTGTATTTAGGTAGTCTTTAGCAAGGCCTTTAAAATCTATGAAATCATCAGTATTCATAGATACTACAGTAAAAGGTGTTGTCAATTTTGCACTTGCAACTAACGCTTCAAGATCTTTAGGAGTTATCGCTTTCGCAGCTTTGCGTTTTTTCTCAATCACTCCAAAATCACGGTCACAGTTCATGTAGCTGTGTCCACTTACAAGATATTTCACATCAATTGAACGATAAAATCCTTTGTGGACTAAATAAATAATAGACATTAACAGCATCTGGTTTTCGTTTTGTGCTCCGCAATTATCGCACCATAACACAAGCCTGTTTATGGAAAGTGGCCTTCAGTAGAAGCAACTTTAAACAAACAAGAAGCTATTTCGTTAGCGCCACGGCCTCCAATCCCTTCATGCCACATACACATATATGCAGAGCCATTGTCTCCAACATGTATTCCTAGATTGTAGCAAGATAGCTGTCTACAATAAAACATAGTGCTATGAGTAAGCATTGGAACAAACATAACTTGTTGCAGGTCCATGCATAAGGTTGTATAAGTAGCCGTTGGAAGCTGTGAAGATGTAATATCTTGTTTCATACACTTATGAGCCTTTTCCCATTTTCGGTGATGCAACTCTTGCTGGGTTTTTACTTCCTGTTTTGCCTTTTCGCTGGTCGTAGATTGCAACTTTGCCTTCAAAAAGTCACACTTTTTACAGGTATCAACTGCAAGAGCTTTAAATTTTAGGTTTGGAAAATCTTGTTTTAAAACTTCTGCGTAAAAACTGTATGTAACTGCACTTGCAGGATTTTGTTTTTTAAAAGCCACATACATTCGGTGTTTATTTAGATCAGGTGACAAAAACTCATTACTTTATTTTTTTCGGCTGTAGTGACTTTCGTATTTGGGGAATGAGTTTATATGATATCTTACAAGATTTCGATCATCTTCTGTAAATTTAAACTTGTGTGCATTTGATGCAGGTGTTTTCCCTCTTTTGTCCTCAAAAACCAAGCAACCTGATTTCTTTTTTGTTTGTAAAACAATCAATTTCCTTTCAGATATAGAAAAAATTTCTTTGCAGGTTTTTTTGCACACTTGTACATTTTTCCCTGTACCATCGGGGATGTTATAAGCAAAAGTACAAGTCCGCCTACTTTCTGCTGGACTTGCGTACGTCCCATGACGTTTGCGACCAATAGGTAACATTTGAATATGATTCTAAAAATATGTTCCTTGGCTTTCTTCATCAACTTTATAAAACTCCAAAAACAATAGCTGTTTTTGTTCATTGCTTATGTTTTTACACTCGTACTGACAGGAGCAGCTTGCCTGTTCTGCTGGTGCTTGTTTTGCAGGTATCTCTTTCCCACGACTGTTAATGTACGGCTGGCCCTTTTCTCTTGCTTCACGTCTCTTACGAACAATCACCTTCTTCTTAACAGGCTTTTCCATTTTCTGGTAGGTACACTAAACACACAACCGAAGCACACTCTAAAACACACGCGTGAAACGACCGAAATCACTGCCGTGTCAACGTACTGTCACCAACCCCGCGACTAGTGCAACTGCGTAGCTTAGGCACATACATCATGGCGGTGGCACTTACATCCCTTCCCATCTCAGCCCCGCTGGCACTTGCACAGTGCTGCTATCTTCGAACTGCTCTTGAAACTAGTAGGAATTTTTCTGGCACTTACAACCTTTCTCGTTTCATTACGCTTAGCTTATACAACCCTTTTCACTAAAAAAGTCATTTTTTTATTTTTTGGCACTTACATCCTTTTCCATTTTTTGTACTCAATTAAAGTTCTCTATAGACTCATTAATTACATATTTTAATCGGATTTTAATTATTTCAAAAATCTAAGTACTTTACTCAATAAAAATAAAACAAAAAAGCAAACCAAAAATGGTTTAACTTTTAATCAGTTAATTTTGTTTTAACTTTAATCAGTTAGTTTTTGTAACTATTAACTGTAACTTTAACTTAGTTAGTTTGGTTGGACAGTAACTTTAACTTTGATCAGTTATCAATTATTATGGATCTTTCCCAAGTCTGTTTATAACGTGATATCGTGTTTATAACGTGGTACACACAATATCACGTTAGAAACTTGCTAATTGAATAGAAATTAAATTCACTTGTTCCACATAATTTCACTCGTTTATAGAACTACTATTTGTAATAGCAAAACCTTTCTCTACCAGCTAACGATTCATGTTGTAATTCGAAAAAATCATGAGCAAAAGTAACATAAATTCATACATGTATGAAGAGTACAAAAAAAATTAAAACATTGAATAGCCTTATTGACATATTAAGCTCCAAACTGAAGTAACAATAATCCATTTATGTTGATCAACAACAGATACACAGCTAGTTATGGTTTACAGGTCAATACCTAATTGAAATTGTGGAGTTTATTGCTCATATTGTTTATGTTTATGGTCAAAGTAATTTAATAATTTTTGAAACGGTGTAGAACAACAATTTTGACACCATATGTGTACAGTTTAAGTATTATAATGCTCTAACTTTAATTTTTGCACGAGTAAATTATCTAGTCGCGTAGGAGTAGTTTTACTTTTGACTGTACAAACGTCAAGCAGCGTAGGGGAACGTACTGAACCCCCACGCAACTGGCAGTGGCAGTGCTGCTACGCTTCCCCTCTCCAGATTCTGTGTTAACGGAGCCATGTAGTAGTATCTTAAGATAATAGGTACGAAAATACCGTTCAAAAAAATAACAGTTACAAATACCTGTTATTATATACATAACCTAAATAATTCCCTTGTAAGTAACTCGCTGAGATTTCTGGAGGTCTCCTATGTGATATCTTCAAATAAATACACTGCAAGTACGCTATGCTTTATTTTCACGTAGATACACCTATTAATGTATTAATTAATCTTCTTGCAGTGTATTTATTTGAGGATATTGCATAACCTATATTATATAATTTGCTATAAGAAATAATTTGAAACTAAAAGTATTAACAGTGTTACTTTACACTGTGATTTTATTAAACTATTACTGTTTAAAACAAAATAAGAAACAAGAGAATTTATAGGCCTATCTTCCTGTACTACTTGAAGTTTTCACTAGGAGTAAACAAACTAACATTGGTTAGACAAATCAGTTACGAAACTCAGGGAATGAAATTTAGAATAGCACAATAAATAATGAGAAAAGAAAACATCAGAAACATATAATAAAAACATAACAGTAAGCTACAAGAGTGAATGAGAATAAACATGACTTTGCAGTAAAATTTCATTAGATATCTCCTCTTATCTTGTTTTATTTTCTTATCAGGTAGTACTCGAAAAGAATGCGGCAAACCTAAGTGGTACGCGGGTCCCGAAAGTTTGGAAACCACTGCTAGTAGAACAACTGTGCAACTGATAGGTCCTGGGAAAAGTACAAGTTGGGCAAATAATGGAAACTTCGAGCCATATCATACATCAATCATAAATGTTTTACAGTCTCCAAGAAATTCAGATAAACTTGTAGCTTTCTCTTCTTATCACCTCCCAATTTACGAAATGAAATTTACGAAAACACCTTATGTTTTATGGTAACCTTATCAGATCTGTAAAGATTTAATGAACAAGACTATATAAAGTGCATAAATGCCCGTTACAATTATCTCATCACTTACGTGAGATATGCAGTGAAGTTTCAAAACACAGTAACAAGAAGTATATGTCCTATCAACTATCAGCCACTCTATAGGTTATAACACAGTATAATTCGTTTTTCCAAAATTTACCAAGTTGGTGACTAGCATAATATAGGCCTATAATTTATTATAATCTGTATTATATATCTGCATAACACACGAGAATAAATGTAACATCAGTATGCACTTTTTTCATTTATTAAAAACAGCTTCGTCTCTTTGCGCAGAATGAAGTATTCAGCACCAAAAAGTGGATTCGTACTCTTTTACTCGAAATACTTCTGATAGTCCTAATATTTTTAGTACTCGTTTACTTGTTACTTGTGCACTCGTTAGTTGCGTAGGGGCGTCCTTCAACTCGGAACAGCGAGGCCGCGAATAACAGGTATTTCAACTGTTCAGTCACTGTTACATCCGTTTCACAAAAATATCTTTCCAAAATATCTGTTATAGGTATATCGGCCCACCTCGTCTATAGTATCCATGGTTACTACTAGTGTTGTGGAGTGAATTAATAACGGTATGTTACTTACATTGAGCGAACCCCTGTCAACACAACGATCACGGTTCTCAGAGAACGTGGTACACCATCCGTAGTTGGTGCACGTTTTCCCCCACTCATACCTCAATGGAGTCAGTTGTTGAATTGCTTCTGTAGTCTCTATGAACACCTTCAGTTCTGCAGGATTACTACACGATATGACAATGTCTAGTTCAGGTTCAATAAACCCTATACGCAACAGACCGCTGTCAATATTGCTCTTGTCCACCATTCGTATGTTCTGGAACACCTGAAAAATAAAAACCTAGCATTACTCCTTTAACCTTTGCTTAATGGTATAGTTAGCGTTACTTTGGCGCCGATACACATTACTTACAATGCGTGTAGCATTAACATCTACTTCTTTCATGCTCTATTTAAAGGAAATCCGAACACTGGTTTTTAGACTTTATAGAGACTTTAGAGTTATAACTTTCACGATATCTAACGTAAAAATAAATAAATAAGCAATTGAAATTATCTTTCACTTTTCTTTTTGACCATATAATTTCTTATTTGTGGGTGGGGGTGGGGGCTCCTTTCTTCTACTCTGCAATGAAATCCAAAAAAAGACAGTTTTCTCTTGTTTCTGACTCTAGAGTAACCTTGGCTGACGACTGTAAAGAATAAAAACCAGGAATGTTTTGCACCCGTGTCTTACGATGCAATTTTTAATGTCCTGAATTTTTTCAGTCCTGACTCTATTGACCACTGGAATGTTCGTTTATTTTAGGTTAGCTCATGTAATGCTTTAGCAATAGTAACGAGGCCTTATACAAAAGTCTCTAAAATGTGTTACGGTGTCTACTTTAATAGCATCCATACTAACACCCGTTGCCCAAACCAGATGACCCAAATACTGTACTTCCTTCTGGAATAGCGAACCCTTCTTCGGGCTCTGCTTCAGTTGGGGATCGTAAATTCTAGTTATAGAAACTGCATTAGGTTTTCCAGATGGTCTTTAAATGTTTTTACGATAACAATGATATCGTCTAAACAAACACGGCAAATTTTTCATGTCAGGCTTCAGAGAACCACAGCCATTAGTTTTTTAAATGTTTCTGCTGCATTACAAATTCATTCACTACTTTCAAACGCATTACTTTAAACTGAAAGGGGCCACTTGGAGTCGAGAAAGTTATCTTTTCATTATCCTCTTGATAAAAACGCACATGCAAATATCTGATGTCCAGGTCCAATTTGAAAAAACGTTATTAACACACCAGTGCATCTCGGACATTAAGAAAAGGATGCTTTCCTCTGTCTGGAAAACGTAATTTCTAGTTTTCCCAAATAGATGATGGAGAAAGTTAATTTTTTACTTGTTATTTTACAAAGTAGAAAACGACGAAACAGGACAAGCAAGTGGGTTCATCCACTAAACACTCGAAGACCTGCATCTGGGTCTTCGGTTATTTTAATTAATAATCTGGTAAATATTGAAAACAAGTTTGCCAACTATTTTACATGCTGACGGGAATATTTTATGAAGTGTTGAGTAAAATACAAGGACAATTTCACGGGAAAACTTGCAATATGATAGATGTTAACACACCAACTGAAAGGCTTGCTGTACACCTCTGAGATATGTGCTCTTAAAATTACTCCACTGTTTGTACTTCGAGAACGATTATTTTACAATCCAGTTACGTACAGCGGAATGCGGAATCGGAAGTGTCACCAAATATTCTGCAGTTACTCGCTTATCTGTGCTATCAGCTGGACAATATTCTTGGCGGCTCAGTAATCTACACTGATATTCGCTGCAGCGGATTTAGAAACACATCAAAACTTTGAAAGAGTATCGTCACCGCGACTGTTTGTTACACAAACATGCAGTTGACATCTGTTGTCGGACGATTTCGTAGACCAGCGCTTTTCTCTTCACATAAATTATTCTCAAAAGTGTTTAGCTGTAACAGTATTTTAGCTGCTTCACGCATCTACACATATTACACACGTACATAATACACATAATCTAACCTACTCTTTACACACGTGCATACACATACATACATACATACATACATACATACATACATACATACATACATAAGTGCGGGCGTGTGTGCAAGTCAAAGAGAAGTAAAATAACTTATTAACCCGGAAGTCGTAAAAGTAGTTGAGTCTTTCCTATCTACTGTTGTTTAAAGTGACCGGATGATTATTGTCTTATACATTTTACAGAAGCCTGCAACTTTTACTTTGAAAATTTGTATTATGCATGTAATAGAGCCTTTCCACATGCATGTTTAGCGAATAATCATCTTTATTATCTCAGGATTTCTTATTTGGTTGGGACGAACAAATTTCAGAAGAAATAAAAGAAAGTGGTTAAATACAATTGTAACTAAAAAAATTAAATGAAAGTGACAATACACATCGGCTATTTATATGCTTAAACACAGGGTGTTCTATGTAAGCGGGTGATATGAAGGTAAAGCTAAATATTACTAGACAGCCGCATACCTTAAATTTGCTGACCATATGACTTGTAAATGATCTTGTTACTCGCACCTTTCTTTAGTTTTGGTTTGACAATCATCGTGACACAGTAGTATTAATGATGTGAATCTTGATCTAAATGGAGTCATTACTTCCAAGAATGTAAGTAAGAATGACCCTCTACTTCACGAGGGATATCAGTACAGGATGAAAACGTTCAAATGAGTACATTACGTTCTGGGTGTGTACAAAGGAAAAACAGCCAAGGGTACATCGAAACAAAGAGCTAATTCTGGAAGCACCAAGGGCCGAAAATATAACTCTAAATTTTAATAAAATTGTCAATGTTTTGGGGTACAGTTATGAGGAATTTATGGAAAATACAAAATCTGTATCTGTAGTCTCCGTATTTTGTACGTGTAGTGATTAGACAGAATTAATACGTCTCCAACACTCATTGCAAGTTTTAGATCGCTTTCAAAAAGTTTGTAAACTATGTTTCAACAAAATATATAGGCTATTTTATATTATTATAATATATATATATATATATATTACAACAAAACACAGGATGATGATCTTTGAGTAAGAATATCTGAGCATGGATGACGGACATTAACATGTTTTAAATTGATTTATGCAATTTTTGTTAATTAGCTATACGTTTTGTATATAGTGATGGATAAGGACTTATGTTATACCAAATTCTTTGCAAATGTTTGCTCTATAATGTCATGTACTTTGTGTGTGAATATGTGCGCGCGTTCGCGTGTGGTGAACCTTCGTTGTTATATCTTCCGCGTTAGTTAACATATCGGCATGAAACTTGGACAGAGAATTATTATGAAAATAGCTACGTTTTCTATATAGCCTACTCTGTTGTTATCAGCTATTTTTTAAATATGATTTTTTAATAATTGAAAACTCAAACTTTTCACGCTTATCCATTGAAGAGTAATAAAATTTCTAGATAAAATCTAGGCAGGCTCTCGCAGAATTATACAAAGACTCGCCTGCAACCCGTGTATTTTTTGTTCAATCTACCACGTAGACAGTTGATTGACCAATCAGAAGCCCCTAATTTCAGCAAGATCCGTCCGTTGTCTGGTGTACATCAGGCAGTTCATCCGAAGCCTTTGCCTAGTGAACGTGTGCTCTTCGTCAAGAGTTTTTCTTGTACGAACTTGTGAATCTAACGTACTCTAAGCCTTGGAACTCTATTTGAGTTTTTTTATGAGAATCAAGCGAGTGGTATACATAACACCTACTATAGTTTATTATATTATAGTATTATCAAATAGCGAGTGCGGCTGGGCGAGGGTCAGGCTCACTCACAAACACGCAGCCCGCACACACACAATGTCACTGTCTTTATGATTCACACCTATGAATCACCTTACAGTCAATAATTTTGTACCAAACGTAGCTGATATTTTGGGCTCCATTTCAGTAAATTATAGATCGTTTGGTATCATTTTTTTTATAATGGTGTGTAGAATTGATATATATTAAACATTTTAAGATAAAATGTCAAATAATATAAATCAAAGTTTGATCAACTGAAGTCCACTAGGTGACTAATGGGGCGAGAATCCGGCTGGTCCTAATCCCTGCGCTTGTGTGTGTGCGGGCTGCATGTTTGTGAGTGAGCCTGACTGCCTAGCTGCACTCGCTATTTGATACTACTATAAGTGCTATTCCGTGTTAGTAGTAGATTTCCGCATAGGGATATTTATCTACCGGGGTAAATCTTATTAACGCGGAACACTTCAAGAGTAGCCGGAAGGTGTAATACACCGTTATCTTAAAAATTTATCACTCATTACAACCCTGACAATCATTTATACTTAACGATTGAATACTAATAATAACAAATTCCGATCGATACAAATTAACAATTCGGAAAGTGACAGTTTATGTGTGACATCTGTAATTAGTGTTAGTGTTATCAGTTGTTTGACGAACCCAGCACGGCGCAGAGAGAGAGAACAGCGGTCATTGTGCAGATTAGCAGCAGCAGTGCAGCAGCGGAGCGAGTGACGTCAACTGAACTATATAGACTCTCTCTGTTATAAATAATAAAATACTATTCATGACATTTGTGTAATTTTAAATATACCATATAAACAATCATTTACTTGTGTGACAAATAAATAATGTTTCTACACCTCCAATATAGACTTGTTTATAATTTGCACACACAACTATCCTATGCGAAAGTGATTATTTGTATCGTCGCAATATATAATATATATTTATTTATATTCCTTTGTAAGTAATTCACTGAGTTTCCTGCAAGTTTCCAATGTGAGATCTTAAAATAAAACTAGTTGCAGTGTAATTTGAAGATATATATAAATATGTATATTATATATTTTATATTTATTTTTTGTTATCAGTTATGCATACTTGTGAATAACGTTAGATACGGAGATTGATGGAACTATTTCTAAATTATTTCTCATTTAGGTATTATGGTTACAAATGGAACTAAAAAACTAACGCGGAAGTTCAAAACTTTTAGTATTTATTTTATGATTAGCTGCTCTACAGTTATGTTACTAATAAATGGTAGAGTAGTTGGGTTTTCGCAGTTTTTCTGATAATATGAACAATTGTCCAATATTGAAATTTAACTAATTTAATAATAAATGTATTTTGTTCTGGGACCTTACTAGTGTTGTGATAATGTCTTTACAAATAACTTGTATAAATTTTCATTGGACCGCTAGCACTGGCTACGAAGTTGGCGAAGAGCCCATAGACAGATGTGCTGCCCGATGTATAATGATGCACAGATAAGCTCGGCGCACAGAACACGGGTTTATCAGTATCGGCGCTCAGAGCAAGATTTCAGCGTTGGGGCTCAAAGCACGGGCGCTCTGAGCACGCTACCGCGAGTAACAAAGGCGCACGGTCAGCAAATTTAAGGTATGCGGCTGTTTAGTATATGTGACCATAATAATAAGCTTTGCCTTCTTATCACCCGCTTACATAGCACATCCTGTGCTTACCCAATATATACAGCCGATGTATATTTTAACTTTCATTTTATTTTATTTTTTACAGTTGTATTTAATCGCTTTCTTTCAATTTCTTGTCAAATTTGTTCGTCACAACCAAATGAGAAATCCTTAGATAATAATGAGGATTGTTCTCTAAAGATGCATATGCTTTGCAATTTTTGTAATGCTGTTATGTTTTATATAATTCTCAAATTTATGGATAAGTGTGTTCAATACCAGTAATAATAATAACGTTTAATAATATACTGCAACAGTACAAATGTATAGGGTACTGTGCATTGCACAAAGTATTTAAAATAATTAATTAAAGTAAATAAATAATTCATATTGGTAATTGGTAGCAATAATAATTCAGCTTTCAATCTGAACTGTAAAAGGAACGACCAACTTTCATGTCGGGACAGGTTGATCACGCCACTCCGCTATGTCTGTGTGTACACGTTTTTGTTACATGTGTGTGAGAGACCTGTCAATCCCTGAAAAGCGTCACCCTTAATAAACGCTATTAATTGTATGAATTTATTTATTTTTTAAAGATTGTGTGCATAATATCACAAAACCAAATACGCCAAAGTGTGTATAAAAATAAGACGCACATGAGTATAAAAAATAGTATGAAAAGAATAAAAAGTGCGATTATGGTAAAAATAAATATAAATAAAACTTATGTTAATTAAGTTAAAGAAAAACGGTTTATACACAGTGAACACATAAAAATTTCCGACAAGATAAATATCGGGTAATGTGCAAAAGACTTCGCATATCGCGAAGACAACCGAATTAAGTGAGAAAAGAATCGTGTTTAATTAAAAAGGGACGCCAACGACAGACTGACATGCAGAATATTGTCGAAACATGATTTTTGCGCCCTATGGTATAAATACACGACACGCGCTAACTTAATTCTCTTTCTAATACAACTACCGTGGCAGCCGAAAGCTCTGCCCAGAGACAATAACTCTTTCTCGATCAACCACAGCAGCAGTCGGAGGTTCTTCACGACTACTCATCACTTTCGTGACAGCATCTGCAACCTGAGGTCATGACAGGAGACGAGGGAGCACCCAAGTACATGAAATAGAATCCAGCATACGGGACGAGGCGACGGACGAGGATCAAGGACTCCAGGACTACACGACTACAAAGGAGCATCCAGGATCGAGGACCTAGGACCGAAGAGGACACGCTGCCGATTTACCACAATAAGGTTATAAAAACCATGTATTTGTAAAACAAAACTCACATAAAGACAATACACAGTGCATTCAAAAAGTCCCGGGACTGATGCTGCTATAGACATACAGATGGAGGTATCTCTGTGTCACAGCTGGAACACTATGTGACAACCTTCACCCAATTCCTGTGAAAATTGCATTGTTGAGGACTCATTCCATAGTAAACAGCGACACTGTTAAGCTTATCTGGTTTTTCCTTGTTGTCATAATTTTCGAGATGGAGCAAAGAGCTGCAATTAAATTTTGTTTTAAATGTGGAAAAAGTGCGACAGAAACGTTTTCGATGTTGCAACTTGCATATGGAAAAGATTGTTTAAGTCGTAGCAAAGTGTTCGAGTGGTATGCACGTTTTAAAAATGGTCGTGAGTCTCTAGAAGATGATCCAAGAGATGGGCGCCCCTCCACAAGCGTGACTGACGAGAATGTCAAGCGTGTCTGTGCTGCACTGTCCGTCAACCGTCGGCTGAGCGTCCAGATTTTATCAGAAGAGATCGGCATCAGTGTGGGTAGTATTTACACTATCGTGCATGACGTACTCGGCAAACGGAAACTGTGTGCCAGGTTCGTTCCACACTCGTTAACAGCAGAGCAAAAAGAACAACGTGTGGAAGCGTCGCGTTGAATGGGCCGATGACAACCCGAATTTCTTACAGAACATTGTCACAGGCGACGAATCGTGGCGTTTCCGGTATGACCCATCTACCAAACGTCAAACAGCTGAATGGCGCGACCCAGGAGATGGCAGACCCATGAAAGTGAGAGCCACATAATCAAAAGTGAAAACAATGCTGATCACATTTTTTGATTCAAGGGGACTGATCCACAAAGAATTCTTGCCACCCGGCCAGACTGTAACTGGACCATTTTACAAAGAGGTACTTGATCGCCTTTTGAAAAGAATTCGCAGGGTTAGGCCAGAAATGTACTGATCAGGGGAGTGGTTTCTTCTGCATGACAATGCTCCAGTCCACTCATCATTGATTGTCTCACAATTTCTCGCTGAAAAATCAGTCACAGTGATTAACCATCCACCCTACTCACCAGATTTGGCTCCGGCTGACTTCTTTCTGTTCCCTAAGCTGAAGGTGGCACTGAAGGGGCAGCGTTTTGATAATGTAGAGACAATTCAGAAGAATGTGACAGCTGTTTTAAACACGATTTCGAAGAACTATGCGCATGCCTTTCAACGATTGTATGAGCGATCTAAAATCTGTATAGAGAGGGAATGGATGTATGTTGAATAATAAATAATAAAATTTCATTTATCTGAAAAGTTGTGTCCTTAATAGCGTTAGTCCCGGAACTTTTTGAATGCAGTATGTATAATTAACGATGTAAAAAGAGAGACAATGTAATTCAAAGATGAATTAATAAATTTTGCAAATGTAAATATTTATCTGTATAGTAATTAAATTAGTGTTTTAAAAATGTTTTAAACTATAATTCTGAATCAATAACTTAGTCATTGATATTTAAATTAATATAAAAATAATTAGTAAATTTTTATTAGAAAACAAAGCAATGCATATGCAGTATATTCAAAAGAAATTAGATCATTAGGAAGAGATTAGATAATCTAATAATTATCACACTAATAAGCAAGCTGAGAGAAATATTAGATAATTATAAATGTTTATTATAGTATAAGATTGTATATTACGACTATGAGTACTACAAGATTATAACTTTTATGTTAATAATGAGATGTTTGCTACGGCTACACACACAAGCAAATAATAATGATATTTTAAATCGCAACCAAATAAGAAATTTTTGATTAATAAATTTTTAAATGATTTTAAACCATATTACATTGTGTTATTATTATTACGATTACAACCATCACACACATGAATTTAATGTATTGTAATACATTATTAAACATCTTGCAATCTGTATTCAGCTGTAACATATTTTCAGATATTTATTGCTATCTGTACCGATTCCAATATACACACATGAATTTAATGTATTGTAATACATTATTAAACATCTTGCAATCTGTATTCAGCTGTAACACATTTTCAGATATTTATTGCTATCTGTACCGATTCCAATATACATTCGATGATTACTGGATCTATAATTATTTACAAACATAATTAAGATTATCACATTTTCAATAATTTAATTTGTAATACTGTATTAATTAAATTTTTGAAATATTTTAATTTCTCTGTATTTAAGCAAAATAATAAGTACTTAATTATTTCACACACACACACACACACACACACACACGCACACACGCACGCACGCACGCACGCACGCACGCCTGTTATTGATCTAGTTACGTTATGATTTTTCTCTATTGTCCGTGCACAGGTCCTGACGATGACGTATTACCGAAACAACTTCAGCACAAATATTGTAAAGTTTGTGTATTTATACTTATTGTTACACTTGTTTGTGTGATCCTCGCTAAACCTTCCATTGTTAAAAAAATATTTACAAGGGATTATACGTCAAAAAACCGAACATTTCTGATTATGGTAAATGTCTAACGTCTTCAGTTTCGTTGAAGGTTATAAAATAGATTAGCCCGCCAAAAGAATGAAGAAACTGTAAATTCTAAAAATAAATTACAATTATTTACAACACAGTGTAAAATGTTTACATTTGTTAACAATTACTGCTTAGTAACAAACTCTAGCTGTTCTATGTGTTTTATTGTTTAGTTAGTTTTCGTATACACCTTTATTACGATGCTTGTGTGTGTAATATAGGTCATCAGTTTTTATCTCTTATCGTCTCTCTAACACGCACTCAGCACCCGCCCGTTAGTGTAGTATGAAGGAGACTATGGAGGGAGCGAAAGAGAGTGAGGGGGGCTAGAAAGACGGGCAGACTGCGACAGACAAATAAAGACATGTTCAGGGAGAGATCAAAAATCACTTAAGATACATGCACGCGCCCGCTCGTTTGCGAGAGGGTAAAGAGAAATATACATCTAACTCTCTCTCTCACGCGCGCTTGTGTGTGTAACAAATTAAGATACATGCACGCGCCCGCTCGTTTGCGAGAGGGATATAAGAGAGAAATATACATCTCTCTCTCACGCGCGCTTGTGTGTGTAACAAAGGACATGCTCTCATGTCCTCGGGTCACCCTCTCTCGCACGCTCACTACCCCCCCCCTACAAACACACAAACGATAGTATGCGCTGTTTTGTGAGAGCGAGTTGCAGAAAAGAGATAAATACAAATAACTTGTCTTACTTATTCATTCGAGCGCGCGCGCGGGAAGGGAGAGGGGGAGAGGGAGGGAGAGATTAAAAAATATAACATGTGTCACTATATGTTTAAATGTTATTTGATATATTGTGTTAAAACGTCTGTAATGTCTGCTGAATTGTGCATAGCATTACGCTGTCAATTATGAACATATTTTGTGTCATATATAGAATTTCTCTTATGCTGTTGCTCTTGTTGATTGTGAATATTTAAATTGCGCACTATAATTATTGAATTAAAACATTTTTATGAAAATATAAAATTATATCTCGTCTACAGTTCGTCCTTTGTATGGAGTCACTTTAAAATGAAGTCACCATTTTATTGGTACGGGACTGAGAGACGATCAGTAAATACGAGTCTGGAGTTGACAAAATAAATAAAAGCGGAAAGATGTTTGCTTAAAAGATCTTATGGCAAATAACATCTGATTCTAAAGAAACATTATCTTAATTGATTTATTGCTCTTTTAAGGATTACAATTAGAAGCTAACTTGTCGAATTTATATTCAGTTTGATAAAACTGCCTTTTCTCGAGAATTTCAAAACAGTTTTACCTAGAACTTGTAGGTGAGGAGGTTATTACTTGGTTTTAATGGACATACGGGGGGTCATAGTGGCCCCACGGGTGCTAAGGGTGGCTCCGATCTTGTAAAAGACAAATGGCAAAATGACAAACTGCGGTCTAACACCAGAAAGCCAAGGACAAACAAAGACGTTAAAATTAAACAGCTTATATTGAAACGCGACAGTTTTGTTTATCATGCTAAGATTACTTTACCTTGAATGAGTAAGCCGTCTTTTCAATGCTGAATACAAATTCGGTAGTAACCCACGCGCTGTCTTCATCTTCTTTGTCCAGAGTGCAAAGCTTCAACGCCGCCTTTCTACGCACAGCATAGGCAGCCTGCATGTCGGGTAGAGGCGAATCTCTGTCGATCACAGCTGTGTACGCCCTTATCATTGTAATGCAACAACAACCACGAATCGTTCACAGCTATACACTGACTGACGCGGACACCGTTGGCAGGCACCGGGTGCGACTTGTGTCTGCCAACGAGCCATAACATCGTGCTGTGCCTGTAATCTGGCGTCTTGGTGGGGCGAGAACCGAGCTTACCCGTTTATGGTACGAATTTTAACGAAAACGTCCGAACATTTTACCGCGCTTATTATTCTCGCAATACAATTCCATATTTTTACTTCTTTTATATCAGGCGAGGCGATCGATTTTGAAATTCCAGTAGAAATAATTGTTTTGCTGTATTGATATACCTAGTTTTGTTTTAACATATGTACAGGGGTGTAGCAAACGCGCGCTCGCCTCTCTCCCTCTCTCTTTCTCTCTCTCTCGCACGCGGACGCACGCACACGCACACATTCTTTCATACGCGCTCACGCGTACTATAATAAATGTAATTTAGTAAGTGGCTTAGCAGTATAGTATAGTAAAAATTAGTGAATTAAACATTAAATGTAATATAAAAATAAAAAACAAAAGCAATTAAAAGTAACAAAACAATTTAAAGTTATAAGAATAATTTGTTCATAAAAACTTTAAAAGTTAGTTAAGTCAGATCAGAGGTAAGGTTTATATATATTCTCTGTGTGTGTGTGTGTGTGTGTGTGTGTGTGTGTGTGTGTGTGTGTGTGTGTGTGTGTGTGTGTGTGTGTGTGTGTGTGTGTGTGTGTGTGTGTGTGTGTGTGTGTGTGTGGAGGGGGTACACAATTTAATTTGATAAATGTACTTAGTAATCTAGTTAAAAAATATAGCGAATGAAATATATGAAATGAGTTAGGTTAAGTAAATAAAATTTTATAAGCACTGTTTATTTTACTCAGCTGTCATTACAACTGGTATTAATTTTTAAATCTGAGTACTTTACATGTAAAAATGTAAATTTTACTTTTTCCATGTGTCTTTGATAAACGTAGCATAGCACGTCAGGTATAAAAAGTACCCTCTTACATAAACAAATATTAATTATCTTATTTATCTAAGTGTCTGCAAGTGAAATTGGTGCAAATGCAGCTGTTCACAACTAGCAGAACAGTGTACTGTGTGTGTGTGTGTGCGTGTGCGTGTGCGCGCGCACGTGCGTGCGCGCGCGCCTGTAGGTAAAAAACGGATCTTGAGTGTTTTACGGCATCCAATACGATTCCGTATTTTTACTTCTTTAATATCAGGCGAAGCGATCCTTGCAGAAAAATCGATTTTGAAATACCAGTGGAAATAATTGTTTTGATGTATTGATATAGTTTTGTTTTAGTATATGTACAGGTGTGTAGCAGACGCGCGCTCGCCTCTCTCCCTCTCCCCCTTCCCTCTCACGCTCTCTCTCGCACGCGCACGCGCGCACACGCACACATTCTTTCATACGCGCGCACGCATACTATAATAAATGTAATTTAGTAAGTGGCTTAGCAGTACAGTATAGTAAAAATTAGTGAATTAAACATTAAATGTAATATAAAAATAAAAAACAAAAGCAATTAAAAGTAACAAAACAATTTAAAGTTATAAGAATAATTTGTTCATAAAAACTTTAAAAGTTAGTTAAGTCAGATCAGAGGTAAGGTTTATATACATGTTGTGTGTGTGTGTGCGTGCGTGCGCTCGCCCACGACATTTAAGCAAGAAACGGGATATGTGTAAGTTGCATATGAGAAAGATTTTGCCAGGCTCCTAGTACTACTTATTATAGTGTACTATTTACTATCATTTATACATTGTACTGGTACCCTATTATACACATTTCACAATTACTCTTGTCAAACACTGTCACTATTCTAAGATCTTTCAAGCAAAGATACACATGTCCATCCAAGTTGTGAATAACTCATTAACCCGTAAACAATTGACAAAATGTTCCGAGTAATTATGTTTTTTAATTAAAATCAACAGAGACAAACTGATATTTTAATTCGGCTTGAGTTAGCCCTTAGTCACTTAAAAGTAAATTAAATGCGTGACATTTAGAAACAGTAAAACTGTTTGGATACATAAGCTAAGTCAGATAGTACAAATCTGTTGCAAAGTTTCTGAAATTGCCTCTTACAATGACATGATGTGCAGTGTTTAATACGTTTAACAAATATAGCCTAATATGGCACAGATTATTTTATCCAGTCGTTTAATCCGTTTTCCTTTTAGATAACAATATTTTATTAAAATTTTCTATTGACATGTTAGTGTTTATACCTAAATGAATCCGATAACAGTAGGCCCATGATCTGTATTGTTTCTTATTAATATATTGTTTTATAAAATATTCATAAAATGAATGTGTTTCTTCATCATTAAACAGTCTTCTTAAAACTTCATGGAGCATTTATAAAAAATTGGTGTTCGTAGTCAGTAGTGATATATTTATAATCAGTGGACAACAAAATCCAGGAAATCAAATTACATTAAGGTACTACATGAAAATTGAAATTTTTATTATTAAATAGAATAATATAATAAATGTTAAAATATGATTACGTTAAGGTAATATTTGTTATTAAGAAAAATCGTTACAAGGAAAATCGCTGCATGTGCCAACCAACTAATTTCTTATAAAACCGCCAACTAAATTTCTCACAAAAACGCCAATATCTCGAAAACGAAAAAGCCGATTTTATTGAAACAAAAGCAAAATAAAATTTGGAATTTTCTATAATTTTCACTCGCTGACACCATATAGCTATCTCTCATAAAACGAAAGTTTGTCGCATGCCGAAAATTTCACTACATGAAAATTAAAAAAGAAACTTCATGACGTGGAACCGTCTGAAGACTCTGTTTTTGAAAATTGTTAAAACTATCGGTTCAAATTTATGCCTAAAACCATCCTCACACTTCAATAAACACGGTGGTGAAAGAATTTTAAAAATCAGATCAGCTGTTACTGAACTTATGTCGGGCAATGAAACACATTAACTTTCTCCCGGGCTCACCGCCCCACCGTGCGGCTCGGATCTAGCCCCACCAAGACGCCAGATTACAGGCACAGCACGATGTTATGGCTCGCTGGCAGACGCAAAGTCCGGACGCGACACTTTACTTTGGGTAACCTTGAAGTAAAGCAGCCAATGTGCACAGATGTCCACAGTTACGCAACTGTCTCAGGATTGTGACGCTCTGTGTCGTACTGGCTACACGTCTCTTGTTTAGTCTACGTAATTAGAGGTGGGCTAAACTGTTATTTTAAAATACTAGGTATGAAAATACCGTTCCAAAAAATAACAGGTACAAATACCTGTTATATACTATATATACATAACCTATATTATCCTTCTCGTTTTGAGTTTCCTGCAGGTCTCCTATGTAATATCTTCAAATAAATAGGCCTACACTGCAAGTAGGATTATTTTCACCTAGATAAACCTATTAATATATTAATAAACCTACTTGCTGTGTATTTATTTGAAGATATTATATAACCTATTGTAACGAGCAGAAAATTTAAAAATTTTTTAAATTCTCACCTCGGCAGAGTACGTTCACACGAGGCAAGTGTCAACGACTTATGGTGGAGCAATAAATAAGGAGTAATGAGAAGGTGTCAGTGAAGCGTTGCTGACTTGACAATAGAAACGCATTAAGTTCTATCCAACTATAGAATTTGGTGGCGTAAGATGACAGGGAAAGTTTCGTCCAGAATTATTGCTCTCCGCAGCTGTAACAAAGTAAGGAGGACATTCACACCCGTACCAAGAATTGTAGCAGATGTGGCCGTATTAAGTCAGTAGACGATAAGCGACAAAAACAAGTAATGTTCCATACTACAATGAAACGGATACGCTGCACCTTAAGTAACAATACTGGAAGATAGGCTGACAAAAACTAAAGTCATGTTACACAGCTGGAGGTATCGTCTAATTGACAGACAAGAATTTACGAAGGGAAAGTTAGAGTGACTTCAACGACCAGCAGATGTTCGAAATTAGTAATAGCCAGAAAAAAGGGGTAAGAGCATAGAACAATACGCCAGGAAGACTGTAAGTACAGATAATGGGAATCTATAGAAACGCAGAGTTTACTCAGACAATAGGCTGTTAGACAAATTGTTTATAGCCAGAGTTTCTTCGAAGCGGGTCAACGATCGTCTAGCTAGGGAGCAAGGGAGACCTAAGGACCTATCAGAGACCTTCAGCCAGCGAGAAATTTGATGGTGAGGGATGTTTCCATAGCAACTGAGACGAAGAACCTATCGAAAGAACTATGACGTCGGATTTTGACAGAGTGGGACAGTATATTCCGAGAAAATCAAAAACTGACCAATCTCGAAAAGAAGTGGGCGTGAAGCGCGCCAGAGACAAAATTTTGAGTAGGGACGAATTAATAAAACTAGCTGTCCAGGAAGACGGAGCGGCAGTTACACTCAATTTTTAGTCAGTTGTACTCAATTTTTGGGCACTTATACTCAATTTTTACGCAGCCACACTCAAAATTTCGTCAGTTATACTAAAGTTTTTGCAGTTAGAATTTTCAGACAGTTTACATTTCAATTATTAAGTAGTTTAACTTCAAGTGCGAGAGACGGTACATCATAAACTTTCCATTGCTACTCGAATCATTCGGAAGTTAGATAAATAACAAGGAACTTAAAACTTAATACATTCATATCGCGGTAGTAGAACTTTACCGACGTGCGCATTATCGGACTTAGTGAAAATTTACACCAAGTGAACAATCAGACCGTTACACTAACAGACAGCATCACTAAACGATATACAAATTATTGGAACTTAATATTGTGTATCATCAACATAATGAACACGAAACATTAAACAAACTAACCAATTATAGGATCGTTTGTGGAAGCAGCGACAAATGAAACTAGACATGTTTATTGACTTTAAAACGAACACACAGCAAACACAGTAAGATAGGACATTGATTGAACACTGAACTTCAATCACCCACACATATACAAACACCTACGCGAGTGGTCGGAAGAATAAAGTGATAAGTGGCAGTGATAAAACAACTAACGACGGAATGTATCTACGAGCCATCTCCATCACCAGAACGAGACTACGTCAACAACTAATGGATATTCACTAACCAAGTAACCATTATTATAATTACTTCTAATTGTAACTTCTACTGACCTGGTTTCTTTCAAAGAATTCACACCTGAGAAATTATTAAGAAAAGTAATGAGTAAAATTGAAATAAGTAGTTAATGAACGTATTAACAAAAGCTTATTTGGGATTTAATGAACGCATTAAATAAGTAGAATATTGAATTGTCACATCATTTGATTTATATATGTATGTATGTTTTCTTTATTTCAGCATATATTGAGATATATCTTTGTTTATTATAAATATGTATGTATTTCAGGTACAGCGACGTATCCTATGTACTATTATAATATGTCATAAATGATAATTAAACTAGTATTTTAGTTAACCAGAAACATGCGTTCATTATTACCAATGCAACCCGAATATTGACTTAAAGTTTGAAAGAATGCAAATAGATTTTAAGAGTTTCTTATGTTCAATTAAATAAATGATATCACGTATGTGTTGATGAACGTAGATAGTTAGAATCATCATTAAGATTAAATTATACACATACTTGTCAGTGATCGATAATTTTATATATTTAATAATTAATTTATTGTGCTATCAATACGCAGAATAAATGATGTTATAAAATGGCGTCCAACTTAAGGGCTAGATAAATTTAAGAAATTATTAAATTAACACATTAAGTAATTCAATCGCGGTTAGCACAATAGATTTTATAACTTATTCATGTTATAAAATGGCGCCCATTCGCACGGCATGATACGTATTAACACAGATTGTTAACACGTACGGCTTAGGTAAAGAACAGGCAGTAGAAGTAGTAGAAAAGTAGTGCCTTAGAAGTAGAAGTTAGATAAGTGTTATTAGTGTAAGTCAGTTTGAATGATTACACGCAGTAGGGCTAAAATGGCGAGCAATTCAGACAGTGTAGAATATGACATTAATAACCAATTAGGCGCAGTAAATACCGAGGACAATACTACGCCTAACGAACCAAGTAGTGTGGTGGAGAGTCCAGAAGATAGGGCGCGAGGACAGACTTCAAAACTAGAAGATGGAACTATACAAATGTTGATGGAGTTTATCCGTCAACAGAACGAAGAACAAAAGGAGAATATGAAGTTAATTAGCAAAGAACGAGACGAGAAACAAGAAGAACGAAGCAAGAAACTAGAAGAAAATATTAACAGAAAATTAGAAGAAAGTAATAGGTTAATTAATGAAAAATTAGAAAAACAAGAAGAAAACAGTAGATTAATTAATGAAAAACTCGACCAGCATAAGGAAGAGATTACACAAATAAGGTCGGAGATACGTGAAAGCCAGCAGACTTGGGAAAGAAAGGTCGATGAATTACAGAAAAAGCAAGATGATCTCGTGAGGGACTTGAGAGAAGAAGCCGACAAGAAGTACGTAGAAATACAAGAGAAACAAGATAACGATCGACAAGAATGGATGGCGGCGGTACACTCTACCCAGACGACCGTTAAAAAGATTAATCACAAGTTCGATGTTCACGTTAAGGATTACAATAAGAAGCACGAAGAACTTAAGGCCGAGATGCACAATACCATACTGCAGAGACAACAGGAGCAAGAAGGAACAAATAGTAATATTATACAAAGATTAGAAGACGTAGACGGTAGACAACGTTCAACAGAACAGAAGTTGGACGAGACTACGAAAGAAAAGACAACTAGGATCGAAGAATTAAAAGGACATTTAAATAAGGTAAGAGAAAACCAAGAAAGGTTACAGCGACAACTGATGGAAGGTGATTGTGGAATGTTAAATCGAATTAACGGACCTAACCACAATGATCTCAAATATAATGGCACAGACAGATTCCCTATGGAATTCCTCAAAGAATTGTCCGAAGTTCAAGAGCTATATTATCCCGCTGACAATATCAAGTGGATTGGCAAACATCTGGAGTTAGACGCAGGAATTTGGTGGCGAGTGATACGTGACCAGATATCAAACTTCGCAGAATTCAAGGAAGCGTTCTCTCTAAAATATTGGGGCCAGGAACGACAGGACAGTATTCGGGACCATTTGGAGTTTGGCAGATTTGATTGGCGCGGACCAGTTACTGCTATTCAATATATTGAACGGATTTTATTGGAAAGTAAGCAGTTAACACCTACTTTATCTGATTATCAGTTAATACGTAAGATCTCTCGTCACTTTGGGCGTGACATCCAGCTTGCGGTGGTTACAAGAGGAATTGTGACGATACCAAACTTCGAGTCTCTGATCATCGAGTATTCACAGATTCAACCAAGAATTAATAGAGAAGCGAACTATGCAGCGGCAAACGAGGGCAGAAATGCGTATAAGGAAGGTGAAAGTAACTTGAACAAAGGAGGCGGTATACAGAAGAAGACATGGGGTGACAGACCCGCCATAAATAATCAGCCCCGTAACACGGACCGGCGCGCTGTCAACACAATAGAGTTTACAAACACGACAGCTGGTGCATCGGGCATTCAACCTAAGAGAAATCGTCAACAAGAAGAGGAAAAAAAAAATCCCTCCACCCATTAACGAAGATAGCTGTCAAAACAAATGACTACCAGACGAATATTATCCTACCGGACTTACGAAGCGATTTGTTGTGTAATGATGATGAAGAAATTTCTCAACGAATAATCAGGTGTCCAGAGATAAATATCAAGTTCAATAATAATGTTAGTGTGCAAGCGTTAATCGATACTGGATCAGTAATAGCTGGGTTATCTGAGTCGTGGTTTCACCAAAACAAACATGACATTACACCTTATGAAATATTACCGATGTCTAACACATTAATAGTTAGCGCAGTTGGTAATAAATCAAAACTAATCAGAAAACAAATATTATGTGATATCTATATTGAAGAAATTAAATATGAATGTGTTTTCCTAATAATACCAGATTTGATAAAACCATGCATATTAGGAACCAATTTTCTTCAAGAAACAGGGTGTCTCATTGACATGGGAAGAAGAGTCGTCGAGATAAGAAGAGAGGATAACGAAGCGACGTACACGGTGCCTATGATGCATATAGAAGTGGTGGACGTAGAAGAAGAAGAAGAGATCATCAGAAACATTAACAAGAAGATAGAAAGTATAGAATGCGGAGATAGAGGAACGTTGGAAAGATTAAGGGAGATTCTAATAAGAAATTGTAGTTTATTCAGAGAATGCCCCGGAAGAATCGATGGGTATGTCCACGAGTTCCGAGTCACCGACCAGACACCGTACTTCCAGAGAGGATGGCCTGTCCCATTAGCCTATAAAGGGAAGGTAGATCAGGAGATTCGGAAAATGTTACGGTATGGGGTCATTGAGAGATGCAACAGCGCATATATCAACCCACTAGTTACGGTAATCAAGAGGGACGGTAGCGTACGATTGTGTTTGGATGCGAGGAAGGTGAACAGTGTGACTATTCCAGACTACGAGGGAGCCCCTCCAATAAACGACATATTGGCGAGATGTGGAGAGATGAAGTACCTATCTACCGTAGATCTAACTAGCAGTTTCTGGCAAGTACCACTGAAGTCGGAATGCCGGAACTTCACCGCTTTTATGTACGACGGCAAGTGTTATCGTTTTACAGTTACACCATTTGGCCTGAGTACCAGTTCTGCTGCACTGACCAGGGGATTGGACACAGTATTGGACGAAGAAGTAAAAGAAAATACCATTATTTATGTCGACGATTGCCTGTGTTATTCAGAAGATTTAGAAACGCACTTGTTACATTTAGACTTATTATTATCTAATTTAAGAAGGGCAAATTTAACCATCAATTTGGAGAAGTCGCAGTTCTTCAGACAAGAAATCGCGTACCTCGGTTATCAACTAACAACGCAAGGAATACGAGCAACGGACGAGAAGATAGATGCCATTATGAAGTTCCCTGCACCTCGGAACCAAAAACAATTAAAAGGTTTCCTGGGGTTGACAAATTTCTATAATCGTTTTACAGACAAATACGCTGAAACTACTAAACCATTACTCGAGTTGCTACGGAAAGGACAGAAATTCACCTGGACACAGGAATTAAATGAATGTTTTCAGCAGGTTAAAAGGTTATTCGTAGAAACAGTCATCTTAAAGTTTCCCCGAATAAACCAAAGATATTATATGCAATGTGACGCCAGCAACTTTGCATATGGCGGACAACTATATCAATTGGACGAAGAAGGAAGAATTGGAGTAATAGCTTTTACCAGCAGGACATTCAAGGGTGCGGAAATAAATTATTACACTACGGAGAAGGAGCTTTTGTGTATTGTAAGATGTCTTGAGCGGTTCCGTATATACATACTAGGACAACCGTTAACCATCATTACTGATAATAAAGCACTGACTTTTATGAATAAATGTCATTTAAACAACTCGCGTATTACACGCTGGATCTTAAGTATTCAGGAGTACAAATTTGACATTGTCCATTGTAGAGGTAAGGACAATATTATTGCCGATCTTCTGAGCAGAAATCCAGAAGATGCTACACCAGAAGTAATTAGTGACAATGTTTCCGAATATTTAATTAACCACCTGACAATCAAAATGGATAAGAAGGTAAGCAAGATCCTAATGGATATTGGAAGGCACCAAATTCAAGATCATAAGCTTAAGTATATTATTGATAAGATTAGGGAAAATTGTATAGATAAGAAATTAAATAAATTTTATAGATTGGTCGATGAGAAATTGTACAGATTACGCAAAGGAGAGTGGAAACTATACGTACCGAACAGTGTGTCTGGCGAAATAATTGCAGAAATACACCGTATGTATGGGCATCCCGGTGCGAAGAGATGTATCAAATTATTGCAGGAGTACTTTACCATGGACGGAATGTTAAAGAGGGTGAAAAATTACGTACGGACTTGCGACACTTGTCAGAAAAAAAAGGATTCCGGCAACAGAAATTCGTTTGGAGGAACAAAAGCCATAATACCGTTATGCAAGGGTGACCTTGTGAGCGCGGACTTTTACGGACCGTTACCTGCTTCGTCTAGTGGGGTGAGGTATCTGTTTATAATGGTTGACAATTTTACCAAATACGTACGACTTTTCACACTTCGAAGGGCAACGACCGTCGCTACACTGAGGAGAGTACACCAATATTGTGAAGAACTAGGATCTCCTAGAGTGATTATCACAGACAACGGAACGCAATTTTCATCTAAAAAATGGTTAGATGGATTAACTGAACTAAATATCCAACCACGATTTACCGCAATAAGGAACCCTTGTGCGAATCTGGCTGAAAGGATCAACAGACAGCTTGGGAACTTATTTAGGATCTTTGTTGGTGATCAACATACAAAGTGGTCGCGTTACGTACCAATCGTCGAGAGTTGTATTAACGAAACGTACCACGAGACGATAGAAGTAACACCGTACGAAGCTCAGCTCGGAAGAAAACCTCCCAGAGCGTGGGAAAAATACATCAACAAGGATATGCTCCTAGTTAAAGGGGTAGATCATAAACAAATATATATCAAAATGAAGGAGAAGAGAGAAAAACAAGCAAAATTATGTAATGAGACTAAAACCATTACAAGATTCAACATTGGTGAGAAAGTGTTAATCAGAACATATCATCAATCGGACGCGGTCCAGAAAAGAATTGAAAAATTTTGCGAACTGTACTGCGGACCATATAAAGTGCATCAAATTCTCGGAGAAGCTACTTATCTACTCGTTGATTGCGATGATGACAAGAAACTCCGTGGAAAATTTAATGCCAGACAATTGAAAAAATACTATGAACCAGAGAATTGAAGATGAAGGAAGAGGAAGAAATAGAAGAAGATGTCTTAAAAAGCTAGCCGATGCTGATGAATCAACTGCGTTAGGGTAATTGACGCGGTGATATCATTCAAGCTGGCTTATCCAAGAAAGTTATGTACTTTAATTGTTGAAACATAACATCAAAATTCTATTTAGTCAATTAAGCACTAATTAAATGTTAGATAATAAGATAAATTAACATTTAGTGTGACATTTTATAAAATTATTGCAGTGAATGTAAAGGACATTTAATTGCTATTAATTGATTTATATTGTAATAAGTTAAAAGGACAAAGTGAGAAAAATGGACACTTAAATCAGATAAGTGATAATATTTAACGAACTAGATAGTGAGTGAACTTTATTAATGTGAATATATGTAATTAGTAGGTTAGGATTATAAATGATGTTATCATGAAGTAGGTCAATCATTGAAACTAAATGTTATACGTGTATGTAAATTAGTAAGATAATTACAGTTAACGTAGCGATTGTGTCAATTAACAATCTAATTTTAAAATAATAGTTTAAAAGATTTTATTGGTAAGATCATTAATAGTGCACAAAGGTGTATATGTATAGGAGATTTTCTTTGATATCACGTAAAGGTTACATTGAACCGCTTAACTGTTTGATAATATCTTGTGAATATGATATTTTAGAAGGTAAGATCTTATTCAATTGATGAAATTATTTAATTGCTTATGGAATTTATGACTTATCTTATAAATTATAAAGATAAGGTATTTATATGTCAATTCGACAATGTGAAATGCGTTCAGCTATCCCAAATAGCTGGCAATAAATTCAGAGAACTAATTAAAACCAAAAGGGGGTGTACCACTGGTCATATAAGCTTTTGAAAGTAGGTTATTGTGTATACCTTCCCCGAAGAAGATGGACACGGCGAGGCGACGTACAGGGCGCAGAATTTAGATTTGAGTTGTTCCCAGAGGTCACATCGTCAAATCGAAATTGAGGACACTGTAACGAGCAGAAAATTTAAAAATTTTTTAAATTCTCACCTCGGCAGAGTACGTTCACACGAGGCAAGTGTCAACGACTTATGGTGGAGCAATAAATAAGGAGTAATGAGAAGGTGTCAGTGAAGCGTTGCTGACTTGACAATCGAAACGCATTAAGTTCTATCCAACTATAGAATTTGGTGGCGTAAGATGACAGGGAAAGTTTCGTCCAGAATTATTGCTCTCCGCAGCTGTAACAAAGTAAGGAGGACATTCACACCCGTACCAAGAATTGTAGCAGATGTGGCCGTATTACGTCAGTAGACGATAAGCGACAAAAACAAGTAATGTTCCATACTACAATGAAACGGATACGCTGCACCTTAAGTAACAATACTGGAAGATAGGCTGACAAAAACTAAAGTCATGTTACACAGCTGGAGGTATCGTCTAATTGACAGACAAGAATTTACGAAGGGAAAGTTAGAGTGACTTCAACGACCAGCAGATGTTCGAAATTAGTAATAGCCAGAAAAAAGGGGTAAGAGCATAGAACAATACGCCAGGAAGACTGTAAGTACAGATAATGGGAATCTATAGAAACGCAGAGTTTACTCAGACAATAGGCTGTTAGACAAATTGTTTATAGCCAGAGTTTCTTCGAAGCGGGTCAACGATCGTCTAGCTAGGGAGCAAGGGAGACCTAAGGACCTATCAGAGACCTTCAGCCAGCGAGAAATTTGATGGTGAGGGATGTTTCCATAGCAACTGAGACGAAGAACCTATCGAAAGAACTATGACGTCGGATTTTGACAGAGTGGGACAGTATATTCCGAGAAAATCAAAAACTGACCAATCTCGAAAAGAAGTGGGCGTGAAGCGCGCCAGAGACAAAATTTTGAGTAGGGACGAATTAATAAAACTAGCTGTCCAGGAAGACGGAGCGGCAGTTACACTCAATTTTTAGTCAGTTGTACTCAATTTTTGGGCAGTTATACTCAATTTTTACGCAGCCACACTCAAAATTTCGTCAGTTATACTAAAGTTTTTGCAGTTAGAATTTTCAGACAGTTTACATTTCAATTATTAAGTAGTTTAACTTCAAGTGCGAGAGACGGTACATCATAAACTTTCCATTGCTACTCGAATCATTCGGAAGTTAGATAAATAACAAGGAACTTAAAACTTAATACATTCATATCGCGGTAGTAGAACTTTACCGACGTGCGCATTATCGGACTTAGTGAAAATTTACACCAAGTGAACAATCAGACCGTTACACTAACAGACAGCATCACTAAACGATATACAAATTATTGGAACTTAATATTGTGTATCATCAACATAATGAACACGAAACATTAAACAAACTAACCAATTATAGGATCGTTTGTGGAAGCAGCGACAAATGAAACTAGACATGTTTATTGACTTTAAAACGAACACACAGCAAACACAGTAAGATAGGACATTGATTGAACACTGAACTTCAATCACCCACACATATACAAACACCTACGCGAGTGGTCGGAAGAATAAAGTGATAAGTGGCAGTGATAAAACAACTAACGACGGAATGTATCTACGAGCCATCTCCATCACCAGAACGAGACTACGTCAACAACTAATGGATATTCACTAACCAAGTAACCATTATTATAATTACTTCTAATTGTAACTTCTACTGACCTGGTTTCTTTCAAAGAATTCACACCTGAGAAATTATTAAGAAAAGCAATGAGTAAAATTGAAATAAGTAGTTAATGAACGTATAAACAAAAGCTTATTTGGGATTTAATGAACGCATTAAATAAGTAGAATATTGAATTGTCACATCATTTGATTTATATATGTATGTATGTTTTCTTTATTTCAGCATATATTGAGATATATCTTTGTTTATTATAAATATGTATGTATTTCAGGTACAGCGACGTATCCTATGTACTATTATAATATGTCATAAATGATAATTAAACTAGTATTTTAGTTAACCAGAAACATGCGTTCATTATTACCAATGCAACCCGAATATTGACTTAAAGTTTGAAAGAATGCAAATAGATTTTAAGAGTTTCTTATGTTCAATTAAATAAATGATATCACGTATGTGTTGATGAACGTAGATAGTTAGAATCATCATTAAGATTAAATTATACACATACTTGTCAGTGATCGATAATTTTATATATTTAATAATTAATTTATTGTGCTATCAATACGCAGAATAAATGATGTTATAAAATGGCGTCCAACTTAAGGGCTAGATAAATTTAAGAAATTATTAAATTAACACATTAAGTAATTCAATCGCGGTTAGCACAATAGATTTTATAACTTATTCATGTTATACTATACTATATAATTTGTTATAAGAAATAAATTGAAACTAAAAGTATTAACAGTGTTACTTTACACTGTGACTTTATTAAACTATTACTGTTTAAATGAAAATAAGAAACAAGAGAATTTATAGGCCTATCTCCCTTTGGGAATACCAATTTAAGTTTTCACTAGTAGTAAACAAACTAACATTGGTTAGACAAATCAGTTGCGAAACTCGGGGTAATTAAATAATTTACAGTAGGCCTACACGTAATACCGCAAAAAATAATGTGAAAAAACATCAGAAACGTATAATAAAAACATAACAGTAAGCCACAAGAGTGAATGAGAATAAACAAAATTTTACAAATAAAAATAAAAAACAAATTGTAATATAATAAATATAAATACATAAATAAAAACTTATAAATAATAAACAACAACAAAAGTAAATTAAATGCATTACAGATATTTAAGGAACAGGCCTAGATAAAGTGCATAAATGTCCATTACAACAATTTCATCATTTACGTGAGATGTGTAGTGAAGTTAAAATCACATTAATAAAAAGTATAATATAGCTTATCAACATCAGCCACTCTATAGGTTATAACTAAATATAATTAAATACAACTATTTCACTAACGACTCGGAACACAAAGTTTTTTTGAGTAAAAACTAAGTTTTACCAACCGATTTTAGTTACAAGTTGGTGACTAGTATAATATATAATTTATTAGCATATAATCTGTATTATATATCTGCATATCACACGAGAATAAATGTAACAGCAGGATGAATTATTTCCTTTATTAAAAACAGCTTCGTCTCTTTGCGCAGAATGAAGTATTCAGGACGAAAAAGTGGCTTCGTACTACTTTCTACTCGAAATACGCTTTATATAAAAATACTACTTGTTCCTAAAATACTAGGTGTTCCTAAAATACTACTGTTCCTCTGATACGCTTAGTATTTGTAATACGCTTTGTTCCTTGTGTATCGGTGATACCCCTAGTATTTAAAATACCTAGTATTTGAAATACTGGTTGTTCCTTGCGTACCAGCGATATTTTTGTACGCCTAGTATTTGGCCTTGGCGTATTCGTTTACTTGTTACTTGCGTACTTTGTGTGTGTGTGTGTGTGTGTGTGTGTAGGAGTGTAGGGGGCGTGCCTCGACTCGGAACAGCGTCGCCGCGAATAACAGGTATTTCAGCTTTTCAGTCACTGTTACATCCGTTCCACAAAAATATCGTTCCAAAATACCTGTTACAGGTATATCGGCCCACCTCTACGTAATTACTGAATTGAAGACTGACGACAGCAGTTGTGTGAAGTTATATTTTATCGTCTTCTTCACACGTTATCTTCTTGTACACCCAAGCACAGTGTACTTTATGATAAACTTGAAGTTTAGCAGTTCAAATATCACGTTAGCAGTCGCTGAGTCGCGGGTCTGTGCCACTCTTCCTGTACTGACTACGCAACTCTCGTTTAGACTACACAATTACGTCAGACTCAACAGTGGTCATTGTTACGCGACTAACGTCTCAGTAGTGTTGGGGTAAACTAGTGTTTTAAAATAACAGGTACGAAAATACCGTTCCAAGAAAAGAACATGTACAAATACCTGTTATTATATACTGCAACAAATCCAATTTTATTATACTAATAAGGATATAGTGAGTGTGTAAAATTCACAAGTCTATTATGGAGGAGATGAAAAATTATTATACACAAATATTGTTTTTAAAGATGTATATTATATTATAAATTGTCATGTATTGATAACAGAAATAATTGTTTGTATTGTTCGATAATATAAATCGATTTTACTTGGTTTCTGCAACGTTCTCCTTGATTCGTCGCTCCCGTCCTGGCGTCCTCTTCTTCAGCGTCACTGCTTCCTGGTGTCCTCTTCGTCCTGGCGTCCTCTTCTACAGCGTCACTCCTTCCTGGGGTCCTCTTCGTCCTGGCATCCTCTTCGTCTTGTCGTCCTCTTCTACGTCAGGCGGCTCCAGCGACGATATTTCAGAGTCTCGTTGTTATGTTTGACTGCTAACATTAATTAGTTTCTTCATAAATTGTTCACTCACAATGCTTATAAATTCCACTCGTACAGTTTATTATTAATTTATATCTAATATTTTCTTAACCTCAGGATTAATCTGGGTTTTATTTAATGCGGTGCGTTTAATGTACACCTTCCACGATATCTTGAAGTGTCTTTAAATTCCCTAAGCGGATATCTTAACTTACACGAAACAGCACTGTATTATATTTTCAATTTTATCTAAATATTTTACCCACTCGGTTCTTAACGCAAAACTTCGTTTAAGAATTACCACGGTTTATTTTATATATGATATTTCGACGTTCGTAAGAGAACAACTCTCTTTTCTCCGGGCACAACTTCCCCTTGCAACTTCTACAGACAGACTGTGTCCATCCTTGCTCTACAACGTATGAATCTCAACTGAATTTAGTGTATTCTGATAGGCTAAGCCCAAGTCACATGATTGATGGAACAAACAGATATACAAATTTCATGAAAAACTTTGTATAATTTAGCAAAGTCCTGCATGGAAATTATCTACAATTTTTATTACCCTATCATTGATAAGAGTTACAATTAAGTTTTTCTTCCCTTAAAAAACCATATTTCTAAAATAGTTATGAACCTCAGATTATACACAAATTGAAGCTATTTACCTAAATAATTCCTTGTCAAATTTTCACGTCAATCGGTTAACTACCACTGAAGCTATAGCGATCACAGATTATCACACCCGCACAAATTCACACAAAAAATACATGACAATATAGAACATCTTTTTATGAAGAGTTTGGTATAGGGCCTACCCTACATGCTTATCCATTTCTAAATACAAAACTTACGACGAAAAGACAAAATATTACAGGAAACCAATTTAAACAAGAAAATGCTCGTCATCCATGTGCTCTGATATAAACAGCATAGCTTATCATCTTGTGTTCTGTTGCAATACTTATTACACATAACATATATATTCCTTTGCACGTAACTTGTTCTGAGTTTCATGCAGGTCTCCTATGTAATATCTTCAAATAATACATTGCAAGTAGGTTTATTTTCACCTAGATAAAACCTATTCATATATTAATAAACATATTAAAATAAACCTACTTGCAGTGTATTAGATATTACATAACTTATACTATATAATTTAGTTGTACCCAAGGCCGTAGCCAGCGGGGGGGGGTTAGAACCCCCCCCCCGAAATGTTGAGGTAAAAATAGAAATTTTTTAGGATAAAAACAAACGTAAATAAAAATATAATGAAAAATGCTCTTATAAAAAAGGAACTGTGCAATAATTCAGTTATTTTGTGTTTCTGGTACGAGTCTTTCCATTATATGTCTAGTCTACATGTCATACAGTTGTGCTAGAGATATCAATGTATAGGCCTAGTATTATATTTTTTGTATTATATTTAATTAGAACTGGGGTTATGACTATTAACTTTACGAATTTCCTCCGTAGGTTATAAAGATTTGTAATTATATAAAAAAACGTTCTTGAATGCTTAATTTAATTAAGAATCTTATTGATAGGATTTTTGATCCTATCAATAATCCGTTAATTCATTTAATTGATTACACTCTTAAGCAGTGGCGAGTTGTGACATGCAAAATATATCGACTGTGTTTTGGTAAAATGCTATAACCCTAATTTATAAAATTTATTTTTCAGGAGAGACAAAAAGCATAGTGCACATAATATTTGAAACTTTTCAGGTTATTGCCTACGGTTCTATTACACACATTTGTTATGTTATTTCATACATAAATTACATTTAAGGTGAAAAATGTGGTTACAGCATTTTACTAATCAGTACATAGGCAGCACTCCTTAGATGTAACCCACTTGATGCCTTTTTCTTAACCGAAACTACACACAGTTGAACCAGGTTTTCGGGCAATAATGCTGTAAGCCTCACTATTGACACCATACAAGACAATAAGGTACCTTATTAAACTTTTATAAAAAAAACAATTACTTTTATAACGATAATAATGCTTCAAACATAGAGTAATGCAGTATGGAAAGTTTTACATGATGGGAGTGTATGGAATTAGAATAAAAGTCAGTAATGTCAGATAATGACAGCAAAAATATAAGGGTTACAGCCTTTTACCAAAACACCGTCGATATAAAAAACAACTTTTACACCTTCGTGGAATACAAATACTATGCAATCATTTTCAACAATGCTCTCTACCATGCGAAATTATTTTTTCTAGTTTCTTTTATTTATTTTTAGGAGACGTTAAACTATAATGGCTAAACGTCCAGGCTCACAACTGTCGATAAAGAACTTTCTCGCCAAGGCTAAGAAAACCAGTGACATAGAGCCCAAAGAACCTGCAGAGCCTGTTGCAAGTACTTCTACTGTAAATGAAAAAGTAATATCAGAATTCGACTTTTATCCTACTGTAAATTCACAAACAAATCCTGAGCATGATGATTGGTATAATGTTGACGTAGGAAAATATGTGCACACTCCCGGTGATAAAATTGATCGGGAAACCAAACTAAATGTTCTGAAAAATCCATGGGTTCCTAAAATGGAATTTGAATTCCCACCTAGTGGGAAAAGAAATCTAAGATTTCAAAGGCAGTGGCTACATCGTTTTCCCTGGCTTGCCTACACAAAAACTGACGGGGCTCTGTGTAAATATTGTGTGCTATTTTCAAAAGATACAGCTGATAAAGGTGGTCATCAGAAATTGAAATCGTTAGTCAAAGAACCCTATAAAAATTGGAAAGATGCTTTAGAATTATTTAAAAGTCATGAATCCAATACATACCATAAAGAAGCAATGATTTCAGGGAGCAACTTCTTAAGTGTCTCCAAAGAGCCTAACCGTGACATAAGAAACATCATTGATTCAACAAGGAAGAAACAGGTAAAAGGAAATCGAAACAAGTTATTTTCCATAGTTGAAACTATCAAGTGTTGTGGTCGACAAGAACTTGCTCTCAGGGGAACTAAAGATTCAGGACCCATATCGCTAAAAGATGAAGAGTCTTTTCATAGTGATGGCAATTTTAGGGCTTTATTAAGGATGAGAATACTATGTGGTGACCGAAAATTGATCAATCACACAGAGAGTATGTCTTTAAATGCCTCTTACATGAGTCCAACAGTCCAGAACGATCTTATTCAGATATGTGGAGAAATTATTCAGAAGCAAATTGTCAATGATATAACTGAAGCCAATATGTTCTCCATTTTTGTAGATGAAACTGCAGACATTGCTGGACATGAACAGCTATCTCTCTGTGTACGATATAGAAAAAAAGAAGATAATTATTATGTGTCAAAAGAGGACTTCTTAGGCTTTGTTCGTCTTCATCATACTACCGGACAAGATATAGCTAGGAATAAAACTTCATATTTGGAAGATCTTGGTTTGGATTGCAAAATGATAGTTGGGCAAGGCTATGATGGTGCCTCTGTGATGAAAGGATCATTCACTAATCAGAAAAGATTATCCAGAAGCTCTGTATGTCCATTGCTGTTCCCACTCGTTAAATCTAGCTTTATGCCACTCGTGCAATTTACAAAGTGTAAGAAACCGTGTTGGTACAGTTAAGACTACGATCACTTTTTTGAAGAGCTCTCCTAAAAGAATAAGTATATTGCAATCAAATAAATCTGACTCCCAGTGAAAAACTTTAACATCCAAGTGCGAGACCAGATGGGTTGAAAATCATAGTAGTCTTTTGAAATTCAAGAACCTTTTCAAACCCATTCTCACCACGTTAGAAGATTTAAGCGATGATCCAGACATGGATACCTCATCCAAAGCCTCATCTTTAGTAACAGCTCTGCTTAATGGAGAGTTTGTTCTTAGTCTCTGTTTCTTAGCCAAAGTGTTTTCTTATACCTTGACTTTGTGTAAGGTATTGCAGTCACCTCTCTGTGATTTGAAATCAGCAACTGATCACGTTCAAAATATTGTTGACCTCTTTCAGAATATTCGCATGAACATTGAGTGTGAATTCTCCATTATATACCTGTCTGCAAAATCCTTACTAGCTGATGTTGGCGGAGAAATCACGCTTCCCCGTTTAACTCCATCACAACGTAACCGTTGTAACATACAAACGGAAGACCCAGAAAAGTATTTTCGCATCTCTATGGCCATTCCACTTCTCGATGATTTTAACAATCAGCTAAAAATAAGATTTCTTGATCACAAAGAAGTATTTGCAAATTTAAACTCTCTTTTACCATCCGTTTGCTGTAAGCCTACTACTTTTTTAGACACTGAAAGGTTGAAGTTGTACCAAAACAAAGTTAATTTGGATCTGTTACAATCAGAGTTTGACCTATGGAGAATTTTTTGGGAGAAGAGGGATGAGACTGACCGCCCATCCTGTGCTATCGAAGCTTTAACGAGGATGTAACGAGGAGTTTACCCGAATATCTTCATTCTGTTAAATATATTCTCCACTTTGCCAGTTACCACTTGTACACCTGAACGTACCTTTTCCACATTAAGAAGACTGAACACCTACTTGAGAAACTCTTGTGGACAGAGTCGCCTCAGTGGATTACCGTTGATGTCCATGCACAAAAACAGGGACATTTCAACAGATGAAGTCATAAATAAATTTGCATCGAAAAAAGATATAAGATTGGACTTTGTTTTATGAGTTTGTCTCTTTGAAGATTTGAGACTTTGCAATGTATTAATGCCACTGCGGTAACAAATTTAATATAAACCTTTGAACAGTAGCCTATACTCTGCAAATAAAATTAATGTTTTTGCTAAAAACACGAAAAGACGTACAGCAAACTCAATTATCCGTGTGCTGATTATCCGGTTTGTTGGTTATCTGTGCATCCCCGAGGTTTATTGTATTATTTTATTTCCTTTATTTTCGTCACGGCATTTTGAATAATGTGAACTGCGCGCTTGGAATTCGAGCGCTCTCTCGTCTGCAAGTGACCTGGCGGCATGCTTTGTTCAAGAATTAAACACCAAACAATGTACTGTATAGCAGTTCGTTGTTGCTGTTCTGTGATAACAGTCATGGCAGAATTGACGTCTTGTATAGTTTTTGTACCTCAAGTGTTTTACCAACAATAGACGTAAACAATTTTTATTTCGGCTTACCTTATTGCTAACAGTGATAATTGAATGTGTTAAATGTTTGACATTATTGCATTTTCAAACAGTATTGTATGTTCCCTATTATTAAAAGTTTCGTTGTGCGTTAAAAAGCACAAACTCGCATTATCCGTGTTTTTAGCTATCCGTGCGCATTTGTCCGGTGATTAGCCTAGATAATCGAGAGTTTGCTGTATTTTTTTAATAATATACCTATTTCCAGTGGAAACTCCTGGGCATCTGGGAGGTATGACTCCTACTCCTAGAAGAATATCCATACTCCCCAAACCTATCGGTAACCAAACAACCCCCCCCCCGAAAATTTTTTCTAGCTACGGCGTTGGTTGTACCCATATATTATGTAAAAAAAAGTCACCAGTAGAAACTAAATTATTGCTATTATCATCAAATAATTTTAAAATCGAATCTTTTGCTTCACTACTAAATTTATTGTTAATATCAAAAACCTACCTTGCAAACTACCAATATTTAAACAGTGTTTGGAACAAATTATTTATATACCTAAGCAGTTCACGTTCCTAAACTTAAATATTTAAGAAATTATATTATTAAATGCATGCATTACTAAATAAAATATATTTGTTCCCTACCTTGGATTAGTTTATTTGCTTGAACATGAAATCCATTCTCCCCTCCTTTTGTTTGGCAAAATGGTCAATAACTAATTCATTGAAGTTAGGAGTTATTTCTAACATTTGTTTTCTATTGAACACATTCCCAGAGCACTTAGTCTGTCCTTTTTCATTGTATTACGTGTAAATGTTTTAATGCGTTTGAGAGTTGAGAAACATCGTTCACTTTCTGCTGTAGTCATAGGCATTGTACAAATAATTTTTAATAGTTTTACCAGTTCGGGAAAAACAGTAACTAGATTGTTTTCATATACAAAATTGAGTAGAACCAATGCGCCAGTTGCCTTTGTGAAGTCAGGCCTGCTGTATAGAACTACCAGTTCATGTCTTAATGCTGTTTCATTTAAATTAAATTCTTTAGCAGCAATTTGTAACTGTGTTTCTGGAAAGATAAGCTGATGTTTAGAAAACAGGGTTGGTTGCGACAAAATTGCTATTGCTAAATGGTCTGAAAATAAAAATCTGTCGTCTATGTTGGTAACTGTTATGTCACAAACTTCTTTAGCTGCAGTCTTCTTGCTTTCATCAAAACGTGACCTTTTTGGATTTTGTGATGATTCTCCAAAATCATTTGTTGCAGACAGACTGGCATCAAAATCAATATAATCTCTGACGTTTTGAATGTGTGACTTGAATGAGGCAACATACTGGTGTGTTTTAATACTGTCAATTTCTACTTGCTGTAATTGATTAAACAAAATGTCACAGGCTGGCATAATTTTGTTGAAAAATGTTAACCAAAAATTAAAATCATCATTATTTAATGTGTTTTTCAGTCCTAGTGCTTTCTGAACAGTGGACTTGTCACTTTCGTCATCTATCATTTTTTCAAGAACAGCGGAAATGTCATTTTTATGAATAAAAACTGTTGTCACACAACGGGATTTAAAATTCCACCTGGTATTAGAACATTTTGGGAGACGTTTCTTTACTACTTCAAGTATGGCAGTTCGCTTGGAAGATCTTGAAAAAAATGTTGTAAAGCCATCTAAATTACAGAAAAATATTTTTACTTGCTTGTTTTGTGATGCAGCGCGCTCAATCATTAAGTTTAGTTGATGGGCATAGCAGTGTATATACTGGGCATTCTTGTACACAGCTTTAACTTTTGCTTGAACACCGTTGTTTTCCACTCATTACTGCTGCCCCATCTTAACTTTGTGCAATAATTTTACTAGGCATCTTATCAAGTTCTAATTTTGCTAATTATTCAAAAATAGTATTACTAATACCTTCAGCGGAGTGATCTTGTGGACTGACAAAACTGATTAATCTCTCATGTAATTTTCCGTTCAATTCATACCTCACAACTAACACAATTTGTGACAGAGTGGCACAATCCGTGGTTTCATCTGATTCAATTGAAATGTAGTCAGTTTCATTTATTTCTTTTTTTATTAGTCCAATGCACACTGCATAAATAGAATCCAAAATTTCATTTTGAATTGTTTTAGAAAGACCAACGAAAACCCTATTGTTTGTTTTTTCAATATGCTCTCTTAAGGTGCTATCTAGGCCTGCCATTAAATTTACTAAGCCCCTAAAAATACCTGGATTCTCAGATGTGTTTGTTTCATCATGTCCCCTTAAAGCTAGTTCAAATATTCCACAAAACTTTACACAGTCAATTAACTTACTTAGGATGTATCTGTTCTTAGAGACTTCATTATACTGTTTAATTTTTAATCTATATGCACTGTCTAACTGGCAACTAATATTGACTTTTCCTAACAATGAATATTCAATACAATTGTTCATATAAGTTTCACTAATTTTGTTTTTTAATTTTTTCTGCCAAATGTTTCAAGTCCTTAATTCCATTTTCAGTCCAGACTGAATCACTGTTTAGGTTCATCACCAAACATACATAACAAAAAAAGGAATTGATCACCTCACATCCACATATCCAATCAGCACGTAAGTAACAGATTCTATTAAATTTTCTTGTGTAGGTTTTTTTACTTGATGCTGGTCTGTCCGTTTTATAATTTTGTTGTGTAATATCTAAATTCGGTTTTGGTTGCCATAATTTTTTTAGTTCTATTTTCTTTTCGTAAGTAAGTGAATTTTAAATAATCAAACGTTTAATATTATTTACCGAATTCATAGCCATTTTAATCGTTTCTAACAAATACGCACAGAACACACAGGCTCAGGCCTACACAGAATAAGTTACACGTTTATATACACAAGGTTCGACAAAAACACTATCGTACACAGAATACACTGCCTAATAATGAATAAATTATTAGAACATTACGTTTACACAAAAAGTACAACAAGAACACAATCAAAACTATATAAAACCCAAGAGAAATATATGCACTTTAAACAGCAACAGAGAAGTTTTGAACAACGCTCCGTTTCTCTATGAATTTAGCTGCGAAACAGAAAGCGGGCACAGCCCCACCTGTAATGGCGGATACTCATTTAAATGCATAGACATGTGTACACGTCTCTTGCTCCGCTCCCCGAAAGACCGGCCTATGCAGGGAGGACGACAGCGAAACCGTCCCGGCTGCGGGGCCATGCCGAAAACATCGGGTGATCGCTATTAGTCGCCCCAAAAATATCTTTCAATAAGAATACTGCATATTATAGTTATATTATTGACAAGTGTAATTTGCAAATTTAGTGGGAGGGCTGCGCCCTTTTGCCCTCCTTGTACGAGCCGCCACTGCTTGTGGGTAACGGTATATCTTGTAACGGTACAGAATTGTGGGCTAAAAGAGTTTCAATTTCAATCCAGTTTTAATTTTTGTCAGTATCCACCTGTGAGGTGCCCCAGTGCGACACAATGTTAGCATAAACAACTGATGTCTAGACAGCCAGACTAGACGTATTACGTAATAGCCCCACCAGCAGTCCTTGTGAATTACAGTATTCAGATGGTCATCAGAGTATTAACATCAAACAGTAGTAAGCAGCAGCATACAGTGTGGTAACAAGTAAAACGGTGGCCTCAGGAGTGTAAGATAGGCCGAAATCAAAGTAGGCCTATCATGAACAATTAACAGTGTATAATAGCGCGGCTAGCCTATAAAACATCCAAGTGCGAGTAAAGTTACATCGGCCGACTATATATTATAATGTGCACAGATATTAAATCAAAGTAAATAAAAAATGTGATAAAAAGAAACCACAACTGAACTTAATATACGCGAAGCCGGCACTGGCGCCCGTAACAGTTGGACGATTTGTGTGATTTATTATAATCACACAGATCAGGCCTCAATAAGCTCCAGAACGGGTTATTTGGGAGTGGGGGCGAGGCTGTAAATTGTAGACTGTGATGACAAAGGGGTAAAGCAAAACCAAGCATATTTGTATATGTAAAAAATAATATAAAACAAAAATGGAAAATAATAGTTTGACCGAATCAACGGTCATGAGTGGGTTGGAGGTCCATTCGACTCCAATCTTAGTACAAAATAGAGAATTTAATGAGCCAGCTATTGTAAATGACTTTGGGATTCAAATAACCCCAAAATTGAGTAGGGAAAGTAAAATTAATGATAATGAAGTCAGCTTCACTGACAATAAAACAAAGTCAGTTGATACCGGTCCAAGGTAAAAATCTGACGATAGCTATGGAATGTTTAAAATAATACAAGCAATGATAGAAAAACAGAGTGTAAAGTTTGATGAACAAAAAAACGAAATTAACGTAAAATTTGACAAATTAAGCAATGATTTTGATAGAAAATTTAATGAACAAAAGAATTGTTTTGATGATAAACTGAATGAAATGAGTGTTAAGCTAATACAACAGCTAGATAAGCTTGAGAGAAATATTGAAAACAAAGTGAGTAATAATATTAGTCATGATGATGTAAACAAGAGTGAAATATTATTGGATAAAATTAATGGTGATATGTTGAGTAATAGTTGTAGTGATAATGAGAGTAGAGAGATAGTTGACGTTAGTAATGAAGTAGTAATAAGTACTGATGAGGTGGAAAAAGAATGGAGAGATAGTTTAACTGTAGAGTATGAACAGAGGGCAAATTTTTCTTGTGGTATAGGTGAAACAAAGGTTTCACAGATGTTTTATGAGGACAGCGTTTCCTCCAGTAGTTGTGTGGAAGACGAGGTGTCTTCAAATGGTCCCTTTATTTTTTGTGATGGTCTTGGAAGTGCCAAGACGAATAGTAAGTTTGTGTTGCCCTCTGTGTGGAGTGAGAAGATGAAATGGTGTGGTATTGTAAGTGATTATGAGCGAGATAGAGTGATAGAGTTATTCAGATTAACTAAAGATTATGAAGGGTTTGTAAGGGGAATAAATATTGAAAGAAATGATTATAGTAAAAATAGTAGACTTACCTTGTTTGATAAATAATGATTATATTGATGATAATAATATACACTTACCTGTAGGGAGGGTCAGCGTATTAGTAACAGCTGACACCTATAGCGATGAAAAATTAAATGATATGATTGTAATAATAAATACTGATGGAGACTTGACAAAAAACAATAATGTAGACTTGATTTATGATATAGTAATAATGAGGGGTAACCCTATGTATTATTATTGTGGTACAATAGAAAAAATAAATTTTTATGGTTATTATAAAAAAGATAGCCACATGTGTATCAATAAAATTGAACAATGTTATGTGGGCATTCGATTAATTTTCGATGATGGGGGTTGAGAAATACTGAATGAACATTTAATTATTTGAGTCCATGGCAAAATTACTTGGCTGATTTAGGTAATGAAGTGTGGTAACTAATAATTGGATATGACGAAAATTTGTAAATAAATGTGTTCGTGTTAGATGTATTGTGTCAGGGTATATTGATAGAATGTATACAGTTGTTTATGTAACAATGTTTATAGTATGTATAATTGTATAATAATATTTTATTTTGTTAATTAACACTAATAATTAACAGGAGGTATTAAGGAATTTTATTTTGCATCGTGTATTTAAACCAAAAATGTTTTAATTAATGTAACTAAAGCTACACTGTCTTGAGTGTAGGAGGTTATTAAAGTAATTTAAAAAGGTCAATTTTATTAATAAAGTCAAATTAATTGTGATTTGAAGTGTAATAAATAGTAAGTGAGTAATATGTCAACACTAAAAGAGGTATCTAACTTGAAAATTGAAGGAAGTAATAATGTAGTGATGTAATCAGAACGTTGAGACTGAGGTAGTGTATATAAAAACAAGCCTTGTAGACAACTGTTAATGTAAACAGGTGTGTTGTCTGTTGTGACCAATGTTTAGAGTCATGCTGTAGTTGACAACAACAAGAATGTTGTAGTCTGATGAAATCAGTGATATGAGTGAATCCTATTACGAAACACAAGAAATGAAAGATGTGTTGAAATGGAGGTAGTTTTTTATGAAAGGAAATGACAGTGTTTTGATTGTAAGACAGTTAATATTTATGTGATAGGATTTTGTTAATGGATAATCATTTTGAAAAATGTAATTAATTTTGAAATTGTTAATTAAATAAAATTAAATTAAACTGGTAATCAAATTAATTGAAAAGGCGAATTTTAATAATGAATGTAAATTTATTTTTGGTTTGGAATTAATTTATATTTACTTCGGTTTGAATTGTGTATTGAATAATAAGGTAATAATAATTGAAGTTTTACCGAAGGTTGATTTAATGTTAGTGTTATTATAATACTTGTATTTTAAGTAATCTACTTGTATTTTTGATGGGGAATAATGTTTTGTTAAGGGATTAAAATGATACAGTAAGTTTATATTGTCAAAATAAAAATGAACCAGTACTTTGCTGATTATGAACCAGTACGGCTAAGAGGAAACAAATCAGTGGGGGATACGGAGTGATGGAAGGCCGTTTGTTAATCTTTTAATTAAATGTTATAGAGTCAGGCGTTACTGTGGCGGGTATCTGTCCGAGTTTATGGTGTTGGGATCTCGTACAGAGAAGTCCAGTAAGAGCGGATAGGTGCTGCCGCAGTCGCCGGACTTAGGGGGGTAAGTACCCATGTTTTTGTAGAGAGTTCAGGGGGGTTGCGGCGCCATATCCTCACTGATCCTCTTAGGTTTAGGCAATGAGAGTTTGTATGCTTCGGCATCCAACCTCTCATTGAGGGGGGGTATTGTAACGGTACAGAATTGTGGGCTAAAAGAGTTTCAATTTCAATCCAGTTTTAATTTTTAATTGTCAGTATCCACCTGTGAGGTGCCCCAGTGCAACACAATGTTAGCATAAACAACTGATGTCTAGACAGCCAGACTAGACGTATTACGTAATAGCCCCAGCAGCAGTCCTTGTGAATTACAGTATTCAGATGGTCATCAGAGTATTAACATCAAACAGTAGTAAGCAGCAGCATACAGTGTGGTAACAAGTAAAACGGTGGCCTCGGGAGTGTAAGATAGGCCGAAATCAAAGTAGGCCTATCATGAACAATTAACAGTGTATAAATAATAGCGCGGCCAGCCTATAAAACATCTAAGTGCGAGTAAAGTTACGTCGGCCGACTATATATTATAATGTGCACAGATATTAAATCAAAGTAAACAAAAAATGTGATAAAACGAAACCACAACTAAACTTAATATAAACGAGTGCCGGAGTGCGTTAGAACGAAGAAAGCATTCAACACGAGTTTGTGCAACCAACCATATGAACACGCAGCGGATGGGTAACTAAAAACACCGAATATTCATATTAAAACCAATTCAAACTAAATGGTGATTGCTCACTATAAAAGGAAAATTTAAAATGTAACTTTATACAATAAAGATCTCTAAGGGAATAGGGTTTATTTAAACACTCATGTAAAAGAAAGAGTGTGTGTGTGTGTGTAGAGGTTATGTACTGGTTCGTTACAGTATTCAATATATTCATATCCAATTAATAAAATCACTCATAATTGTAGTTAAAAACTTTATAGAGATAAGAATTAATTTCATGGTTTGATAGAAAATAGTTGTACAACCTTTTGTAGAACGTAAAAGAAGGGTGTGAGGTTTTGATATTAAATAAAAACAAGCATGTGATGTAGACAGTATAAAATGTGTTAGCGTAATCATTTCGCACTTAGACCCAGATAACCTTATCTGCAGCTGTGTTCGTCTGTAGGACTCTGGAAAATACACCCAAAGGTAAGAGTTTATTTAATTTGAACAACCTATATTGAAATCTTAAATTTGAAGTAAATCGAGTAGTTTCACTGGCCCCGAACTAGGCACTCGAGTAGTTTATTAATGTTCATTAATTTGAGTAGTTTCAATCTATAATATTTTACGTGTATGTCATCATACTAATACTGTTATTGGAAATATATTGTTTAAAATTTTATTTGAAGGTGATATGAAACGATGTAAATTCAGTGGCGCCCAGTTTCAGAAGAGAGGGAAGAAATATTATAAACTACAGCAAATTCCAAAGAGTTTATGAAGTCTTTTATTTAAGGAAAATCGAGCCCCCTGAGTGCCAAAATATTACAATTAACAAGGAATCAACTTGCGATCATTAAATGGATGTTGTTAGCGACGAGTCTGTTGATAAGGTAACGACGTGAATACTTCAAACTGTTTAAGTGTCAAAGTACAGTTGCAAGATTTGCTTGGTTCTAGTATAGGCCTACGTCATACTTTTATTAAAAAGGGCAAAAGATAACGGAGAACAAATGGATTTTACTCCTCACGGACTGTTACAATACATTTCTTCAATGGAATTAGAAGCTTACAAAGGACTAACAACAGCTTTAACAATTTTTTTACCTTACCAGTGTCGCTGTCTTCTTGTGAAAGATCGTTTAGTAAACTAAAATTGATTAAATCGTACCTACCATCAACAATATCTCAAGCCAGAGTATCAAATCCAGTGATACGTTAATTGAAAACGACATTTCTTCGTCTTTAGATTACAGTGATTTAATAAACGACTTTGCAGCAATTAAAACCAGGAAAGTTACATTTTAAAATGTTTCGTTTTAAGTATTTATTAAATAATCAAATAAATATTAAGTGTTTATTAATAGAAGACGGAACCATTAGCCTGTAATGGTAAGTAGTTTATTTTATTACTTTTAACGTATTTCTTTGTTTAACTTATGTTGCTTTACGATATTGTTTTGTCGCTACACTTTAGACCTACAAGGAATTTGCATGTTTAAGAGAACATTTTTATGTTATACATTTTTTATATTTCTACATTTTTTTTACTTTACATTTGTTACTAATAAACGTATACAAACTGAATACCGGTAATATTACAGTATGTAATTTCTTAATTTTAACTTAACAAATATTCTTAAGACGTTTGATGGACGTGCTTTTGTACAAAAATCTACACATTTGCATTTATTAAGTACTTTGTTCACTTGATGGGCCTTAAATTTTGCTCTCTTTTTTCCCCTTTTAATTTTGAAGATGAGGCGGCCAAAGATCTCCTTGCCCTGGGCGCGAAAAAGACTAGCTACGCCACTGCTAACAGGATATAGAAGGCAGGTGATTAAACTTGATAGATTAGAAGAAGTAAACAGGAGCCAACAATTATCGTCAAGTGGTAAATAAGCCTGCACTGTGTATACAACAATAAACTGTAATGCAATAATGTAACACTGTTTAATGGTTAACAATCGGATTTGATGATTCAGGTTTAAACATTTGTGTAATCAATAGTTACATATATATACACTAATACTCATCTGCATATTACATTCTTGTTACAATCACAGAATTCAACAATGAGCTGATAAAAGCACAGACTACACAGTTTTACATCACATATAGTGCAATTAGTCTGTAGCACTCGTACGAACAACAGCGTATGACAATAGGCAAGTAAGCCCTACTGCACATGCCTCTTGTGATTAGTGATGCTGGAATCCGACAACGAACCTCTTGCACAACGGTGTCAGAGAACACAAAGGACCCACAGCGACAGCGATACGCAGACTGCAGGTAGTCAGCCAGTTCGGTCGGTATGTTGTACTCCCAGAAAGGAAACCTAAACGGAAAACAAGCAACCAGTGATTACATACACACACACACACAACTCACACAGACTATGTCCGTCTTTGCAATGTAACTATGCATGCAATATGTCTGAAAGAGAAGACAATATTTACAGACATACCAAGCGATTTCGAATAATTTGCTTACAAAGCAGAATATTAAAAATTACAGAAATGTTTTGGTAAAAAGATAAAAGTTTTCAGAGCCAGTGTCAGTATAGTTGTCTAAAAGTTGAAGAATATTCAGTCGCCAGCTCCGGCCGTTAGCCAGGTGTACACCGAGACCTAAGATACTGAAGGCGTTTGGCGCAACTGACAATGGCTCAACAGCCGGGAACCTTTTAACAACTGCTTTTGATCACATGTTGCTCTTTATATTACACATGAATAACTAATTATACCTGTTCAGTATTGTGTACATAGCCTGTACTAACTATTGAAGTGGCAACAGTATGAAACAATGACGGTACTCTAATTGTCGTGAAAACCTCAGGTTTCAGCTCCGGTTTGTTGTTGCTTGTATCTGCGGTGCTGAAACGATTTCCGTCCGTGTATAGATTGTAGAAACATTCCGCACTGTAAAGGCATGAAGGCCTGAATGTCGCATATATCTAAACACCTGTACACATGAACAAACCAATGTATTAATACAATATCGTGTGCAGTAAAACCATAATCAGTGAGGCATGTCTGCTGTTACTAAGTTATTTTCAGTGTATCCCCCCCCCCCCGTGTAACTGCGAAGGTGACATCATGTAATCTATTATTATAACAGTCTACTCAACCCGTGTCCAGTACGTGGATTTTTGCCCTTGATTAGGTATGCAAAATGTTACGTAAACCACCGCTACATATGTCTGTGTGTCTAGCATAAAGTTCCACATTCAACAAAGTTAAACTTCACGCTAACGTTGTATATTACATCAACCATTTATATCTAATGTAATAATCTACATATGACCTGTATACTAAGAACGTGCAAGATAAGAAATGCAACTGCATGGGCTAAACATAGATATTCTGTGTAACAAAAAACTGTTTGAAGGAACCAGATCGTTGAAAAAATTAAATTTTTACAAATTTGTTTTTTTAATAAATCGTCAGGTCATCCTCTTCCAAATTATATATGGTAATATAATTTATAGGTATTTTCTTCATTTATAACTATAAAAAGAACTTTTGAATTTATCATCTGGTGCACTTCAGGTGTGATTTGTTAACATCTCGCGGTTACATTTTGGATCTGCAATTTTAACTATTCTTTGTCTTTCCACACTGAAGTATTTTCTCGAATGTGTTTTTCCCACTCTTGCATTACAGTCCTGATTTCGATACTTCTATCACTATTTGTAACGATTCTTTTTTTTATTAATGTTACCGTAGAGATTATGTTTAGAGTTTGCTGTTTTCCGATACACTCCGAAAATTCATATTTTTTAAGGCTCAAAGAACATTCTCAAAAACCGTTACTGACAATTTAATAAAAATTTCAGGGTGTGTTATGCTTACAACAATACAACATAACACCAAGGCATTTTTGATCAATTTATGTGTTATAATTTTATGTGGGTCTGAATACTAAATACATAAGGTATTGGAACATACCACACAACTTTTTTTGCTACTTTCTCTTCTGATATAGTTTAAAATCTTTGGTCACGTACTTTATAATAATGCAGCAAACCAAAGGTAAACATTTGACTTCAATACAATAAACAGGCTGAGTACATATCCCTTACATTAGCACGGGGAAGCATAAAAGGACCAGGTCTCCTTAACTGGAAATTTTCGTGCAATAAAATTGAATGTAACAAACATGTTTACCTGTCTCTGTTGATATCTGATACACGGTCAACAGCGACTGTAATTGTGGTCCGGATCGGAAAAGGCTGTTTCTTCTCGTTTGAGTTTGTCAACGTCTGTCTCACGTCGACTAACTTCCTTTCGAACTTTGGAAGACGGTTAAACTTCCCCTATGGGGTACGCAAGTATACCCTTTGCTCATGTTGTTGATATTAACAAAAAAATCTGTTCACCCATAGGGGTTGTGAGAATTTGCGAAAGGTATCCTGTCTTAGGTCTCCGTAAGTAAGGTATAACGGACATTTTAAGGTGTTCATTGTTGATATGTTTTATCTGAATGGTAACAAAGCACTACGTTAATAAATACGACAGTTTTAAATACGGATCAACAAACCCTGTACATCTACAGACGCATCTGTATATGACGCGAATAGCAACCAAAAACTGTTTAATACTGACAGTTTCAAGAGTTGCTTTGAACAGACCGAGTTGGACAGACTGCGTGCTCAATAGACATACGAAGGTTGCCTCGCCAACAGGATACAGCCTCACAAACTGTGTACAAATGTGAAACCATCCCTCAAATGACAACGCTTCCACCCGCAACACGTCTACAGCTTACCACAGGTGAAAGTCTCCGTACTTACGTAACCAATTAACCTTGTGTTTACGTTTTTACCACAAACCACATTTGTTTAATTTTGTGACATTGTTTAATTATATTCTTTTTCTCTTCACACCTCTAAGTCCAAAGGGGGTTTAACCCCTCTAAAACCCCTATGTTGAACTACTACACACGTGTACTTAGGACAATTTATAATGTCCTCTTTTGTATGACTGAAAGTTATATGTGGCTTTCTTGTTGATTGGGAAGTATAAAATGTCCACTTTTTTATATTTGAAAATATAGTAACCCGTAGTGACACGAAGGAAGATAATGGAATTTAGTTGGAGAGTTGAAGACAAACATTACTTTGATAAAATGAAGTAACAAATCTAATCAATACCATACCCGAGGTTCTTCAAGTTTCCCATAGCATCAGGCAACCCTCTCAAGCTATTGTTCTTTATCTTGACTTCATACAAGTTTCTCAATCCCAAAATAGCATCTGGAAATCTGCATATCTATAACAAATATCACTTGTTTTAACGGACTTCATTACTTATTTAATAAAATTATCAAATAAGGTAATCTGAAAATATTAAGAGTTACAATGGAAGTTTAACCAAATCATAAAAATTAAAATTTTTTTCTTATTTGTAACTAGCTTTATTCCCTGTTTATAAATAAATAGTAAAATTGTTTTTTCTAATAAAATTATAAATATATACAGGTTTATATTTACTTTATTCTGTATAATACTATGAAAGTAATTAAAACATATTTTTTTTACTTACAAAAAATATTTACATTTAGTAACTAGTTCATATTTCAGCCTTTAACATAAGCGGATTAAATGCAAGTAGGAAGACGTCAAAACCTAAAAACACACGTTATTAAAACTGAAGACCTTAATTTTGATAAAATTGTATAGAAGTTGATTAAACTGCACAGTTTGTTCATTGGGTAGAGGATTGTAAATTTATTTCCAGTGTTATGTTGATGCTACAAATATTTTGCATAAGTTGACTGCGACTATTGAACGAATCTGTTTCACGTAAAATACTCTGAAAGAAAAACAAGTGGAAAGATTAGCAAGAAACCAAAACACGTCAAACGGAGTGTGTACAGCATCAAGGAGATTTAAAATAAGGGTAATACAAATAGCTTAGTTTAGAAATATCTTACGATATTATTTGCAAACAACTAAATAGCAATGTATTGAAGTATAAGGCAGAAGCAAGTATTACAAAGGCAGAAACCCTGACTTCGCAAACCGTATACATGATAATAGCTGTTAAAGAAACAATAGCACTTCATCTGGTCATCTCATGCAACCAATGTTGGTTTGGACATTTATCATCAACGAGAGGCCTATGTATACGTCGAAATGGTATTATACTCTTATATTTGATAACGTTACATTCTGTTACAACCAAAAGTTTAAGTTAGTTTCTTATTTTGTTACTTGTACAGCAACTGTACAAAATTGTCAAATTCCAGTTATCCGCATTACATTGTTTATTTTATTACTGGGCATATAAATAACTACAAACTGTTACTAAATTAACATTAGGCCTAGAATTGCAATCTTAATATACCTGTTGGCCTGAACGACTACGAAACACACCATATAAAACTAACTGAACGATTATGAAAGCCTTATTTTCAATTAACCTGCCTTCAACTACTACAGCATGAATGTTTAAAATGATACTGTAGCTTACTCACACCATTACTATCCAACTTTAGGTTAATGAGATTGGCTCTAATAAATGGTGAAGTACGGAACTTCCAGTTCTCATTCTCTCCGAGTCGATTGTCTGACAGATTCAAGAATTTAAGACAAGGCAGTGATCCCAGTGATTGAGCAATGTTTATCAGATTGCAGCAGGTATCCTTTAGGTATGGAAATGATGTCACTGACAGTGTAAGTGTGAGTGTAAGTGTAAGTGTAAGTCTGGAAACGTTCAACGCGTGTCTTAGACGGCCCTACGTTCCCAAGAAATGCCAAAAGGAAACCGACAAGTGATCGATAAGAAGGGAAAGGACGCGGCCCAGCAGTCTTACACCGGCTACATCAAAGGTGCTCGAACGGATCATACAACGTCGTCTACAAGATTATTTAAGAAACTTTTACGTTCTGGTTCCCGAACAGTTCGGTTTCCGCGTGGGGAATTCCGCCATCATCAATTGTTGGAGACTGGTGGAATGCATCACGGACGCCGGGTGTCGGAAATAACAGACCGTAGGCTGTTTCTTGGAGTAGAAAAAGCCTTTGACAGCGTATGGCACGATGGGCTTTATACAAGCTCCAGGAAGTCCAGCACCCAGACTGCTACCCTCATCTGATTGCTAGTTTCTGATGGAGAGGGCCTTCTGCATCAGAGTAGACGACTCTGTCTCTTCCGAGAGACGAATCCCTGAGGGCGTGCCTCACCCCCTCCTGTATTCGTATAGTGATGACTCATGCGCATGCTCTGTGTTAAACTAGTAACGATATCAAAACGAAATCAAAGTTCAATTGCACGATACGTATACGTCGGTAGTCTAATCGTGTATGACGTGCAGTGGTCACGTCATTATCTGTATAATAATTTGTTGAGTGCCTTAACGATTTATACACAAATTATTTATGTAAACATGCTTTGCTGATAAGACATGCGATTACTTTAATAGCCAACATCCATAAACATCACCAGATTGTAGTGACTCATCAACGTTCATCATTTCTAATTTTGTATCATCCGTATTTATGTATTTATACTGGATTGATAATTAATTAAAATAACAATGTTTTATAACATTAGTGGCTTAGTATATATTGTTGCATTCAAGTTACAGATCAGACATTACTTGTACAACTGACAGTCACCACGATGGGACCGTTTGCACCTCTACGCCTAAGTTAACCTTCTTTCAGTCACAATACGATCCCAACTTTTTAACGTCAATAGTAATTGTCAATTTAACAACAAAGTGTTTTACACATGTTATGAACTAGCGATACGTTTGGTAGAGAGAAACGAATTGCATGAGTGACATAAACGTTAGCAACTATATACGTAACACTTACAAGTTTGTAATAATTATTGCAACGAAGATTTGAAAATTTACGAGCCGGTACTGTACAGATTTACCAAGCCAGGCGGCGTTACAGTACTAACCGTATTAACCAAATTAATAAGTAAATTTTTTTTAACATTATAAGGTTGCTGCAAAGTTACTACAAAAAGTTCTGTAGAAATCCATTACAGTGTTTCCAATCCATTTCAACAGATATTGCTATACATACAGACATAATATACATATAAGCATAGACACGGACACATATACGTAAACCAAATATATATATATATATATATATATATATATATATATTGCGACAGTACAACCGTCTATGGTACTGTGCATTGCCAAAACAATTAAAAGAATGAATAAAAATAAATAAATCTGTGGTTGATAGACATGATTCAGATTGCAAGCTGGATTGTTTAAAAAAAAGGGAACGCACCATTCAGGCATGTACACGCATATCTGGCCACCTAACGCTAGCTGTGTGTACATGTGTACTTTGTTTGTGTGCGTGAAACCTGTCTGTTCCTGGACAGTAACCACCCCTATTCAAATGATGTTAGATTTTAAGTATTATTTTAATTATAAGACAACTATGTACAATAATGTAAAACTAAATACACCAAAGTATGTATTTTATAAAGATGTGCAAAGGGTTAAAAAAACGTTTAAAAGTGACGTAAAGTGAAATTACAATGAATAAAAAGTGAATAACTCCCTGAATAATTACAATAAAGAAATGTAAGTTACATATAATAGACATATGAAAATTAGCGATCGATTGAGCAGAGTGTAGTGTAAAACAGACTTCGCAATTCGCGAAGATAAGCGAAATTAGTGAATCGAACGAGAGTGGGAGAAAGGACGATTTCGACAAACTCTGACAAGACCGATATTGTTCAGACAGGAGTTTTGCACGATGTGGCTATAAATACCAGGTCGTGCTAATAAAGCTTCTTCTTCTTTATTCAACCGTTGCCGCTGGAGACTATGTCAGTCAACAACGCTGTCTTGAATCTACTGTAAGAGTCACAGGACGAACTGGAAGTCAAAGCAGAGTAGCAGAGCACATATGCAGAGATTCTATGGACACACCTACAGCCCATGATGTGAGGAGAGACAACAAGTAAGCACTACATGCAGTGGAATCCTGGAAGAGGATCCGAGGACACGGAGGACACGAAGGACACGGACGAGGACCGGAGGAGGACACACCAATAATTTACCACATCGAACGAGGTGATAAAAAACCATAATAATTACCGACGATTGAAAGACAATTATTAAAACTAGAATGAAAGATATTCCAACTGTTGATAAAAATAATTATATTGTACATAGTAGTGTAAAGGCAGATTGTTAATTTAGAATAATATCTCATGTATAGCAATTAGGATTTGAAGATAACGTAAATTCTATAAGAGCAATATCTGATTGAAATCAAAGTAAATTAAAGTATTTAATAAAGTCTTTATTTGATAAAAGTAAAATGCATATACAGTAGAAAAGTATTAAAACCAAGTAAGATTAAAGAATTTGAAATAAAAGTAAAATCATTGTAGAAAATATTAATAAGCAATTGCAAAGATGACCACACTGAATGAGTAAGCCGAGAGCAAAAATAATTAATAGTTAAGAGTAGATAATAAGATTTCTGTATAACCTGTTTCAATGTAAATTGTTCATCAGAAGTCACATGCATAAGATCGCACAAGCGATCAATAATGAATATTTTTATTATTGCCGAAATAAGCAAAGAGATTGTTAAATAAATAATGTAAATATTCGAAAAACTTATTACGCATTCTTGTTATTACGATTACACCTAACAGCATTGATATTATATATCACTTTTACAGGCCGTCCAGTAGCTGTTCGCAAGCTGCAAGAGCACCAGATTGGCTTGAGATCTTTCACCACGTCGGGGCGCACAATAGAAACTGTTGCGCCTGTGTCAACTGTAATCGAGGTTGGCCTTTCTTGAACAAATCCGGTAACTCCCAAGCTCCCGGTGTTTTTCTGAAGCGTAGAAATTGCGTATTCTCTAGGGGCTTCGTTCCTCCAGTTAGTCAGCACACGCCCCGTTGCACCGACTATTGCTCGTTTCCCTGCTGCTGAATTCTAACCCGACAATCTCGTTGTAGATGTCCAGGTTTCCCACATCGATAACACTTCGGTCTTCCATCCTTTCTTATTTTATTCTGTGGCGCCGACCGTCGAGTCTCTGTTCCTTGTTCTTCCTCCTCATCGTCTGTGCCGTCGCGATCTTTTAGCTCGCGCACTTTATGACTTGTCCAACCAGACGCTGATTTGGCGGCCTCAAATTGCAAAGCATGTACCAGGGCGTCCGCACTGTTCTGGTGTCTTGCCATTCGTAACACTTGCTGTAGTTCGTTATCTCGGACACCGGGAGTAAATGTCTGCATCGCAAAACGCGTTCGAAAATCTTCTGGCGCTTCAGGATAGGCCAGTCTAATTAGTCTGTCGATACTTGCTTCAAACTCTTGAAGACTTTCCCCGGAATGTTGTCGCCTTGCTCTCAACTGGGTGCAGTACACATCTCGCAAATGTTTATCACCATACCGTAATTCCAGAGCTTTTATCAACTCGGCATAGGTGTTCTGGCTGTCAGGTGGCACTTTCTGTAGTAGTTCTGCCGCGGGTCCTTTTAATGCAAGAACAAGTGAAACAGCCTTGTCTTTTTCTGTCCAATTATTTGCGCATGCAGCAGCTTCAAATTGGCGGAGGTACGTTGCCCAGTGAGTGCTTCCGTCAAAGGTTGGAGCTTTGACATGAACTGTCCCTACTGCAGGCAAAGTGACTTTCTCTGTTAACTTATTTTCTGTGTATTTTTCTGTCTTGATCACTGGTACAGTTTGTTCAGAAAGTTGTTTTGGTTGTAATTTCAGACACTGCTCGACTTCATTTTTAATCTGCTCTTTTATATTTGTAATCGAGTCTTCTACTGCAGATATTTTTGTTGACATAATTTCTTCCACAGTCAAGACAGATTTTTCTACTTCAGATATTTTTGTAGACATCGATTCTTCAACACTCGAGACAGATTTTTCTACTTCCGCTATTTTTAATGTCATTGATTCTTGTACCTCCGATATTTTAGTAACTTGTTTATTAAGCTCACCTCGTAGGAGACCCAATTCTGCGGTACTATGTTCTTGCAACTGTTTCTGCATAGTTTCAAAGAGAGCTTCCGTTTTATCTTTTTGTCTTTCTTCTGTTTCTAGCATTAGTGCTTTCTGGCGTTCCTCAGCTTCTTCTCTTTCTTGTATTCGTTCTTCTTTTTGTCGTCTTTCTGCTTCTTCTCTTTCTTGTATTCGTTCTTCTTTTTGTCGTCTTTCTGCTTCCTCCGCCTCCTGTCTGCGTTGCTCGTCCTGTCGTTTTTCTGTCTGCAACAGCAGCGCCTGTAAATTTTCCATCATCTGACTGGCATCCATTGTTTATCGATTAATTACGAATCACACTCGTCTTGTACAAAGCGTCCACTGTTTCCACTGTTAACCGTTCTATCCCACTTCTGACACCACTGTTACGACGGTCTACTCGATCCTCGTAGGTACAGTGGAAACAAAATAAGTACAAGACACCAATTAAGTCACTAATCACACCTTTAATTGTTATAGTAAAACAGTTCGTAATTAACAACAGTGTCTACAACAAATCAAATGAAAATTGTTCATACGCAATAAAATGTCCACTAATATTAAAACTCAACTGTATTACAATTATACCGTCCGAATATAAAATGCAACACTTCACTAATAACTACTTGAACGTACACCGTAATAACCCGAACCGCTCTGTAAATATATCGCACTAATACTCTCGAACCGCACAGTCAAAAATCTCGCATTGAACTGAAAACTAAGGCCGCGACGCGATGTATTTATAGTTACGCTCACACACCAGAAGCTTCCAAACTGCGTCTTATCTCTCGCGAACTACGTAATTGCTGCGGCCTTGACACAGTCCGAGCGCCCGAGCGAAGGCTGGCAAAGTCGAGAAAATTCTCGCAACATGCGTTTAGCAGCACGTACACCACACGCTTACGTCGAGATCTTTCTGGCACATTCGATAAACGCCTAGATTGTTCTATGCTGTCGTAGCAATATATTTTTTTTCTATATAAGTAACTCGATGTTTCTTGCAGTAATTATAATAAATAAATTAATTAATTAATTACAAATAAAGAATATACAATACTATCTACTTGCAGAAGAAACAAATTGAAAATATCACAAATTATATATATCGCAAATTAAATAAAATAAAATTGTAGTGTTATATAAATTTGGCGCTCCAAAAGTGTGGAGCTCCCAACCAAACAAACTTAATAAATATTGTTATAATATATATTCAAACACTTTCTGCTACAGTTCGTTTCTTGATGTATATAATATATATATTTTATAATGACCTTACCTCAAGATATTTTCTTCCTATTTGGAACATGTTTCGGGATCCTTAGTGATCCCATCATCAGCCTGTCTAATTTTGAATCTTGTCGAATACCTGTGTGCTGGTTGGCTGTTGTTATGGCTTCCCATTGGTTTTTGGTTTTTTAAATTGTTATTACTGTGTGTGATTGTTGTGTATATACTAGTATTTTGTGTATTTTCTATGTTGAATGCTTTGAAAATTCTGTGTGTTTTGTATTGATTTGTATTTTTTCGGGTATTAGTTTGTTTTGTGTTTTATGTTTGTATATTTGTAAATTTTCCCAAATGTTCATTATGGTCCCTTTGTGTGGTATGTGTTTTATTAGTGTCATATTGATTATGTCTGGGAATTCATGTCCAGTGATTATTGCATGTGTGACCAAATTGGATTTATATATTTTTGGTTTTTTGTATGCATTTAGGTGTTCAAAATAACGTTTTATCAGCTGTTTGTTGTTTGACCTATGTAACATTTATTGCAATCTTGGCGTTCAATTTTGTATATACCGTTAGTTGTTGTATTGTCTTTGTTGTGTGGGTTATTTAGTTTTTGTAAATTATTTTAATAGTTTTGTATGCTATTTTGATATCTGTATTTTAAATAGTTTTGTAAGCTTTGTTATTTTATTATTTATGTATGTGAATGTGGCCCATTTTTTATTGTTGTTATTATTTGTGTTGTTTATTGTGATTAATTCTTAATTTTCTTACAGATTAAAAATACTGTAAATAAAATAGAAAATAAAATAAAATATAAAATAAAACTTAAACAATTAATACCTAAACAATAAAACAAACAATACAAATCAATACAAAACACGACACAATTTTAAAAGCACTCAACATAGAAAATACACAAAATACTAGTAGGCCTATATACACCACAATCATACAGAGTAATAACAATTTAAAAAACCAAAAACCAATGGGAAGCCATAACAACAGCCAACCAGCATACAGGTATTCGACAAGATTCAAAATTAGACAGGCTGATGATGGGATCACTAAGGATCCCGAAACATGTTCCAAATAGGGAGAAAACATCTTGAGGTAAACTCATTATAAAATATATTAAAAAATATATATATTACAACGGAACACAGGATGATAAGCTATGTTATTTGTATCTAAGCACATGGATGACGAGTATTTTCATGTTTAAATTAGTTTTATGTAATATTTTGTCTTTTAGCCATACGTTTTGTACTTAGAAATGGATAAGCATGTAGGGTATACCAAATTCTTCATAAAAAGGTGTTCTTTATTATCGTGTATTTTTGAGTGAATTTGTGCGCGTGTGCGGGTGTGATAACTTGTGATCGCTATATCTTCTGCGGTAATTAACCGATCGACGTGAAACTTTGATATTGGATTATTTAGGTAAATAGCTTCAATTTGTGTACAATCTGAGGTGCATAACTATTTTAGAAATATGGTTTTTTAAGTAGGGAGAAACTCAAATTGAGACGCTTACCATTAATAGGGTAATAAAAATTGTAGATAAATTCAACACAATTGTACGATTTCTAGTGCGTATTTAGACAAACTGCTTCAGGAAAATTCTGTATCTTTTGAAATCATCAAACATGTGACCTCGAATTAACCAATAGGAAGACATTAAATTGAGTAACATTCATACGCTGTACAGTTAGGATCGACACAGTTCTTCTGTAGCATCTGCAAGGTGAAGTTGTGCTCGGTGTTCGAGAGTTTTTCTCGTACGAACATAGAAATATCGGTATGGAGAACCATACATGACTTCCATGTTCTAATATTTATATTTAAAATACTTTTCGTAATGAAATATTTCCATAGAAACTACTTCTTTCTTCAGCCTTAACTGTACTGTGATCACTAACGTATACCACCACACGATAGTGCACTCAATTTTCACTGACGATGGCAGTCGATAGCACTGCCGAAACGTCTGATTTTGTAGAAAACATTGGATCAAGCCCAAACAGCTGAGGAAGGAATTTTAACAACAAACTACTTCCTTGTTGCCGATAACGTAGTACACATGACATATAAATAAAAATTATCCCCTCCCCCTTCAACTATAATTTTCATTTATAGAAAATTACCCCCACCCCGTTCAACTAGCCTCTTCATTTCCAGATATTTCATCTATGTTTCTACAGTGGATTATTAAGATCTTCTTATCATGATACTTTATTTATCAAAATTAAGTACTTTACTCTGTTACAACAAAAAATGTTGCAGGTAAACTACCCTTTCCCCGTAACCGATCTTCACCAATATGAATAGGCCTTGAGTCCTCTACAACTCAGGCACATACGTAAAAAATTATTTGATTCTGTTTGCATTTACGACAGTTATCGTTCTTCATGAAAAAATGTCTCTTGTTCCAACGTAAAATGTTGCAGGTAAACTACCCCTTTCCATTAACCGATCTTTACCAAAATCAACACGCCTTGAGTACTTTACAATTCAGGAATGCATGCAAAACATTATTTGATTACGTTTGACTTTACGGCAGTTATCGTTTGTCATAGAAAAAATTAACCTTGTTATCACATAAAACGTTGCAGGTAAACTACCCCTTTCTCTTAACTGATCTTCACCAAAATCAATAGATCTTGAGTCCTCTACAATTTAGGAACGTATGCAAAAACTTATTTGATTCTGTTTGAATGTGCAACAGTTATCGTTCGTCATAGAAACAATTACTCTAGTTAAAACATAAAATGTGGCAGGTAAACTACCCCTTTCCCTTAACCGATCTTCACCAAAATCAACAGGCCTTCAGTCTTTTACAATTGAATTTGCGGCTATCGTTTGCCATAGAAAAAATTACCCTTGATTAAAAAAAAAGTTGCAGGTAAACTACCCCTTTCTCTTAACTGATCTTCACCAAAATCAATAGATCTTGAGTCCTCTACAATTCAGGAATGTATGCAAAAACTTATTTGATTCTGTTTGAATGTGCAGCAGTTATCGTTCGTCATAGAAACAATTACTCTAGTTAAAACATAAAATGTGGCAGGTAAACTACCCCTTTCCCTTAACCGATCTTCACCAAAATCAACAGGCCTTCAGTCTTTTACAATTGAATTTGCGGTTATCGTTTGCCATAGAAAAAATTACCCTTGATTAAAAAAAAAGTTGCAGGTAAACTACCCCTTTCCCTTAACCGATCTTCACCAAAAACAATAGGTCTTGAGTACTCTACAAGTAAGGGCTGTATGCAAAAAATTATTTGATTCTGTTTGAATTTACGGCTGTTATCGTTTACCATAGAAAAAAATCTACACACACACACACACACATTTCAAAAAATGACTTTTTCATGTTTTGAGTGTAGTACAATCAGAATCTGCAATAATCTCGAACACGATTTTTTTTGCCATCACCATACTGTACTTCCATTTCCTTTAAGGAACATGGAAGTAAAAATCTAACTTAAAATAAACCTTGGTATTCTTTACGAAGTTCAGCGTAAAGAACCGACTGGGTTAATTATCACAGGCGAACAAACAAATTTGTTGTGAAAACTTTTTAAACAAATACAGCTGAATATTATGTATTTTTGGGTGCTGAAACCGTATCTGGCATCAGTTTTTTTGTATCACCCACAGTTCTCTCACAATATGGCCGCAATTATATTAAAAAAGGGAGCAAATATATAAAAAAAAATAAAGAAACTTAACTGATACTTTTGTTTAATTACAGATTTTATTTAACTTTATTTAACTTAACACACCATATACAGCTTAAATACATATATTTGAAGTGTTTATTTTTTGTATTTCCTTTCTCTCTTCTCTTTGAAGCTTCTTATGTAGATTTTTCTCCGATGTGATGCATTTTGTCGTTCTCGGTGAAGTGACCAGCAGTAATCACCCATCATATTCACATTCCACCGTCCCTGGTAACGTTTCTCCATCACTTTGATGTCCTGGTGAAACCGCTCCCCCTGTTCTTCACTCACATCACCCAAGTTGTCGGGGAAAAGTCAAGATGGCTGTGTAAGAAGTGGACTTTTAGGCTCATCAAACATCCCAGCTTTTTGAATTTGTTTATCATATTAGGTACGATAAGCTTATAGTTTGGGTCTTTTACATTGCCCAAAGCTTGGTCACAACTTGCTTAAATGAAGTCCAATCCTCCTTCTCCTTTGTAGTCATTTTATTTTCAAAGTTGGAATCGAATATCATTTTACGAATGTCAGGCCCAACGAAAATCCCTTCTTTCAGTTTGGCTTCTGATAAATGAGGAAACGTTTCACATAAATACTTAAAACATTCACCATCTTTAGGCAAGGCTTTTACAAACTGTTTCATCAAACCTAATTTTATGTGAAGAGGTGGTAGAAGAATATTTTTTGGATCTATTAAACTTTTACGCAAAATGTTCTTCTCTCCAGGTCTTAAGGTTTTTCTTGCAGGCCAATTTTTTCTGGACCAGTGTTGATCCCTTGCTCTACTGTCCCACTCACATATAAAACATGGAAATTTAGTAAATCCAGTTTGTTGGCCAAGGAGCATGCATAGTACTTTCAAATCTCCACATATCATTAAATCATGGGCAGAATAGTTAATTTTGTTTAAAATTATGTATAGATTTTTGTAACTTTCCTTCATATAGACTGAATGAGCCACAGATAGTGAAGCATAAGTATTACCATTGTGTAAAAGAACAGCTTTTAAGCTTGTTTTTGAAGATTCTATAAAAAGCCTCCATTCTTCATTGTTGTACTCAATTCCAAATTCATTCATTAGACCAGCAATATCATGGCAGTAAACCAAATCCTCTTCTTGCTTAAAAAATTGAGCGAACTGCTGATCTCTTGTCCTGTATAGGTAAATAGATGTTCCAGATGCCAACAAGTGTTTTTTCCTTTAGCCTAGAGCCAAGCAATTCAGCTTTCTCTTTAGTGAAACCCAAATCTCTTACCAAATCATTTAACTCAGACTGTGTAAACAACTGAGGTTCTAAATTTTCTGGAGAACATTGGAACTCATCATCATCCGGTCCACCTTCATCAGATTGGGTGTCACTGGACTCATCAAGTAAAACGTCATCAATAGCATCTGGTGGCTCAGGGACAGGAAGTCCCGGACCATGGCCGACTGGCTGAGTAGCTGAAGGAAGGTTAGGGTAGAAAATTACTTTCTTATTTTTTGAGTTGTAGCTAGTAACATCAATGCTACAAAAATAACAATCGTCTGAATGATTTTTTCGCTCTCTCCAGATAATGGGTATTGCAAATCTAAAAGCTCTCTTTTCTTTTTTTGACCACTTTCTAAGGTCTTCAACACAAACATAGCATACCTTGTGTGGAGCCCAAGATTTTTCTTGATCACCAAGTTTAATTTTAAAATATGAAAAGTACACTTTTTTAACAAACTCTGTAATGTTTCTTTGATGTTTTTTAATCACAAACTCACCACATATGTAACAAAAAATGTTAGGAAAGTTCTTACAACCACGATTAGCCATACTTAGAGCACATGGGCAAAAAGCTGAAAAGTGAGGTTATGTTGACTGAAAGAAAACAAACAGTTGTCAGCGAATAAGAAGAACAAGGCGGCAAAACAAAGAATAGTATTCAAGGTGCCATTTGCCACGACTGCCAACCTAATTTCATTTGGATTTACTGTATGTTGTAACTATATCAAATGCACAAATATCAGATAAAAAAATGCATTTCTTACGTTTTGAATATTCAATTGTGAAAAAATGGTAGGTGATACGACTTTTTTATTATTATTTTCGGACTCAGCACACCTAAAAATATAAGAATCGGGCAAAATCATTAAAAAAGTTTTTTTATCGTTGGCCTGTATTATTATAGTAAAAATTATAGTATATTATAGTGCTTTATCGTGTTATTTTAAGATATCCGCATAGGGAAGTAAAGACATTTCAAGATTTCTTGGAAAGTGTACGACTAATGTACCGCATTTAAATAATACCCATATTTACCCTGAGATTTATAAAATTTATCGTATCAATTAATAATCAACTATTCGAGTAAAAACAATAATCATTGTGAATTTAACAATTTGTGAAGAGTTTAATTGATGTTAACAGTTAGACATAATCATCAACAAGACTGATCGAAATATCGCCACTGGAGCAACCCGCCGTAGAAGAGGACTACCAGACGAAGAGGACGCCAGGACGAAGAGGACGGCAGGAAGGAGTGTGACGCTGAAGAAGAGGACGCCAGGACGGGAGCGGCGATAGGAAGAAGAGGATCGCACGTACGGAGAACGTATCATCAACCAAGTAAAATCGATATATTATCGGACAATATAAACTATTATTCCAAATATAAATGCATGACAATTTGTAATACAATATACTGTACATCTTAAAACACTATATTCTTGTGTAATAAATAATTTTTCATCTCCTCCACAATAAACGTGTTTGTAATTTTTACACACTCACAATATCCTTATTAGTTATAATTAAAATTGAAAGTTGCAATATATATACCCACAAATAATGAAGTGTATATGTATATACGGTTATTACAATTTTTGTGCCTCTAGGTATCCGCAACCTGATGTAAGGATTTAACTTTTGGGTGTTCTCGCGGCGTTTCATCAGCCCCCTTTCCGACATTGTTCTCAGAAGTGAAAGACTATAGAAAGGGGAGACTACAACCGATATAGTCAAAACCTAGGAAGAAATAGTCCCGAATATCATAATTATAAGCCACTGCAATATAGGACACGCATGTTACTCATAGATCAGGAACCAGTTGAGAAAAGACAAAAACACATTTCCAGACATAACCAGATTAACGATGTACGATGTGCTATAGATTGTGGTTGTGGTCTCTAAGATCTACAACCAAACGGTACTGAACGCTGGTGGAATTGACAAAAGTGAATGAATACATGATTATGTTTTGTCTGGGTCTACAACTTCAACGTCTGCGGATCCCGCTACTCAATCTACAGTTCCATTTCTCCGCTCTTTGCTAATATTATAAATATTTCCTCGGCTTTCTCCACAGGGTTCCACTGCTTTTTCAAACTGAGCGCGCCCCGAATTTCAGCATTTCTATTCTTCTGTTCCTTAAGTAGCGTCATACGTATACGTATCTCAAGAATTTGATTTTACGTTTTGCATTGATCTTTTGTTTGGTTACATTTCGGGTCAAACGTTTGTTCTTGTAAAGAAAAGCAGAGACGGACACCACTGTACTGTAGCAGTTCATTTTTGTGTATGGCCACAAACTGTATTCCCTAACGAATCTCTAATACTATTATTACAATAACTAAATCTTTCCAGTTTCCTATGTAGGCCTAGTTCCTCCGTCGCATTCAGAAAGAATCTGCAAGACAAGAAACTGAAGCCATTTTTCAAGAATATATAAACGGATGCTGAAGTGGTTTCTGATTTACTGTAAATTAAGTTCGTGCTGGTACCGACGTAAGTGTGAAACGGCATCAATAAATGTTTACTTGCAGAAGAAATTAACAATTTTTTCGATTATACGTAAACACACGCACACACAATTACAGAGTTTCTGAAATAATTGCAAGGTGAGCTGAAAAACACTGAAATAAGAGCGTATAGTAACAGTCTTGTAATTTCCACAGTCAAGTCAGTCACAGACTGTTACTCATCCTGAATATTTGCGCAGTTCTTTACGTATGCTAAATTATTTTTACTACGATAAAATGTTAACTTACTTTACTACACAAAATTGTAAATACTATTATTAGAAATAGGCCTATATAAATAGCAGAATGGATGTGTTCGGTACCGTAAAAATTTGTAATTTGCAGGGCTTAGAACTCCTGTCAGTAACTAACCTAGATGTCCCTGGATTCAATTTTTCTGGCGCGCCATATAATCAAGGTATGTTTTCATCCCCCACCTCCCCTCTGTCAGTAGAAGTGAACACCTGGGATATCATCCTGCAGTAAGACTGGGCATAGTGCTAGGTACACCTTCTCTCTTTGTTATCGAAAGGCTAGAGTAAAGCAGCACAGCTTGTCTAACTCCTAAGCTAAGCTACTTCGGTGGTACGGAAGTATTAATAAAGTTTATAATGACAAAAAGAAATTATCCCTTAGTCTCCTGCTTTTCAGTTTAATAATGGGCAAAACGTTAGAGCCCCGAAATACATGAAAGTACGTATGCTGTATATTGATGATTGAAGACGAATCAAGTCTTACAAATGGTAAAGAAGGTTATCTGCAAATCAAACAATATATTATATACAACTCGAACATCATTTATCACTAAGCGCTCAATACACACGGAATTACAGAGACGGAAGTAATTGCTGTCCATGACTAATGGCTAAAATGTGTTATACATGCACATAAGTGTTAATGGTCCAACAACGTTAATTCCATTAAGCAGGCTATATAAATTAAATCCACATTGTACATTATCCACCTATAATTATATCCAGTCAGAAATCTACAGAAAGAAACTGTACTGTTGCGTCAGAAGAAAAGAATATCTCTGGAGCAAAGAAGACGGAGCAAATAATGGACATAAGATAACGTTTTGTATTCAAAACTGAACGTGAAACTACAAAAATGAAACGCAAATTAAATATTGTGGGAAATTCAGTACATTTGTATTGAAATTGTGTAACTTTTTAATCTGTAGCGTTTTGGAAACAGAAAGTGTACAGTTGTAAAGGGCTTTTAATCACTCAACACCATCTGAGGCCAAAAATGTAAAAATATGTTGAAATAGTACTTTTATAACGTATATGAAAACGGCTTGCCTACAATAAGTAAAATTTTAACCTTAGAAGAAAAGTAGTTAAACACTGATAAACTAATTTCAGTGCCATTACATAAATATATGACCATTCAGACTGAGAGAAAAGTTAACTTAGACAGTTCTCAACGGTAGAGTGACCTTGTACTTCATCCTTAACCATTTAATACAATTGAAAAGTTCTGTGGGCCCACGTAATTACAGAGGCAAACAACACGTGACCGCTGTAGGGGTACGTGATAGAGAATGGGGACTGAGAATTAGAGAGAAACTTTTTAATTGATATTTACTGGGAACAGAGGTCGTACATAATCAGACTTAATGTGGTATTTTTTTTTTACTTTACAAAGGTTATTGTAGCCTTTATTAAAATGTTGTCAGTATAATGTCGTTCCTAATTTGTTTATCAAGCACTTTTTTCCACTGTATATCAGATGTGCGCGCTCAAGTACGAATCTCTCTCTCTCTCTCTCTCTCTGTCACACACACACACACACACACACACACAGAGGCTGCTTTAATTCACTCAGTCGCTAATCTGTCTCTTCCTCGTCCCAACACCACTACCCTCGTGTTTCTCTCTGTCTTCCCTACTTGAGAGGTTAGATAACGTGCCTGTTCCCTTCTCTTTAGATGTACCGACATCTCTCCTTCTTTCTCCTTGCTTCACAATTTGGATAGCTTTGTGCCTCCCACACATTATACAGCCGGTCACAGTTAAGTTTTTTTGCCCTCAATTCTGTCCAAACGTCGTCACTTCTTAGGCACTGTGTGTGTGTGTGTGTGTGTGTGTGTGTGTGTGTGTGTGTGTGTGTGTGTGTGTGTGTGTGTGTGTGTGTGTGTGTGTGTGTGTGTGTGTGTGTGTGTGTGTGTGTGTGTGTGTGTGTGTGTGTGTGTGTGTGTGTGTGTGTGTGTGTGTGTGTGTGTGTGTGTGTGTGTGACCTTTGTCCTGAACTTCAGCTGCGTGGATCCTCGATCTGGCACAGTTAGCTGGTAGCCAAGATTTTAAGGCTTACAAAGAGAGTTTACTTTTGTATCTCTCGTTACATTGTTTTCAAATATTCCGTGGCATCACCCTGTCCTGATAACTCACTGACTCTTTGACACAGAACGACATTGCCTTCGTTTTCAAAGAAGTTTAAAATCACAGTCTTTTACAAGTTGACAGAAAACGTGTTGTCATGTCTGCGGCTACCTTTGGTTTTTCAAATTATCATCAAGTTATCTACATACTTACTGTTTTGTGTTTCTCATTCTGTTCTCATGATATTAATGCTGTGCTTTCTATTTCCATCTCATGATAACAGCTTTCCATTTCAAGCATTTTCGTGGGTCACGTAGTGTGACTAATCTGTATACAACTACATACAATTGAAGTCAGTTTGTCTGCGTTTCTTATTAGTGATTTTTTGTTCACTTGGCTTTTGCTATTTTGGTCTTCTCTTATTTCCTACAATACGTGTTAGGACTCTTTATTACGTCTATTAAACAATTATTAACGTTTACTTTATTTAGTTGTATTATCCATTCGATAAACGAATGCTGTAAACTTATAACAACGAGAAGTACTTTTCCAGCTGAGAGTCACTCGTTGGCAAGGAGTCCGTAAAGGGTGCAAGTGGAAACGGGCAGGAATTGACACCGCATACATAGGATTTTATTGTTGTATAATATTCTAACAAAATAATTATTTGCCATGAATCAGCTTTTGAATTTAAAGATTTGAATGGATTAGTTTACAGAGATTTATAAAAAATCTTAAGTTTGGATCGAGATCCTCTGAAATAACTCTGAGGACTACACGTTAATCAAAGTTTTCATCACAAATACGTACTAGAAATTGATTTTTATTTATGATACACTTCTGCCCGTCAAAACGACTTGGACACCACAGGAAAGGTAAACAATATCAAAAAGATTAATATAGATAATATAAAGAATATAGTATCTAATAAGAATAGGCTATATCCAGGAAAATGATTTAAAATGAAAAGAGCAGACTAGGAATTGATAGAGTTATGATACACTTTTACAAGTAGGTAAACCGATGCGTACAACAAGGAAAGCTAAACAATAACAAGAAGATACAAGAAAGATAATAAACAAATATGGTATCTAAGGCATTGGCAGAGGGTATTAAATGTGTCTGGTTTGAAAACTAAGAGTTCGTGACGAATGAGACTTTACGTCACGGTTTAATTAATTAAACAAAGCCTTAGTAAATTAAATTTGAAACAGCTTTACTCGGGATTACTGAAACTTGTAAAATTAATTTTATATCAGTCTCTTTTAAAAGAACAATAATCATTTATCTCTACTTAATATTTTCTTTGACATTTTGAATGATATATTGTAAAAACTTTTATTACTTCTAGGCATACGAAATGACAGTTGTTTTTCTGAAATATAAATTTCTCAAGCCTTATCTTACTGACAAGATCATTTATTTGTAAATCCGCTGTCGCGCAAACACAGTTTGAAGTAAAATGTCATTAATTTTGTAGGAATCTGTAAAAGAGTTACAGAAAAAATTTAAATTTTCGTGGAATAAATAACGCGGCTACGTGTCTCTCTTTCGTATTCAGTTGAAGTTGACTCGTGGCTTAGTAAAGCCTTTGTTTACTGTCTGTCACGTCTTAGTTATTTGCTCATCCCAACATTCGGTTCAACTACGCATGAGAGAATTACGTGTCAATTGAGGAAAATATAACCGCCACCTTAAGTATCTCTTATGTAATTTGGCTTTAGTGGTAGAAATTACAAAGTCACCATTTCTGAGTCTATGGTATTTACCTACATGTACACTCCTTCAATACAGTTTTGTCAGAATAAGATTTTAATCATGATAACATTTTTACCAGTTTTATTCCCAGTAAATTCTGCGCCCCTCCACAAATCGCCCAACTGGGAACATATAAGAGGTGTTAAAAAAGGTAAGGAAAGCCTGGCGTAGATCACATTACATCGTCTGAAGAGTGCTACAGAAAATGTTAAAAACTGTCAATTAGTAAATATAAAAACAAGGTTTCTTATTTTAATAATGATTAAATTTAATAAAAATAGTTGCCCAGTGAACTACTGCATGCCCAGTTCTTTTTGTTTTAATGCCTTTTTGCTAAATCAAAGTAACATATAACAACAAAATACAATGCAAAATAACGTATAAAATAGCATTTACAAAAGAGCGGGATATATTTTTGCCGTTCTCCTTAAAAAACTGCAGTTTTGTCTTTACGAATCTTAATCCTGAGTGGAGGAGGTAGCGGAAGCCAGTTTTTTAGGCATAATGATAAAAAGGTATTGTTCTGTAGGAAAAGGTACCAGCTGACAGATTACGAAAGCGAACAGGGTGTCAGGTAGTATCAGTGATGTTATCTGGAACAAAAGAAAATTATTAAGTTTTAAAATTAAAACAAAGATATATAAAAGTACGATGAGGCCTATCATGACGTATACCTGGCAGCAGAACCAAGACCAGAAACCACGACTTGAAGACTAACACACGTTGCTGAGTTGAAGTCTTCGAGACGGTGGCAGGCAGGAAAACGCGGAGAGATAGACTAATAATGCCGATATTAGAGAAACGCGGCATGTGACAGACATAGTGGACTGGGTACAGGAAAAGCGACTCTTTTGGAATGACCGTGTCGACAGAATGGATGATGTCTAGAGGGTTCGTGATAATCGTCCAAAAGGCAAAAGACGGTTGGATGACCACGATTGTACTGAGTAAAGCAGCTGGTTGTGAAACGAAGGATTTCATTAATGAAGAGACGAAAAATCTTAATCAGTTTTTTTCCTAATTAAAAAGTGTACCTAGCTTGTATTAGGAGACGTAAGCAGGTGTTCACATCTGCTGCAACAAGCGTTACCTTCATATATCGTGACGTATGCTGCCTGCGGAGTTGGGCGACTCTTACAAAATATATTACTACTCCACGAGCTTAATATCTCGGAGTCGTTGAGTTTATACTAGCTGTTTTGAACGAACTGCCAACATCCACTTGAAGTGAATACAATTGTGAAGTGCTATAATTGTATAAAAATAGCTGTGTTCCTTGTTCACGCTTCAAGAGTCTTACGTTTAGTAAAACTGTCTTTAAAAACATCTTAAAGCCCATTGTAATATACGGAAGAGAGGCATGGACAGTTAGGAAGAGAGATGGCTCAAGCGATGGGAGGAAAGTTATTGCGAAGACTTTTGGTGCAAGGAGGGATCGAGACAGATGGAGGATACGAACAAACGAAGGACTGGAGACAATTTTCGGGCAGCTAGATATTGCTACTGAGATTAAAGGTAAGAGAATTAGATGGGTGGCTCGTGTAGATAACAGACAACAGAGCTGTGAAGAAAATATTCCGGCAAGATGTTAAAGAAGATCTGCCTGGATGTAAGGTACCGGCGCAGACAAGCACAGAACAGGGACGAGTGGAGGTGAGTGTTGCTGAGGCCCGGCCTCCAGTGCCGAGGATTATCATTATCATCTTCATCTCTCTGTCAAAACGTACAGTATTGCCCCGGCCGTTACAGTGATTTGCTTGTTCCAGTATTCTGTTGGTAACTAATCTTCTTCTGAATCCATAATCTTAGTTTAGTTAATTAAAACCTAGTTATTATTAGTATCAACTATATCAACGTAAAGGTGAATAGGCGTAATTAATTAGGGTGGTAATCAATGAGCGGACAACAAGATAACACACACGTTTAAGCTCTGTATCATCTGTAAACACTCTAACAAACACAAATTCTTACGTTCAAGAACAACCACGTTACTCTTTCCTCCTCTCAAGGAGACAAAGTGCTAACATTTCTTGTTGCTTTGTACAGCATTTACTTATTTCAAAACGTGCCTGGCTTTGAGGTTTAACTGTGTAAAAGCAACGGTAATTCCCTAAAGTTACTTTCATCATCGCTTCTCCTCCTCTCTCAACGAAGGAATTATTAAAAACGTTTCAAGTACTCAAGTCTACCTTTGCACCTACGATGATGGCTGCTAAAGTTACTGATACCTGCACAGCTTTCTCCGCCTTGCAAAGCGTAAATTTAGACACTCTTCACCGCTGGCTGTAATTTATCCAATATTGTTGCTGTAGTTACATTTCTCATTTATCCTTTTCACACTATCTGTTTTGCCATATCCGTTCTTTAAAACACCGTTTTCCCACATTACGCTGCATGTGTGGCTACACTCTTTAAAATAAAATTGAGCTTTACAACATCATACTGACTGCTTTTACACCTGGAGAATCTGAAGCTACTGCTACAAGCTACAGCCCAAATTTATTACTACGTGTGTGCAAGCTACATAGCTTTATTTTTAAACTATTAAAGCGAGGGTGGATAAAGTAGACAAAAGATCAGGTTACCCCCTCTTCCCTTATATATGAAACCCAAACAACGATAGACTACTGTCTGACAAACTATGTACGATACACAGAGGAAGAGAAAACAAATAAAATGTCTTCAACGGAATTGTGCAGAAGAAACTGCCTCGTCTAACTTGGAAACCGCCTTGTTTGTATTTAACGGTAGAGGCACAGTCAAACAGAACTAATGATTAATATAATTAAATAAGACGGACGTGCACTTTTCTGCCGGTTTAGTGGAAATTCGATGGAACAATTATACAAACGATTTGACCTGATTTTAGAGTTTGTTTAAAAAGACCGTAAAACTAATTTTATTTATAATTTTAAATTTGCTTTATAAACGTTCTAACATTAAATTGTTGCCGTTTTGTAGGATCAACGTTGTTCTTCCTCAAGTAAATTTTATTACTCTTTGTTTTCTTAAGCGGAATTGATTTTTAGCAGCACACTAGTAACAAATATAGTTTGTGTTAGTCACGAAGTGTTGGCTGTATCTTTACAAAGTCTACATTTTAACACAGTTAATAGAATACCCAGTGTTCATTACATTCTCTGTAAAATGTTTTTCCAAGTCTGCAACACACAGATACGCACAAGACAAGCTTGTGATAAAGTGAAGAGAACTTGTGTGTTTGTTCTCTTCAACTGTAACACGTATTGGGCACGGTATAGTAATAAGCTACAGTGGTTTGTTTGCGTCTGTCAATTATGTACTTCTTACGACGAAATATGAATTTGTAGTCCTATACTAGACTGAACCTCAGAGTACACTGTAATGTGCAAGTAACAAGAGTTAAATTTCACACGAATGGACGAGGCAAAAGAGAGAGAGAGAGAGAGAGAGAGAAACGTAGGCTGTAAACACTTACCAACACGCAAATATCGTCACCTTCTCTCTCTAAAGCCAACACTGACCCCTACAGTTACAATACCAACTATAGGCATGAGGTTACCATAGGAGCCGTTTTGTGAGTTTTGAGTTGATTACAGTCACTTCCTGTATGGCAATTAAACTGACACTTCCGTAAGTCCGAGTTCTCTGGTCATATACCAGTGTGCGTCCAAAATGTATGGGGCCAATAGCTGTATAACGCTGAGTCCAAGCCTTATAAAGAGAAGTTTTACTATACAGGAGTACTTATCGCTGGTTTGTCATTAAATATAATGTCGTTTCAATTAGTTTATTCCGCGAACACAATTAACAAGAAAAATGTCTCAAATTTGTATGTGTGTTTCCACTGCGTACACGCCATACCGTAAATGTGTACCGTATTTGTATTCATCTCTTTTCTCCCACAAAAGTGCGCGCACAGTCGTTTGTGTTGTGGGTGAGGGGCGATAGAGAGGGACCCGAGAACATGAAAACAGATGTATATTTCTCTGTCTCACTCTCACAAACGAGCGGGCGGGTGCGTGTAACTTAAGTGATTTCTGATCTCTCTCTCAATTTGTCTGTCGTAGGCAAAGATCTAAATACCTATGGATCACTGGCTCAGTGTTCGGAAAACGGTCCGCCACTGCCCCCACCACTACTCGGGCAACCCGCGCCTCGTTACACGGCCGCTTACTGGAATAATGTGAATTAGCCGGTAGATTTTTTCGGCATCTTAACACATTTATCACATATTGGTACATTGATACGTTCTTATGAATGGTTTTCGATATATTACTGGTATTTAAAATATTATTTATTAATATTAATATTATTTATTTAAAATAATAGAACACGTGCTGGTTAGAAAAAAATTAATCGTTTCATAGTAGTGTAAATAATTAACTTAATAATTAGCTTGGTGGTGAATTTAACAATCAACAAGACATGAAAAATCATAATACAATGGTTTCATCCTGTTCAACTAAACATTTACAAATCCAAAATCAGTGACCAAGCTAAACATTTATATTTAAATATTCTTTATAATGGCGGTTTTTAGAACAATCAGTAGCACAGTGGGATAGTTATTATTTAACCTAATATCATTTTGAAAAATGTTTCAGCTATTTTTAACTTTTGTTGTAGTTTTACTTGGTATTAATATAATAATATTACCCCATATCAATTGCTTTCTTACCTTATTTCTTACAATTATCTTCCTTCGTTTCGTTTGTTGTTTTTGGAGATGAAGAGGGAAATCAAAAATTGAGGGAATAGCACCATTTTTCAGCATTCTTCTTAATCCGCCCACTTCGAAATCCTTTTCCTCAAAATGCAGCACACGAGTCAGGCATAATATCAGAATGACAGGAAAAACACAAATACGAAACGTCACCATCATAAGCCACTCCACAATGAGGAAAAACATCAGCTGTCAATACAAATCATATGGCAGTGCGCGGGAAGTTGCCTGAGTAGTGGGTGGGGGCAGCGCGGGCAGACGGACCGCTCCTTGCCGCTAGCTACCATATGAGACGGCAATCCATAGGTTTACAGATCTTTGGTCGTAGGTCACTCTCTCTTTCTCCTTTACACACGCGCGCGCGCACACACGCGAACGCGCGGGTGCTGTGTGCGCACTTGCGTGCATGAGAGGGAGACGATAGGAGTAAAGAGGTAAAACCTGATACAATATTTAACGCGACAGAATCAAATGGATATAAAATCTATCGTTTATCAGAAATTTTAATGACTAACATTTTTTATATAACATTTACAATAAAAGTATAAGTACAGAGAACGCAAAGATTATTATGTAGAAATTTGATTCTGTCTGTAGACTGTAGCAGCACATTAGTTCACGTGAGTTCCTTATGGGTACATAAATATTTGTTTATGCGCTAATAAGCGATTACTAAATGTTAATGCAAGGAGGGTTACGACATACGATTAAGAGGGTTTGATTGGTGACATACGAATCACAACGTAATAAGAACTATAATCTATTGTCAACTGAAAATTGTACTTAAGAATAGTTGAGCCTGCCGAGCTAATACACTTCATACAGTCAGTGATGATAAACGTTGTTTCTGGCTTTGTAGAATCGAGGATTTGGGGGACAAGTACCTCACCGTACGGCCCCTTCTCACCCAAAGGTTTTGGCTTAATAGATAATGGTACACTTTACTGCCAGCTGACTGTTATCACAATTTTGTTAGACGTTTGTCTCGAAACTATGACTGCTGGGACAGTGTGATGTAATTACGTAGGCCTATACTATTATTAAAATTTGTTTGGTATTGACGTTTGTACTGAAAGGGAAACAACGTTGCCAAACTCTGACCACGTGACTTCTACAAGTTGATAAACACGAAACAATGATTCACATACAAACAACTTACAACACATTCACGCTCAAGGTCATTTAATACGGCTTTTCAAGACAAAACAGTTTCTCACTTTTAAAACATGATATGATATCTCTTAATGTACTTTTAATTACAGTTAGGCATCCAGAGATGCTTTTGTAGTGAAGTCGCGTAGCTTATATCGTAGTGAATACGATTATTTAATGTATGGTTGCAACAACATGTACGTATTATACTGTACATTACCTTAATCATAGTGCACACTAATCTGTTCACAATCGCGTAAAAAATCTTTTATTTTGTGAAATGACATGAACCGTGTTACGCAAATTCTAGTTAAGTCCAACTATGTTAATATGAGATCTTACTTAATATTTTGGTATGGATTTAAATATCATAATAATTTACTCAAAAAACGTGATAAATAAGTACTCTATTATTATATCATGAACTTAATAAATACAGATAATTTGGTATTAAGCAAGCATAAATATTTGCGAATTCTTCATAAATGAAACTGCCTATAAATAGTGAAATATTAATTTATATTTGATAGAAATTGTAATATTGGACTATAACATTTCGTTTGTTAATTTTTGTTTAGTTAAAGATTAAATTAAATACTTTTATATTGCAATTTTATATTTAACATTACTTCTAACATTAAACAAAATAAAAACTTACGTTTATAATGGGTGAACTCCGCTTAATGTAGAATCACTATCTTCAGATTCAACTGATTCACTGTCACTCGAACAATTCACAGAAATGATCAAATTTTCTGCCTGCTGTTCCACTATACCTTCATTTTTCCAAGCGTATTCAATAACTGACTTGGTGTGTTCGACTACCTTCTTCCAGTCTTCTCCAGTAATCATTTGCATGGCTTCATTTGTTAATTTTTCTACTTCGGTCATCGTGAATTTTGTATTATTTATGGCAACGTATTTTTTAACCCTGGCCCATATTAGTTCTATGGCGTTAAAGTGACAATGTTATGGAGGCAACCGGATGACTTTATGACCGTAACTTTCAGCCAACTCGTCAACAATATACACAGGAAACTTTGGTTTATTAAATAGTACAAATTCCATCAACTCAGCCTTTTTCATATCCTCTGTCAATGGAATGTTTCGACGTTTTAACCATTCAACCATCTCTTCTTTCGACGTTTTAACCATTCAACCATCTCTTCTTTTTTTTGAAGCCATTGTTGGAGCCTTGTCTTTAATCACTGAATGATATGGGGCGTTGTCCATCACGATCACTGAATTGAGAGGAATATTCTTTAACAGGAATTCTTCAAACCATGTTTTAAATTTGTTGTGATTCATTTCTTCGTGATAGTCAGAAGTCTTTTTCGATTTAAATACATAGAGGCAATTGGGAATAAACCCCTGAGAATTTCCTGCGTGGATAATTATAAGCCTTCCACCTTTTCCAATTCGCACTGGCATAGTCCCCGCCGTAGAATCATCCGACCAACACTTTTTTAAAGAATGTCCTGCGTTCACCCATGTTTCGTCAACCCAGACGACGTTATTAAAATTTTCATTTATTACACCCCTAAGGAATCTACAGCGAGAAGCAACTACGTGTTGTTGCTCCATTAATACTTTTCTACCCGAAAAGGTAGTAAATTTAAATCCCAAATTTTTAATTACGGACCGTAAAGACGAGTGGCTACCAGTGAAAAGCTCTGCATCATGAAGAGTAACGAGTAGCTTTTTTATTGTAGGATACTCTTTACGACTGTAATACTCATATACGTGGCGACGGATCCCATCTTCTGCAAAAGCATCCAGATTAGTAACACGTTTTTCTATCCGTCTTTTTTTACCTGGTGTTTCCAGTTTAGAAGGGCCAGCTTCCTCGCCTTGTTTAAACTTCTCCTTACCTATCGTTACGGGACCGTATTTTTACTTATAGAGAGTGCAGCTGCTGTTCTATCAACAACTTGACTAACTGAAATCAGAGGCCCACCATGTTCCTTCTCTTTCTCGAAATAATCTCGTAGAGAACAAACGAATTCTCTGGACTGCCCTCTAATTGGTACTCCGCGACCGGAAATACGTGTTTTCTCTTTTACCGGATGTATTCGCGGTCGACCACGCTTTTTCCCAGTTTCCTCACTTTCAGACATACCTTCTGTTTGAAATTAAACGCGTATAGGTTAAAGCTGTTACGTATTTTAAAGAATTCAAAATTTAAGAATGTAGATATTTATACAAATTGTTTAAAATAAAAATCGCACGCACAAAGTTCCGTAAAATGAACAAAATAAAGTAAATTTATACGTAGGTAAACATGTTATTTAAACATGCTTATGCTTATTTAGTTAATAATAGATTCACACGTTTTCACTACACTTAGTTAATTAGTCAGAAATTAGTTAATTAGAAATTAGTTAGCAATAAACTTGTATCTGCAACACAACTATTTAAGTATTAAACTAACGTACACCCACGAACATGGCCCCCACATCCTGAAGCGGGCCCCCAGGCCAGGATCTTTGGCGGGCCCCCCTACCTACCGCTAAGTTTAAGGGCAGCGTAATGTCTACAGGATTTAGGATAAAATAAGTCAGTTTAAATGATGACACAAAAGTAATATTTATATTTATTTAAAAAACTCTATGGATTTACATAATAAAAACTTACAATAATATAAAAAATTATCTCAAAGTATATTTTCTAGCTTTTGTCGACGCAAATTTTTCAATAACTTCAGTAAAATCAACTTGCTTAGCTAAATCATTTTCGATGCACAATATTGCTAGATGATTAAGTCGCTCTTGACTAGTTGTGCTTCTTTGCCATGTTTTCAATGAATTTGCCAGTCTGCTGAACGATCTTTCAGCTGAAGAAACAGTAACTGGTACTGTACAAAACAGTTTAATGGCGAGACAGACATTGGCAAATATACCTTGCAGTTTTTTGTCGTAAATTGCATTCAGAAGTCTAATTGGGGTTCTTTCAGTACCGAAAACTGTCTTGTGAATACTTTTAAGGTGAAGGATTTCGTGCAGAAAGTCTTCTGACAAATTTTTCTCATATGTATTTACAGGTTTTGCTGCTTTTGCGGTAAGTTGACCATCGTCTAAGTTCTGGAAGCTCAAAATGGGTGAGAATAATTCACATATGGTATCTGCTGCTTCAAATCGTGTCATTAAATCATTGATAATAAAATCCAATACTGGGTAAACTACGAAAATTCTGAAATCTTGTTCAGGTTCTATAGAAATTTTTCGGTTTTCGGGAAATTAAGGTTGCACTCCTACTGCTTCAGCAACTACTTTTGCTTCTTGAACAACACTTTCCCACGAGTCACGTAAGTGCTGCAATATCTTGCACTAAGTCTCTTATAAGTGCGGTCTCGACATCAAGAGATATTCCTTTACTTTGTATGACAACGTTCTTGTTGTCAATACTTGCTAATATTTTGTGCCAAAACACTGTCATTAGCAGACCTTTATAAGATATGAAATATTTTTTTAGGCCTTTAGTTGTGTTCAGTGCTGAAGGAGTTAATCCTGTAGCCATCTCTCCAAGAATGACATCTAACACAGCAAGTATGCCGGGATAATGTTTAACAATTGGGCGCACAGCTTGAATTCTTTCACTCCACCTTGTTTCTGAAAGACTTTGAAGAGATAATGTTACGTGTTTTTTCAATACTTCCCAGCGTGCAGGACTGTGAGCGAACAAAGAGTAGAAGTTTTCTATATTCCCGAAAAACGTTATAACATCTGGGTTGAGCTTTGCAGCGTTGACTCCTACGCAATTCAATGAATGTGCTCCGCAGGGAGAGAACAAGGCACATTTGTTCTTTTCTAAGATGCGGGACTTAAGCGCCGTTTATTTCGCCACGCATATTTGCGCCATTATCATAGCCTTGCGAACGCAATCATGGAGAGGTATATTGTTTTTTTCCAGAGTTGCAAGTATTTCTTCAGTTATTTTTTCTCCAGTTTTTCCAGTAAAATTCATGAACTCAATGAAACGTTCATTCACTTCGAATTCGTTTCAGTCTTGGTTTTGGGATATGTGTCTGAGAATTAGGACGTTTTGTTCACTGTGAGAAATATCTGGTGTTGCATCTACTATTATTCCGTAGAAAATTGCGTCTCTTCTTTGGTCAAGAATGGTTTGGAGAACTTTGTCTGCACAAAGGCCAATAAACTCATTTTGAGAGTACCACGACAAATAATGTGCATGTCCTTTCATACTTTTACCTTCCACCTGATTTTGTTGAACTTTGGCGAGATGTTGTCGTGTCACTTCATCGTACTTTCCAATCAACTCTAAAATTCCTAAAAAATTCCCATTATGAACATATCCAATCGTTGTGTTCTCTCCTTGAAAAGCTAAACCTCTAGATGATAAAAATAATGTTACGTCTACAAAAATTTAAAATCGCAAGAGTAAAGTGGCACTTCCGGTTACCCGATTTTAGGATGGACGAAAAAATGTACGCGGTTTCTAGAAAAAAACGAAGTAAACATACCTGTAAAAACTTTTGGCGCGCCGGCGAACAAAACAATGAAGTAATACACTAACCACGTGGCAGATCACTTTCAAACTGAACATAAACATTCAGCAGAGCTTATCCCACAGATATTCACATACCGTAAACATTCGTAAGTAAACACGCATTGTATAGGCAAACATCAGCTGTTTTTGTTACTTTTCAAGGCTTCCAGAGAGGGCAGCACTAATCACAAAGCATTTCTAACGATGTCATACCATACGGACAATGTTGTCGAATACCGCAGCAAACGCAGACGTTTTTTAAACGATGTGGACTATAGGTAAATTGCTCAGCGAACGGAGACAAATTTATTCGACTACAGTCGAATTACGCGGCGAAAGGGTTATTAATTCTTCCACTGACAATAATGAATTAAAGCGTATTCATGTCCACGTGGGTGAAGCCGCGGGAAAAAGCTAGTATTTTATAAAGAAGTCGCTTTTTGTCTTCTGTTCATCTCACTTAGCTATCCGACCCACCACGCCGGGCCCCCCCTAATCCCGGGCCCCCAGGCTAGAGCCCCGTCAGCCCCCCCTTGTGGGGCCATGCCCACGAATAATCAAACAAGTGTAACCGAGAACACAGCACTCTTTAACAAACAACAGTTCACTCCGTGGCGCGACATTCCACACTGGTTTTAATAACAGCACGTGTGGGACATTATTGGCAACAGTGTGCGTTGCTACGGTTACTGTTTACAGTTTTGAGTAAGGCGATTGATTGAGAGGCACGTAGCAGTCAGTTGTTTAATCAACAGTTCCGTCTGTCAATACCAAACAAATTTTAATAATAGTTATTCTAAACAAGATTTGAGTAGCCAACGAGTTGGACAGACCCGCGACTGCTACGTGATACTTGGGCTACAACTTCAAGGTTAACATAAAGTACACTGTTGCAACCCGAGTGTGCCAACACAGCGTCTGCGTCAGTTGTCAGTGTCTAGTTGTGAACGTGATAGTCGTGCGTGAACCGTAGATACTCAACAATGATAAGGGCGTACACAGGTGTTGTTGAGAGAGATTCGCGTCCACCCGACATGCAGGCAGCCTATGCTGTATGTAGAAAGGCGGAGGTGAAGCTTTGGACTCTGGACAAAGTTTGGACTCTGGACAAAGATGAAGAATGGTGGGAGCCTCTACTAAACGACGAAGAAGAAGAAGAAAACGATAGCACAAGGATTACTACAGAATTTGTCTTGAGCATTGAGAAGACGGATTACTCATTCAAGGTAAAGTAACAGTCTTGGGCATGATAACAAATAACACATAGTCGCGTTTCAATATAAGCTGTTTAATTTTAATGTTTTTGTTTGTCCGTCGTTTTCTGGTGTTAGACCGTGCTTTGTCATTTTGTCACTAAGGTCGGAGCCACAATTATCACCCACGGGGCCTCTATGACCCCGGTATCCCTCCGCTTAAAACCACGTAATAACCTCATCAACTCGCAAGTTCGTAGATAACACTGTTTTAAAATTCTAATGAAAAAGTAATTTTACCAGACAATGTAAGCCAATTCCACAAGTTGGCTTCCAGTCGTAATCCTTAAAAGAACAATCAGTTAATTAGGATAATGTTTCTTTAGTATTAGATGTTATTTGCCACAAGACATGTTTCAGCTTTTATTTATTTTGTCAAGTCTAGACTCGTATTTACTGAGCGTCGTTCAGTACCTTACCAATAAAATGGACTTGTCACTTTAAAGTGACTGCATGCCAGGGATAAACTGTAGACGAAATATAATTTTCTATTTTCATACATTAAATTATTATAGTGTGCAATTTAAATATTCACATTCAACAAGAATAATTAGAAATATTTGCTGCTGAAATTTTGTCTTTGGCAGAAACATCACATATAACTTTAAAAACCATTTGACCTATAAGTATAATGAGTATAATTTCACGACTGTCTGCAAAGTCGCTACAAAATTTATTATTTTTAAACTCAGAACCTGTGAACTGGCGGCAAGTTTGAGCTAATAAATTATAAGTGAGATACTCTCACTAATAATAACATCGTGAGGTACCTCACCAGTTTGACCTTTGAAATATAATCTGTAAAGTGAGTGTACGGACTAAGATATGAAACGTCGGCCAACAGTACGTTATTGCATTCCAAACACTTGATTTTGCTGACAATTTTTCTTACATCGAATCCACTTATGTAAAATAAAATATTGTCTTTGTAAAATATGTAGAACTCACATTCCTTATCAAGTCACAAAGCACCTTTTCGAAGTCACAAGTCTCTGAAATATCTTCCTCTTCTGAAGTTAAAACAGGCACAGAAAAGCTCATTATGGTGGCCTGATGATGGGCATAAAACTGTAAACAATTACTGTTTTTTGATGGTTGAACACTATTTCTAAACATTAGTTTTCTTAACGCATACTGAAATTGCTTTACATTGGGGTTGTTATGTCCGCCTCTTGCTGGAATACATGAGAACAGTAATTCTGAATGATCCTGGGAAAATTTATATGTTAGAATGTAACTAAAACTGAGTTAATTTAATAATCTATTACTTAATAGTTTTATGTTGGTCAATAACCCCAACACAAACGTTTTTGGAACGTGTTTCAATATTTCAATCCCTTCGATTTTCAGACCTGATAGATAAACGGGTTATGTTTGTAATAAGCCCTGATGTTCATTAAGATTACTCAGTTTTATTAGCTCTTTACTTAGTTTGCCCCAAATATCCCTTGTGTTAAAGTAATCGAATAAGGTGTCAATTATACGTATGAATTTTATAGTTTCTTCACAGCCTTCAAAATCCGGGTGCTTTGTTTTCACCAAAAAGTCTAGAGCATCAGCTACACTTGCGCTCAACGTCTGAGCTGCGAGTTTAATATTCATTTTTCTGTTTTTATAGAATATGTGGTTTGCTGATAGCTTATTAGCTAACTTTAATTCCTCTTTTGTCTGGAAGGATTCAAGACTTTCAAAAAATTTGAACTCTACTTTCTTGCCGGATTGAGATTCAGTTACTCTTTTGTCAGCTAAGGCATTTGGACGTAACCTTAGCACGTGACATGCATCAACCATTTCAGCTAATTTATGAGAAATATTCCTGATTTAACAAAATGGATCCTCAGGAAACTTACAACCAAGTTTCTGCATGGTTGTAATGTTTGCGAGGAGTCCATCAAAATTTACAGTAATATTAAATAGACATGAAGCAACGCGCAGGTTGTAGTGGTGAGAAGTCAGAGAGAGGAAAATGTGTTCTAACGCAGTTGAAAATATCGGCCTACTCTCTGAATTGTGAATGAGACGCATGTGTGAGATGAGTAATCTATTTTGAGACGGATTAACTTTTTATACCTATTGTGCCGAAGTTACGCATCTTTAATTAAAGATGAAAGAAAAGTATTTTTGATATAATATCGCTTATAATGACAACTGAAATAAAGCAGTTATACTGCCTTGTCGATTCACAATAATTTACTTTTTATTATTTTTATAACTTCATTTACTTAATTTTGTATTGTCTATGCATTCTTATAATGCTTTCAATTGTTTATTTTTAATTTGTAACGTTTTTATGGGTTTATTGTTTCCTACATTTCATTAGCTACATTTTTAACTATATTACCAAATTTACCCAACTAAATTTTATAGCCCTACCAACATCACACACACACACACACACACACACACACACACACACACACACACACACACACACACACACACACACACACACACACACACACACACACACACACACATATATATGTAACTTACTTTTTACTAAGTTACCTAACTTTTTACTAACCAATTATTCTTATAATTTTAAAATTTTGTTATTTTAATTGTTTTTAAGGTTTTTACAGTTTAGTACGTTTTATATTTAATACACTACTTTTTTACTAAGTTACTAAATACAAAAAATTTGGTTGTAGGTAAGTTTTGATTTCGATTACGACACGACCAGACAGTAAACGTGGACATTTTTTAAGACGAAACAAGCGTCAGACACAACAGAAAGAGACGATGTAATGAAGATTTCACACAGTTATAAAATGCTTAATATGCCATTATTTTGTAAACAGTGACTTGGCGTGTTGTGTCTGTTGCAATGTTCCTCCAAAGTCGAGCCTAGACATCAACAATAGTTGTACATTTTGGAACGTGTACACTTTGTGTACATGTTACGATCACGAAAAAACGTAATAATATATGATCCACATTGCTCTGGCATCTTAATTTGTTTGAGTAAGTAACATCAACAACAGCCTCGCATGTGAAATGACTGCGTGTGTTTTTTTTTTAAACAAGCAGATGTAAACTATCCATAAATAACAGCCGAGACAATATTAATGCAACAATTACAATGCAATAAACGCTACACTTCTGATGAATACTGATGTTTTTTGAAAAGTACGCACATAATCTCCGCAGCCGTCTCGGAGGCAACTGAGTTTTGTTCTTTGCTGACGCATGCGCAATTCGTTACATGCGCTGTTAGCACGAAAAAGGTTCATCGTGTCTACTGAACTTTACTGTATGTTATGTACATTATCGCCTACCGAATGTAATTTAAGAATAGCCATTTTTATTAACTGCGCTAATACAGTAGATGTAATTTTATTAATAGAGAAATAACTCGCTGCACACTTAAAACTACCCCTTAAAACTACAAGAGCTTCGGAGGCTAATGGCTCATCATCGTCTACTCTTGAACTGGAACCAAAATCAACGTAACCGAAATTTCTACCGCTTTCTTTGATCATATAGAACCTGGTTGCGAATGCTCATAGAGTCAGAAGTTAAATTTACATGTTTTAAATAATCTTTTAAGGTCACGTTATTTTTCAAATAAATAAATACTTCCTCTAAAAAACCCGGAGAACAGTTAAAAGTGCGCAATCCATTTTCTTAATGTAGACGGATTAGATAAAGAAAAATTTTTGGTTCGCAAGTAATTATACGCTTTTGGCGAGTAAAAGTATATTGTAAGGGCAAACTCTTTCATCTTTTCACTGTATGATTTGCTATCCTTATGGGAATTCAGCAAAGCATTCAGTAAACAATGTAATAGGAAACCAGAGAAATTGTTTTCCACCAGTTTTATCAACCTGTTAGGAGCATTTAATTCCTTTTCAAGAATACAACTAAATCCATAATACTCTTAATTTTCTGATCTCTTCTTTTTTGACGTCTCTTCGTACAATTGTAGGGTGCACAATGCACGGGCATGTTGGGTAAATATTTTAACAGTCTTCTGAAAATATATTTTTAGCAAGATCACTGAACAAGAAGTAGGATGTCGAAGCAAAACACACGTAATTGTGATACTATGGTATGCACACTTGTTGCAGTCGACAGCCAGAGGGTGGGGATAACAGGTAGACCGTTTGCTCCGTACTTTACACAAGCGCGATCCACTAGTTTAGATCGATGGCCAAGACCTATCAGTTGCACAGTTGATCTACTAACAGTGGTTCCCAAACTTTCCGGACCTGCGTACCACTTCTGTCTTCCGCATTCTTTCCGAGTAACATCTGATAAGAAAATAAAATAAGATAAGAGCAGATATCTAATTAAATTTTACCCCAAACTGTTTACGTTGTGTTTTATAAAGGTAATTTGGTTTAAATCATGTCCGATGAAAATTATTGTTGTTTTGAACATAAATTTGTATTTACTTTTTTGTTAAGTAAATACTTTTTCGTAGGTCTTCTTGCTTACCACTATTACTTTTTCACATTATTTGTTGTGCTATTACGTGCACTCTAAATTTTATTGCCAGAGTTTCGCAACTGATTTGTCTAATCAAATATTAGTTTTACTCCTAGTGGAAACTTAAATTAGTATTCCCAAAGGAAGATAGGCCTATAAATCCTCTTTTTTCTTATTTTCTCTTAAACATTAATAGTTTATTAAGTCACAGTGTAAAGTAACACTGTTAATACTTCTAGTTTCAATTTCTTATAACAAATTATATAATATAGGTTATGTAACATCTTCAAATATATACACTACAAGTAGGTTTATTAACATATTAATAGGTTTATCTAGGTGAAAATAAACTTACTTGGTGTGTATTTATTTGAATATATTAAATAGGAGACCTGCAGGAAACTCAACGAGTTACTTTCAAAGGAATAATATAAGTTATGTATAATAAGTAGGCTATATATCAACAGGTATTGTACGGTATATTTTTTGGAACGGTATTTTCGTACCTGTTATTTTAAAATACTAGTTTAGCCCACTACGAGACTAATGAACTGCCTAACGCAACTTGGTTACACACGCGCGCGCGCACGCACATGAAAACCTATTAAGGTTTTTGCTTTATGAATTTAACGGTTTTTATAGCCGTTTTTGTTTCAACCAATCAGATCACTTTCCTATTAGTAATTATAAATGTTCGTTTTTTTTATGACGTATAATTCCGTGTATACTTCTTCCGTTCTTAGCTTAATCCTGATGTAAACAAACAAGCGTGGCACATGTGAAACGCTATTTGTTGCTTGAATTAGAGGCGTGTCACACTGACAGAAGTAGTACAGACATGGTACATATAATGTTGATACTGTATAAACACATGTAAATTGTGATAATTTTTACATTCCGGACCGAAGTAATATTTGTGTGACTGTCTCAGACAGATAATGATATACCGGTATTTTATAACACGCAGAGTTAATGGCTTTTTTTATTTACTGTTTGAATATCGGAAACAAAATAAAGTAGGCCTTTACTGTATTTAAAGCGAAAATATAAGCTATGATATTTACTTACCAGTGTACTGTGTATTATCAGTTGCTGTCAGAGAGTAATTTAATCCCTTCTATGTCTGTGTCGGAACATCGATGTATAATAACACTGGATAGCCCGCTAGGTGGGAGTAAAAGCGCGAAAAACGGTCCGCCGGGTAAGCAGCAGCCCCCCACCACAATAAGGCAAGAAGCCGTCACTAAGCACAAGTTTACACATTGTATGCAGCCGTGCTTCCGTGTTTTGTTAACTACATACTTAATTCAGTTCGGAAATTTTTCCGAGTTTATTAGCGAAACTGTTATATAATTTTTATTATTTAATTGTATGTAATTTTGATATAATCCGATAATTTTGATATATGCCGATGATAGCAACCTTAGCCCTTACACCCATTTTGTTGATTATATTTCAAAAGGAAATTTGGTCAGGGCTTCCTCAGATGTAATCAGGATAGTAAAATGTATGTACTCCCTTTTTAAAAATAAATAAAACATTGACAAAAAACAATTTAGACACAAAAAAGATGATTATATTAGCGTGTAGAACCTTTACTAATAACACATTTAAAGGTCATACTTCTAACAATGATTATGGTGAAGACACTCACGAAATTAGATTAGTAATGTTAATAGGTAGTTTATTTTACAAAATTGTATATTTTAGTATAGCTAAAGAAAAGACATCATCAGCTATGTTTTCGAAACTTGGTGTGCGTCAAAAATTAAATAAGTTAGTTCTATTTAGCTATGTTTAGCCCAGAATTGCAATATGTTATTCACAGCAAATGTAGTTTTATATCAAAAGTAATATATTTTGATTAGAATTAGTAAGATAAGTTGTAATTATATGCAGATAGGCTGTAAACTAAGAATTTTTTTGGACGTTATTCATCAACGTAAAAAAATGTAAGGCTATGTAATAAACAATTTTGTTTTCATTTGTATTCTTGTTTAGTCAGTTTCCTTTATTTTATTGACAAAATAAAACCAAACTACTACAAAAAAGAGGTAATTATTATACCCTAACCAACCGGTAGGCCTATAGTTAGCGAAAATATGTACATATTTGTTTGTTGTTTATAGATCTGTACCGACGAAAAAAAGTATACGAGCTTCTATTATGAACAACAGAAATTAAATTTATATTTACATTATTTTTAAATTAGTACCAGGTGTTCCATTTAATCTGATTGATATAAAATACACAATTTTCATAACAAGACTGTGTATGCGACGATCAAATCGGTTAAACTAATATTAAGATAACACTGCGAGTATGCAGGCGAAGTGGCTTTTGCCTTAATGTGGTGGGGCGAGCGTAGAGTTGAGCGGACCGAATTAAGTACACGCAGCCGGCAATCCAGTGTTATTATACATCGATGTGTCGGAACTTGAATCGTCACTGAGTCAGCAGTGTTAATGATAAGATTGTCCACGACGGCGTCGGTAATTTGGTCGAATTCCCATAAGCTTATCTTTTTCCTCGAATACATTCTCGACATAACGACTCCACTTGTTCATCGTTATCTCATTTATCGCCTGCTCTATCAGTTGTTTTACATCATGCAGCTTATATGTTGTGTTGTGAGGGACAACATATCCTTCCAACTGGCTCCATATTAATTCAGTGAGATTCAGAATACAATAATAAGGAAAAAATCTTAAAACGGCATGCCCCGATTTTTCGGAAATATGATTTTCTAAAAACTTTTTAAATTTATGTTCATTTTGCTAGCGGCGATAAAGTTTTACTATGTATTCATAAAGATGATGAAACGTATTCAAAAACCACTTGTCGTAGTTAAGACAACTCTCACATGATTGTCAGTCATTCCGTGCATGCGCATAACACATTACTGTGCAGTGTCAACGCCCCTGACCAATAGCGTTTCAGATGAGCCACGTGGGTTTGTTTACATCAGGATTAACCTAAGAACGGAAAGAGTATAATTATTTTTTTAACAATGGAAAGCTTAACGAGCACCACACAAACACAAGTGTAACAATAAGTAGGCTATAAATACAAGTATATAACACAAACTTTACAATATTTTTGTCGACGTTTCGGTAGTATGCCATCATTAGGACCTGTGCACGGACAATAAAGAAAAATCAAAAACTTAGAACCAGATCAATAACTGGAGTGAATGTGTGTGTGTGTGTGTGTGTGCGCGCGCGCGCGACAGTTTGTTTTACATCGGCAAAATAAAAAAAAATTCTTGCATATTACTTTACTTAAATACAGAGATATAATATTACAAATTAAATTATTGATAATATGTAGGCCTACCTATGGTAAAACATATATATAAATCCCTTAATTATATTTGTAAATAATTATAGATCCAGTGATCACGGAATATATGTTGGAATTGGTACAGATAGATACAAATATGTCTGAAAATATCTTGTAGCTGAATACGAATTGTAAGGTGTTCAATAAATAATATTATTTATTTGTTCAATAGTACGTATATTATTAAATGAATTTTTTCGGTAAAGGGTTTGTAAGGATCGGTAAAAAAATATAAGAAAAATTTTAAATTATTTGTATCGACGTTTCGACAATTTTATTATCATCAGGACAGTTGTTGCTGATGCCAAGCATTTTTTGACCTATCTTCTTACCGCGTATTCACCAACGCTCTGTGTCTACTCCCCCCTCCAAATCATACCCAATACGTGACCAGTCTGATGTCAGGATAAATTGCCCCAGTACGGAACTGGCTGTACAATGTCACTTTAAATTAAGGGAATTAACAGTTTAAATATCAGTGTTTATAAATTATGCAGATACGCTTACTCTATTTTTAGTGTATTAAGAGACATTAGTGAAATGTCTTTATTAATTTTAGTGAAGAAAGCATTTTCTCAACTTGGACCCGTTAAGGAATTAGCATTAGTTTACAAAACATTAATAACTTGTAAGAAATAAATATAGAGGGATAAAAATATATGTATGACATGTATAATTATCGGTACGTATAATAACATTTGTTTTACCATTCCTATATATCGAGTAATCCTAGGTGTGTGTTAATCACGCCTGGTGGTCTGTGTGTCAAATACTGTAGATATCCGATACGGCGGACTATAGACAATAAATTGTATACAACAAAGCTATCAGGTATAAAGTTGTAAAGTTTTACTGGCAACATAAATGACGCCTTTAAATGGAAGATGAATTTTACTTTGTGCTATAAGTTTAAATGAGGACACCTTAGGAAAATAGGTGGCCATGAACGAGGACAATCGAGGTAAAACTGGTGAGGTAAAGAAAGGAGGTATTATCTGTGCATAATCTAAATAGGACGAGTATTTTCATCATTTCGTAGTTTATTTATAATTATAAAACAATTTTATAAAATTTATAAACACATGTTAATTACGCCATATTTTGTTAACTCACAATTATCACTTCCGTGTTGGTTCTTACAGAAGCATATTGTGAATTGATAAGTTTTGAAGTGAAATCACTGGATTTAAAACTGAAATCATGAACAACAATATGAAAGACAAGTATTAGCTCTTTCACTATAACCTACTTGTCATCAGTTTTAATTTTTCTCTTTTATATAAAAAAAGACCTAATATTTTTGACAGTTTAGAGTCTTTATTTTTGCTTGGAGATTTTTTAAAAATTAATGTGCTGTTCGATATTTGCTTTCCGTGTATGCTGCAGCTGCACTGAAAAATGCGATCAGCAAATTTAACACCTAATTTATCATCCCAACTATTAATCTGCACTCAAATAGATATTGTTCTTTCTAACTCAGACTAAGTAAAAATTTGTTTTTTTTTCGGCATTTTAGAAATTTAATAAAAATTAAACAATTAAATGAAGTAAAATAGAGACCTTTGTCACTATAAAAACTGAAGTAACACGAATACAACCAGTACGCTTCCTGAGCTACAGAACTCGCTCACTATTTTGAATGAAATTCATTACTTATTGGTTTTATCAATAATTAATTGATACTTACGTCAAGCATTATTTCGTTACACATATGTATTACGATACTATCGATATCGAAATCCTTTATCGATTGTACATTATTATGATTTTATCATGTGTATCGAACGTAGGTTTATTCCGGACTTTCCACGATGTATTAAAAAACATCACTTTAAAAACGTGATTTATTAGATATTTACATTAACTGTGGCAAAATGAGGGTAAAATCGTGTTTTCGCCGAACTACGCCTGGACGTGCCCTAAAATCAAGGACAGTACGGGACAAACATTAATTAAGCATAGAGTAATGTGGTATCTCATTATCTAATTACACTATTTAAAAACGTTTCATCCCTTTATCAATAATACTTTGCTTTTAAACTGTTCATACGGAAAATACAGCAGAAATATCGGTGCTTGATAATTAAACACCTAATCAGTGGAGACTTTAAACGGGTCGACACCCACTGGCAGTAGGCCTAACACTAAACTGTGTGAGTTTGGCAACATTTTAGCGCCAAGTGGCCACTCTTATGCCCCTTTGAAAAGGTACGACTTTTTGCTGTGAACCGTGAGTCTGGATTACCATTAAGTCGAATGGAGCCTTTTGGCGTAGCCGGTCGCAGTGAGCACCGCGCGGGACGCACTGTGTTGATTATTGTTGTCGATGTCATAGTTTTAAAGACTTTTAAAGATCATCTGGAAAACTTAATGGAGGTTCAAACAAGAATCACGATGCCTAACTGAAGCGGAGATCTAACAAGTGTTCTGTATTCCAGATGGAAGTACAGTATTTGTGGGCCAACTGGTCTCGGCATCGGGTGTTAGCATGGATCCCAATAAAGTAGACTCCGTAAGAGACTGACCAGTTCCGAAGAGTAAACACAATGTTCGGAGTTTCCTGGCGTTGTACTCATATTAGAGACGTTTTGTAAAAAGCTTCGCTACAGTTGCTAAACCACTACATGAGCTAACCGAAAATAAACAAACATTCCAGTGGTCAAGAGAGAGTTGTCAAGCATTCACGACATTAAAAACTGTATTATACTCGCAGAAAATTCTTTCTTACTCAGCTTCCAAACTGTAGAACATCGTAAGACACGGATGCAAAAAATTCCTGATTTTCATTTTGTACAGTAATTCAGCCAAGGTTGACTCTAGAGTCAGAACGAAGAGTCAGACTTTTTCGATTTCATTGCATAATAAAGTAAAGGAATCTCCCTCTCCCAAATATGAAACTGTCCGGTCAAATAGAAAAGTGAAAGATAATTTTAATTGATCATTTATTTATTTCCACGTTAGATATCGTGAAAGTTATAATATCTAAAAATCAGTGATCTGATTTTCTTTTAACAAACCATAGAAGACGTTGATTTAAATGCTACACGCATTGTAAGTATTATGTATGGGCGCCCAAGTAACACTAAATCTACCCTTACGCAAGTGTAGACGAGTAATGCTATTGTTTATTTTCCAGGTGTTCGAGAACATAAGAATGGTGGACAAGAGCAATATTGACAGCGGTCTGGTGCGCATAGGATTTAAGGAACCTGAACTAGACGTTGTCATATTGTGTAGTAATCCTGCAGAACTGAAGGTGTTCATAGAGACTACAGAAGTTGTTCAGCATCTGACTCCGTTGACGTGTGAGTGGAATATGCAGTCCCGTTGTCGTTCTAGAGTATGTTATCCCACGTACTCTAAGAACTGCATTAGTTGTAGTGTCAACGATTCCCCCAACGTACGTGTAAGTAATATACTGTTACTAATACTATATGACAATTCTAGAACACCTAGTAGTAACCATGGATACTATAGATGTTGTTCAGCATTTTTGCACAGTGTGTAGTTGCGTAAATACAATACCAAATTGCGAGCAGCATAGTCGCCAGACAACAAAATATTGCATATCGTGCAAGTACAGAACACACACACACACCATATTACTTGAAACAGCCTGCGTCCATTTGTTACCAAATTCAATTGACCCGTATTAAGTAATTGTGTTGCACTAACTTGGGAAGTATTTGTGTTTAAAGATTCGTGTTTCATATTTGTAGTGGTGTTTTGTATCCAGACATGAATGTGACTGCTACCTCAAACGGTTTTTATTTTTATCTCCCTTATTTCCCGTAAAATAGATATCATTGACTCTATGTGGGGACGAAGTCGCTAAGACAATTTACTTAATCTTCCACATGAATGAGATACAAGATTCAGTTCCATTTAAAACCATGAGGTTTCTCTTGCTCACCGATGCATTCGTGGTACACAATTGTAGCTATTCAGAGACAGAATCGTATAAATCAGAGGCGTATCTGGGGGGGGGGCGGCCAAGGGGGCAGCCACCCCGGACGGCATAGCCAGGAGGGCGGCAAAGTGAGCATAGACTTGAAAAAATTGTTTTCAGTTTATAAAAGTATTTGTTTCTTTGATATGACTATTCCTTTCATAAAAGAAGCATAACCAGCCAGCTTGCTGTTGTCATGCATTGTGTAATAAACAGTATTAGTCTATTTGTACTCATGAATTGTAATTCAGGTTCAGTATGACCACAAATTACGCTGTAACAGAGGCTCTTTGTCCCTCTCTGTACAATACAGTATTTCATTCTCCTTGTTCATTATGCGTTAGTTGGCGACGGATGTGTAGTCTATGAGGTTTCTTATCTCGGTGTTTTTAAACAGTGCATGCTGTTTTAAATGATTTGTGTTACCTTGCGTGCGAGTGATGAGTAGACGTTCAGTCTGTACGGTTTTTATCAGTGTTGATGCTCTTTGTATGCACTTTCTGTCTCTCCAATATTTTTTGCTGTAGTGAGTTGAGGCGCAAAGGAGAACTGATAATCATACAGTATTAGTTTTGTATAGATATTCCTTTACAGACGAATATATTATTAGTAAACGTATAAAAAACGATACGTGGTTATAAAATCCTTTATAGATTTTATTCTCTTAGAAGTAAAAACGGCGGAGGGGATCACAGAAGCTATTACAAGTAAACTTGAGAGAGATGGATTGAATCTTAGCGATTGCAGAGGTCAGTCGTATGACAATCAAACAACAATGGCTGGCATCCATTAAGGAGTGCAAGAGAGAATATTAGATTTAAGTCCACTAGCTGTGTTTGTTACCTGTGACAACCATTCACTTAACTTGGTTGGAGTTCTTGCAGCTCATGTAAATGCTCAAGCAGTGACATTTTTTGGGACTGTAGAGCGTCTATTCACCGTCCTTTCCGGTTCCACTCATAGATGGAATGTTGTTAAAGACTTCGTAAATATTACACTAAAAGGACATTGTGATAACAGGTGGAGCTCAAAAGCAGATGCGGTGAAAGCAATATCCACTCAGCTGGATGAAGTGATCGCTGCACTGGAGAAACTGAGGGATACACCGACTGAAACAATCGATACGAGAGAAGATGCAGCATTCATAATTAATGCGTTAGAAAACTTTAATTTTGTGACCTTTCTCTTTTTATGGACAGATATTCTTTCTTCTATAAACAAAACCCAGAAAATCTTGCAGACCAAAGGATTCAAGCATTGACACTTTTGGAGACGCTGACGGACAAATTAAAGATTTGGAGGAATGAGCTGTGTGACAATGTCATTTCTAAGGCAGATCAGATATGTAATGAATGGAGCGTCAGTATCACAAAAAGGATAAGAAGGAAGTGCACGATGCCAGGGGAGTATGCAGACGATTCTGCATTAACCGTTCAGCAAGAAATGCGACGTTTTCTAACAGAAATTTTGGACAAACTGTCAGTTGAAATTTCAAGCCGTTTCTCTCTAACATAAAAGAGGTAGAAAAACGCTTTGAGTTCCTCTGTAAAGTTGAAGCGTACGTAAATGATGGGGATATACATTTTAAGGAACAGCTTTCTCAAATCAATATTAAGTGCACAGTGCTTGCAAAACTGTATCCACATGACCTAAACAGTGAAGAATTGTTCAGTGACTTGAAAGACGTCGTACTTTTATTAAAAAGGGTAAAAGTTAACGGAGAAAAAAAGGACTTTACACCTTAGAGACTGCTACAATACATGTCTTCAATGGGTTTAGAAGCCTACAAAACACTTAACAACAGCTTTAAACATGTTTCTTACTTTACCAGTGTCTGCGTCTTCTTGTGAAATATCGTTTAGTAAACTTAAATTGATTAAATCGTACCTACACTCAACGATGAATCAATATCTCAGGACAGGGTATCAAACCTACCAATACTTTTAATTGAAAACGACATTGCTTCGTCTTTAGATTATAGTGATTTAATAACCGACTTTTCAGCAATTAAGACCAGGAAAGTTACATTTTAGAACGTCTCGTTTTAAATATTTCTGAAATATAAAACTAAATATTAAGTGCGTATTAATAGAAGACGGAACCATTAACCTGTAATGGCAAGTGATTAATTTTATTACTTTTAATGTAGTTTTTTGTTTAACTTTATGTTGATTTAGGATATTGTTTTGACGATGCGCTTTAGGCCTACAAAGAATTTGGATAGTTGTTAGAACATTTTTATGTTATAAATTTGTTATATTACTACATTTGTATAGTCTACATTTGTTACTAATAAATGTATACAAACTGAATACCAATAATATTAAACTTATAATATGGAATTTCTTAATTTTGACTTAACAGATATTCTTAAGACGTTTTCTGGACGTGCTTTCGTATAAAATTCTACAGATTTGCACTTATTAAATACTTTGTTCACTGGAGGGGCCTTAATTTTTGCTCTTTTATCCCCTTTTAATTGTGAAGGCAAGGCGGCCGACGATCTTCTTGCCCCGGGCGCCAAAAAGCCTAGCCTAGCTGCGCTACTGGTATAAACAAACCCCTTTTATTGTTGTTACCCCTGTAGCGGATTGTACCTTGCGTGTAGTACATAAGATGCATATAGTTACATGTAGCAATTCTCTCAGGGCTTTACATGTAGCATATTGCAGTGAAAACGTCGCTGTAACAACGGACTCACTCTTGGATCAAAGCAATATGGACGTCATTAAGAAGTGACTGGTATTGAGAAGCACAGCTTAACAGACGACGTATACAGAAATTATACAAAACAAATAAAAAAATCTACGTTAAAATTTTGACCACTAATTATAGCGTTGCTCCTGTTGAAAAGGAGTGACAGACATTTTCATCTGACCCGTTCGTATCCGTAAATCTGTATTAATTTTATTTAATTTTTTTTATTTCTATATTGCGCGCTCGCGCGTGCGCGTACACACAACTTGAAGTAGTGCCTTCATCTCCAGAGCCACTTAGAAGAAGAAAAAAAAGCATATTCCCATCTCTTTTATATAATTAAATACGCAGAATCTGATAATGACGAAAATGTCGAAAATGTTGAAGACGATAAAGAAATGGAGAAAAATTAAGAATCAGTTTGAAGAACCTCTAGATAGAAATTATTCTACAAAAAACAATTGAAGTTTTTTAACCATCTCCTTACCAACTTTTCTGAATACGGAATCCTGTTTGAGAATGTTTTTGTCTATGATAATCCCTAATGCATCCACTGAAAGATTTTTTCAAAACTGAAATTTTTTAACAGTTTTTGTATGGGAGGTTATGAAACAAGATCGTATCGATATTTTAAGTATTTGGGGTAGTTCATTTAGAGAATTAGACATAAGTGGTATAATTCGTGACTTTTTATCTAAAAGATGTAAAAGAAATTCCACATAAATGTAGGCCTACTTTTTAAACCAGCATACTGTGTCTAAATACTTTCGAATATTCACGCATTGTGCTTTGTCACAGGACCATAATGTAAATATACAACTTGTTTATTGTTTTATTAATATTATTATTAATGCAAATTAATAATGATTTATACAAACATAATTCAAATTTATTGTTTCCATTGTTTTTATACATCTTGAGAGGGGCAGAATATAGATTATGGTATCACTTAACGTCTACAATTATAAGAGCACATTGTTTAAGTAGAATAAGTATTATTAGTTTTAAACATGTTGAAACCTAATTTATGACGTTACTACATATACATAATGTCATTACTATAAGGAGGGGCCTTTCTTTAATGTGCTAAACATCCGCCTTAAACACTGCCCTGCATATAACGGTGGGTGTGCAAAACAGACAGGCTAGCTAATTGTAAACACATGCAATAACAGTGACAGATACTGACTGTATGCAACTGTTAGTTTCCAGACTGCAGTTTTGGAACACTTGAAATGTCAGCGACATCATTTCCATACATAACACGTATAAACGCAAGCCTCTGCAATTTGATAAACATTGCGGAATCACTGGGATCACTGCCGTGTCTTAAATACTTGTACCTGTCAGAGAATCGACTTGGAGAGAATGAGAACTGGAAGTTCCTTACTACACCATTTATTAGGGAAAATCTCAGTGTCCTACATTTGGACAGTAATGTAGTAAGTATTGGAACACATTCAACATTCATACTTTAGTAGTTAAAGCAGTGGCGGGTGGTTGTAGTAGTTGGTTAAGTGGATGGGAGAGGGGTTAAAAGACATTAAACTATCATAATCACAGTTATACAAAATTATTACTATAATTTTATAACCTCAAACAACGGATAACCTTTACCTTGAACTAACGTAAACGTAAACACTAAACCTGACATAACTTATAAATCAAGAAGGCTGAGCTGATTTCATGACAACAAATTTGCGCTGCTAGTGGAGCGTTGCAGAAACTTTGCAACCGCCTAGCTAACATTGGGAACATTGGGCGGTTGTGGAGAGTAGCGCACGTCCTCCCATATGTTTGTGTAGTAAGCTCTGCCATATACTGTCCAAGTTGCAAACGGCCTACAACCACCAGCTTGCGCGCCACTTTTAAATTGTTCGCGAAGATTACGCCGCGTAGGATCTAATACGCTCTCCGTTGAAATTTATGATACTTTTAGCTGGTTAATGTTTTCGTATATTATTTTGTAGTTTAGTTATTCTATATTGGTGGTTGTAGAACGCTGCAACCATAGCACCAGCCGCCACCGAGTTAAATGCAGGTTAATTGAAACTAAGGCTTCCACCATCATGCCATTAGCTCCGTATTGTCTTCCATGGTGTGTGTTTTGTAGTTGATCAGAACAACATTAATACTTTAAACACAGTTCTATTAAGAATGTAATAACAGTTTGTAATTATGTAGATGCCCAGTAACACGGGACACATTGTAGAGAGGGTAAGTGTAATTTGACAGTTTTGTACAGTGGCTTTACAACTAACAAAGTAAGAAACTGACTTAATCTCTTGGCTATGACAGGATGTAACGTTATCGAATATAAGAGTATAAAATGTACACATAAATAATGTCTCCTTGAAGACAAATGTCCAGGACCTGTATGTTGGTCCTACAAAAGTGTCCTATTGTTTGTTGATAGGTATTGTAAAATTTATGTTTTTGTGAAGTCGGGATTGTAATTCAGAATCATGCTTCAATACATTGCTATTTATTTGTTTGCAAATAATATCCTAAAATATTTTTCAACGAAATAAAAATAGTGTAATTGCATTTATTAGTAATCCTATTCATTTTATACAGCTTACAGTGCGTGTGACTTTAGTTCGCCTTCCTGCTGATCTTTTACACTTGTCTTTCTTCCAGAGTATTTTACGTGACACAGATTGCATTCAGCTCACACTGTAATCCAAAAATATATGGGGCATTAACGTAACAATGGAAACAAATTCACAATTCTATACCTAACTGTCTTGGTGCGCAGTTGTATGTTTCAAATCTTCATTGATAATTTTTTTGATTTTCAGTTGTTTTCCTTGTTAATATGTTTTTACCACAAAATATTAAGTGTATATAATTTGCTCAAATTTTGTATAATTTTATTAAAATTAATGTATTCAATTTTATTAACTTGTGTTTGTACGATAACTGCTTTTACTTTTGACGTCTTACTCATATTTAATCCGCTTATGTTAGGCCTAAGTATGAACAACTACTTACTTAATATAGATATTTTTGTTGCAAGAAAACAAAAAATTATTTTTTCATTATTTTTAAAGTCTTGAACTAATAAAGAATGACGTAAATCAAGATCTGTCTATTTTTATAATGTTATTGAAAAAACAATTTTATTATTTATTTGTAAATAGCGAAAAACAAATCACTTGCATAAAATAAATTATTGATTGCTATGATTTGGTTAAACTGCCATTACTAATATGAATATTTTCAACTTTCTCTATTTTATACTTTTATTAAGTAAGGAATGATGTCCTTTAAAACAAGTCACGTGTGTTACAGGTAAGTAGGTTTCCTGACGCTATTTTGGGACTGAAAAAGTTGACTGTCCTTTGGTTAAACGACAATAGATTGAGAGAATTGCCTGATGCCATGGGAAACTTGAAGACGCTCAGGTATTGGTATTGTTACTTCATTGTATCTTCAACTGCCTTTTCGTTCTCTCCGTGTAAATTCCTTATAAGTACATTCTTTAGTTTAGTAAGAGTTACCATTCTTCTAAATAAAAAAGAGGTCGCTTTATATTTTATACTTTACAGTCAACCAACAGAGCAGATATAACTTAAAACGTTACAAATCCTTTTGTGCAAACTTTGCCAGTTGAGGGATGAATTCAGATTTGTATCACAGTTTGTGAGACTGGAGTCTCTTGGCGAGGTAACCTTCGAATGTTTATTCAGCCGGTAGTCTGTACAACTCTGTCTGCAATATTCTATTTATAGTCAATTATCTCATTCCACAGCAACTTCAAAGTGTCAGTATTATATAGTCTTCTATACAAATCTATTATACAATATAATTCAAAACTTATACACATGTTTGCGTCTACAGTTGTACAGGGTTTGTTGATCCTTATTTTAAAATTAATATTTATTAATGTAGTGCCTATTTAGCATTTCGATAAAACAGATCAACAATTAGTATCTTAAAAGTCCGTCATTCTGTAGTACTTACGTAGTCTTAAGACTGGACGTCGTTTACAAGCCTTCATAGCCGTTAGCGGTGAACTGATTTGTGTGTTAATGTCAACAAAATGTACGGTCAACCTCATACTTGCGTCCCTCATAGGAGAAGATCGGTCGTCTTCCATTTGGCTGGGAACTAAATCAACGTGAGACAGGGATTAACCAAATCAATCAAGAACAGCCTTTGCCGTTCCGGACTACAATTACAGTAGCTAGTGACTGTGTATCAGATATGAAAAAAGAACAGGAAACCGGGTTTGCTGCAGTCATAGTTGTTGCACGAAGATTTCCGGTTAAACAATTAATTCGTACACACAATACCGTACGATTGCCTATCCGGTCCTAATACTTCTGAGGTGTAGTTTATAACTGACTGATACAACATAAAATTTTTCCGTAAAGTTTGACTTCGTTTAAAATATGGAACTTAATACCAGAAACACCGATTTAAGTAGCAGGGAGTTTAGTAACATATTCCAAATAATCGTGGGACGAATCCATATATTGTACAGGGTTGGGTGGACTGTTATATTATAGAATACACACTGCCATATTCACAAATATACAAGGGGGGGGAGAATACACTATAAATAGATGTATGCGTTGGTAAAAGCAGACATGCCTCATTGATTATGATTTTACTGTAGGCCTACACGCCACTGTATTCATAATATATTGATTGATTTGTTGTTCTATACAGATGTTTAGATATCAGCGACAATGAGCTGACTGTCTTGCCTCCAAACCTGTACCGTATGGAAGGTTTCGAAGTATTGATCACATACGGAAATCCTTTCAGCACTGCAGATAGGAGCAACAACAAACCGGAGCTGAAACCTGAGGATTTCACGACAATTAGAGTACCGCCATTGTTTCATACTGTTGCCACTTCAGTAGTTAGTACAGGGTATGTACACAATACTGAAAAGGTATAATTAGTTATTTATATATTATATACAGAACGACATGTGATCAAAAGCAGTTGTTGAAAGATTCCCGGCTATTGGGCCATTGTCAGCTGCGCCAAACGCCTTCAGTACCTTAGGTCTCGGTGTACACCTGGCTAACGGCTGGAGCTGGTGACCGATTGTTCTGCAAATTTTTGACAGCTGTGATGGCACTGGCTGCGAAAATGTCTGGTACCTTTATATCAAAACGTTTGTGTAATTTTTAATTCCTGCTTTGAAAACGATCTATTCGAAACATTTTCTTTTGATTTTGGTTTGCCTGTCTGTGCAAATTATCTACACTTTCAAACATATTGCATGCTTAGTTACATTGTAAGAAAGGACATAGTCTATGAGAGTGGTGTGTGTAATCACTGATTTCTTGTTTTACGTTTAGGTTTCCTTTCTGGGAGTACAACATACAGACCAAACTGGCTGACTACCTGCAGTCTGCGTATCGCTGTCGCTGTGGCGCCGTTGTGTTTCCTGACACCGTTGTTAAAGTGGTTCGCTGTCAGATTCCAGAACGATTAATCGCAATTCCAGAACGATTAATCGCAGTCAATGCAGTCAACACGTGGAGTGATGATAACGTGCCTATTGTCATTCGCTGTTGTTCGTACAAGTGCTACGGACTAATTGCTCCATATGTGGTATAAAACTATGTAGTGTGTCCTTTTATCAAATCATTGTTGAATTCTATGATTGTAACAATAATGTAATATGGAGGTGAGTATCAGTGTATATATGTTGATTATGCAAGTGTTGAATCATTAAAATTGATTATTAACCATTAAACAGTGTTACATTATTGCATTACAGTTTATTGTTGTATACGAAATGCAGCGTGGTATAGACTAATTACCACTTGACAATTACTGTTACAAAGAGGTCCTCTGTCGGATTCAAGGTCCTCTTGTCAGATTCCATTAGAAGCAATTACAGGGACCGACAGTACTACTGGTGACGTGCCTATTGTCATTTGCTGTTGTTCTTACAAGTGCTACCGAATAATTGCACGATTTGTGAAATAAAACAATGTAGTTTATGGTTTTATGAAGTGATTGTTGAATTTTGCGGATGTAACAATAACTCATATTATGCAGGTGTGTGCGCGCGCGCGCGCGCGCGTGTGTGAAACCTATTAATTACACGAATGTTTAAACCTGAATCATCAGAACTGATTATTAACCATTAACAAGTGTAACGTTTATTGTTGCGTACAAAGTGCAGCGTGGTGTAGGACTAACTACAATTTGACAATTATTTTTGAAAGTTTACTTCTGATCTATCGTCAAGTTACCCTGATATATGACCACACCTGCCTTCTGTACCCTGTTAACTCCGGATCTCCAATCGGTTCTTCACTCTCTCTTTTTTATATTTCTGCTTTAGTTATGTTATCCAGGCCAGTAAATGATAGACACAGTACATTAATGAAATTCCAAGTATGTAGGCTAAGTATACTGTATTTTACTCAAACAGGTTTGAAATCGTAAGTCATAATTTTATTTGTATGAGATCACATGTTTATCTTATATATCTATATTTTATTGCAAAGTATTATTTTCATTGCTGTTTGCCTAGTGCCTCTAGTAATGCTTTGACCTGAGACATCGTGTGTACCCCCACGGCCGAGTTTCTTCCTATCGGGGTTTGTTTTTCATCCTAACTCCACAGTTACCACTTTCTTGATCCAGGGATATTGAACAGTTAAGGCTGAGGTGACATTTTAGTATTTGGTAACTCCTACCATTGGAGCTATAAATCGTCTTACCTCCCTAGGTACGGATCGCTGCTTGATTCACTTTCCAGTCAGTTGATCACTAGAACGCTGAGCGTCACAGATGCATAATACTGGAGGACGTTGATGAATAAACATTACACACCCCACGTTGATAGTATTCTTGGTAACTGTAACGATTAACAAATTGCAAGAGGATGAAAACATTGGAGTAAAATAAGTCTTGTACGATGTGTGACGGAACTACTTTGTGTTGTAGAAGTAGACTGTCGTTATCTTTTGGAGACTGCGAGCGATTTGTATCTTTAACGTCTCTCCGTAATGACATTATGTCGGCTTAAGACAAACGACTGCCTTTCAGTGGTTTGTGTACAACACAGACAAAGGAAGTTTTCGCTAGCCTTTCAGTGAAGCTGCCAATCACGTTCACAGGGCACTAGTAACGCACTGTTGTTGGGAACTCGAGCGTCCATCGCCCTGCCTTCGTTGTGGTTTCAGAATCAATGTATCTTAAACAATGTAGATTCACATCTGTCACTCATAACTTCTGTCTACCGGCATAACCTCTTTCGCAGTTCTTGCACACCTTGTTGTGTGCTTACTATAAAGGAATTTGGAAATGTCATTATAAAGATAATATTATGAAACTAATTGCTTAGCAATTAAGTACAGTATTTTTTTAATTCTCTCAGCCGAAATTCTCATTTGCTGTTACTTTGTTAATTAAAATTTACTTGTCGCCTAAGACTTAAATTTAGTGATTAATTTAAAACTTGTAATACTGTATGACTTGAGAAATAATACATGTAATAAAAGGAACAAAGTGTATAGATACAGTTGTGATTTGGTCATTTGTACGTAAACACCCAGTCTAGCGTATTGAAGATGGGTTCTGCCTGCCATGCAACGACAACTGTTGTCCCACTTGAGCGCCGAGTCCAGGCTACCGAAGACTACAGGTCAGCCGCGGGAGCAATTTTTTTGTCAACAGTCGATCGTGGCCGAATGGAGCGTTAGTCTTATGAATATAGGCTACTTATAATTCGACCCTGTCTACCGTCAGACCTACCGAAACGTGCCCTGTCTGCTGATAACACCTCTTGATCTGACTGCTAGTAACTACGATTATTTTAATAACGTATGTGCAGGGATGAATGTTAATATAGCTGAATAGGGTAGTTAAATATTATGATGTACAAAGTCAATTAACGTAAGTGCCTACCACCTCCTGATCAGCACACACGAGATCAAAATATACTATTTTTAAGCCTAAATTATGTTGTAAATTGAATGAAAAATTGCTGACATGAGACCGTAGTTGACAGAATCAAATATAGCCTACACCGAATATTAAGAATATAAAAATAATATAAATCTTCTATGCACATCATTATTTTTATTATGTACGTTACTTAATGTTAGGTGGAAAAGCGTGTTCAATATTTTTTTAATAATTAGTAAACGCATACATATAAAAGTTCTTAGTATGGTTTGTATACATTATATTACAAATCAGTCATATTAGTTGGTTGTGGTTGCAATCCAATTCATTTGGTAATTGGTTAATTTAATACATTGTATCATGTACAATAATTATCATGTACCACTTAGAGCTAATCCTTGCAGCTAACTCTACGGCACTATGGTAAGTTCTATTGGTGGCAAGAGACACAGTAAGCCCGTCTCGGACAAATTGCTGACAACACTCCCATTATTTAGCGGTAAAACACGGATTTTCTGAGTTATTTGTTTATGTCAAGGTCTTTAACTAAACATTTAAACAACCTTCTATATCTTTAGACATGCGGCATACTTAACTACCAGGATTTAAATTCATGATGTAACATCTTGATAAGATATATCGTCAGGTTTTAGGTTTTAAGTAGGTATGTTAGCAACGGATTTGTGGTAAACAACGAAACGTCTATTTAAACAAAAGAAAGCCAAATATATCACAAATATTTCACAATCAGAAAATGTGAATTTTTTTTATTTTTTGCCTACCGGGTACCCTTATCCATATTATAACCCATAAAGTCTAGAATTTTTAAAGTATGAAAACAGGTATAGGGACAAATTTATATTAAACAAGTGATACAAATTTAAGAAAATTGAACTATAATTAAAAATATTAAAAGATTATTAAATGAAAGTTTACTGTAAACATTAAACATCTTTGTTTATTTGTTACATACCCTTTTGGTTAGTTAAGACTATAAATTGTTTTGACACAAGTTCTTGCATTCATATTTCGAAAGCTCAATTATTTCTTTTAATAGGCCTATATTTTGTTTATGAACAAGAAGATTCCGTAATTCCGAGTAATAATTATGGTAACTAATGCACATTGAATATTTTAAGTTTTTTTTTTTGTTTTCGATTCAATGTTTGCTTCTAATTTACGAATATTTCTGATATGTTGATACAATTTTTTGTAATAGCTATGCTTATTGCATACTTCAAAAGGTGCTGTTATTTGTTCCATTATTTCTTAATTCACATGCAAAATTATAAAGTATAGCTAATATAGGTTATGACACCATAGACAAACTAGTTTAGATAGGAAAGCTTTGATTCACGAGGAAGCGCTAGGTGTCAGCGTTACACCCGTTCTGTTTTTAACGTTTCGTGTAAAGCGTTGACGCACGCGCACGGGAGCCATTTCATAAGCTTATGAGTTACAAAAATGTGACCGATTAGCGGCAGATGCTCATGGCTAGGGTTGATTCGATACATTGAAGTATCGAAATTTTTACTCATGAGTAGCATTGAATCAAAAGTATCTCTACCTACTTGATATCGGGGAAAAAGTATCGATACCTACTTGTATCGTTTGAATTGAGTACTTTTCACGAACGAATATAATAAAACAAAATATAAAGTGGAATTTGATCACTGTTAATGGGAGTTTAAAATTTTTTTTATGTTTTAATAAATCGTAACCATGATTTAATAACTAGGAGTTAAATAAATAATAACAACAATACAAATATTTAATAAAAATGTAATAACAAAAATGATAAAATGTAAAATAAAATACAAAAGGTTCGATAATAATACAATACAATAAACTACATAAGTTTTAAATATTTGTTATAAAACTGTGTACGAAGTAATCTTGTTAAAATTAAAAAACTACAACATTAAAACAAACAAACAAACAAACATACACAATTGGACGAATTTAAGTACTTTTTATGATTATTATAATGATAGATCTAAACATGCTGAGACTTACCTCAAGAAAACTTCTTCGCAAAAAATTCCCAAAAACTAAATTTTATGCGAAGAATTCTTCTTGAGAAAGTGAGCCTAGAAACAATAATTGCTCAAGATGTTTAGTATAAAGTCTATTTCTTGTCTGGGTAATGGTCAATCCTGCCTTTGAAAATAATCTCTCACAGGGCACGGAAGAGCCTGCAACTAATAAAAAACTACGTACCTGTTTGTAGAGAAGAGGAAAAATGGCCTTCGTTTCCTCCCATTGCTCTAATATGTTTACAGTTAATGGGCAAACAGGATTTTGGAGATAAAGCGATACTTCGTCCAATTGCGTATGTATTGTTTTTATTTTTTTCCCCATGGCCATGTACTAATTCCTTACGAGGCAACCAAAAATCAAATTCTTCTTTCTGTGGAGCGTCATCTTCAGACGACTCGCTGCTTTTATTTGTGTCTGAATTTATTACTTCTTTTAATTTTTGGATGGCTTTCCCACAAGCACTTGCATCCCTGAAGTGTAAATTTTTAAAGCGAAGGTCTAAAAGACAGGCTAAAGCAATGTGTGAAATGAACTCTGTTGGTCCAAGTATTTTTTTTAAGCTATTCAAAAGCGATTGTTTCAGCCTAATAATGACTTCACTTTCTGGATTTATTAATTCCAGTTTTTTATGTAGGCAATTGATCATCGGTATGATCTTCGACACCGTCACATAATTTTCACCGGAGATGTCTTTGGTAACATATTCGAAAGGTTTAAAAATTACAGCCACTTGTTTAATTGTATCAAGGTCCTGAGCCGAAGGCATGTCTGGACTTTTGGTATCTGACAATAGTATGTGTGTGCATATTGCCGACATTTCCAGATACCTCTCCAGCATATAATATCTGCTATTCCACCTGGTAGCGACATCTAAAATCACATTTTTACGCTACCCTCAGCAACCCCAATATCTATTTGAATTTTTCTCAGTTTATGAGTTTCTCACACTGTTTTCTACCCATTTTACAATAGTCCTAATTTTGTTTACCATCAACTGTACACTTTCAATTACCAAAGCTTCCTCCACCACCAAATTTATGGTGTGAGCAAAGCAAGGTAGTTGATTGTTTTCCCCAATTAGAGTCTTTATAGCTGAAACAATATTGGCTCCGTTATCTGAAAAATCGCTCCAATTTGAGGCAAATTTATTTCCCACTCTTTAAATTTATATCTGCCATAACAGAAACTAAATAATCCCTAGAATGGTTTGATTTTAATTCTCGAGTCGCTATATTATAATAGGCATGCTGAGTATGTTCAAAATAATGAATTGTAATATCCAAAAAACTTTTCTCGTTCATGGTTTCGGTCCATATGTCAACCGTTGCAGATGCATGTGGCGAACATTTAATTTTTTTCTTCGCATAATCTACACTCACATAATATTTATCGTCCAATTTCTTCTTCAAATATGACGCAGAAGGTACAATGTAGTTGGGCGCAATTTCTTTCATCAGGTTTTGGAAACCCTCTCCTTGTACAATGTTGAACGGCCGCATGTCTTTACAAATAAAATAAAGAAGTGCCATTGTAATGGCACTATGCCTGGAACCACCAACTAAAACAAATTAATACATTTGGTCTAAGTACCATTTATTGAGTCCATTACTTTTATTGTGTATAATATTGTGATCATTTAGTACCTTTGTACGCTGATATTTGTTGAAAAGCCTCACGAATTGTCGGTGATGTAAGTGATGTGACTTGCGAAGTAGATCTGCCTTGTTTTTCATCAGCATCTTGAGCCTTACGGTTTACACCAAAGACGCTGCTAGTTGACGTTGATGAACTAGGTCTATGACAAAACAAAGTCATAATATTATCATAAGGCAAATATTTAAAAGTAATAAATAATAGTTGTGAAAATGCAACACTGCACTAAATCAAGGGTTTTAATTATTTGCATTTTAATTTTGCTGATAAACTTACTTTGGTTCTTCTTGTTGTTTCTCCACAGAAATGCCATGTTTCTTTAAATGTTTAATCAAATTACTAGTGTTCCCACAGTATTTTATTTTATTTAAACACTTTTTACAAGAAGCACTTTCTTTGTCTATTTTGTCAAGATATCGCCAAGCTTTGGCAGCCGGGGGAATTTTTTAAAAATATAAACACAACTAATAGAATGAAAAGCAAAAGGTTGAAGAAGGCCGAGGTTAGGACTTACACCGGTACACGTACACGTATCCGTAGTTAGAAAGGGGAAACAATTCAAACAAAACGAAGAAAACAAAACACAAAAGTCAAAACTCTAAACCTCTTCATAGTTCACAGCCTGCCCAATAGCCTGCCTCTCGCTCCATGGTTGTCCCAACTCCAATAAAATAAAAAGAGGTGAACTTGTATGTTGTATGACGTCGTTGGATAAGGCCCACAGTTTACTTATGATTTAATAGATTTGTCTACTTTTTTTTCTAATCGTATATAGAAAAAATCTGATACGAGTACTTTTCTTTCGATACCTACTTGGTATCGAACAAAAAGTATCGATGGCAAATATACTTGGTATCGGACTGAAAGTATCGCTACTTTACTTGTATTTACTTGTATCGAATCAACCCTACTCGTGGCTGAGCGCTGTAATCCAAGCTACATTGGAGGCCGGGAGACGAGGATGGGATGCGAAGTCGTGGGTTCGAATCCTACAATAGGGCGTAGTAAAAAAAGTTACGAAACCCAGCTTTGTATAGTTGAACTTGTGTCACCTTACTATTCTTTTTCAAACAATTATTTTATGCTATGCATAAATACACTCACGTATTTATTGTTTAGTAGGTACTACTATCTAGGTTCACTAATTAATTGATCTGGCGGATTTTTAACTTCTCCACGTTGATGATTTCAACTAAACAAAATCAAAACACAACAAAATAAAACGAATTATAAGTATAATACTACTGACTCGGAACACTAAGGTTTTTATTGGTTAAAATGTAAATTGTTTAAATTAATTTTTAATTTATTAATTATTTAATTTAATATTAATTTATGATTTTAATCTAATTATTATTTATTTATTATTAATTTAATTAATTATTAATTTATTAATTTTATTAATTATTAATTTTTTATGTATTACATTTTTGTTGATCGCATGCAGACTTCAATCATTTGTCATTGTATTTATTTGCGCGCGTTTTATAGCCTACAGCTGGAGCAGATAACGTTCATCCCGTGTTTACAGGAGAAATTATACTCTCATACAATTTTGTGTACGGTTAGGTTACATAATTCTGTATTTTGTATATTTCTATACATAATACGATTATTACATAATAATGGTATTTTGTAGCAACGAAATAGCATTGGCCCGGAAAGGTCGGATTTGAGTAAAGACAACCGGCAATTTCTTATTTTAGTCTCTCTACAATAAAAATTAGATAAGCAAGAACATAAGTGCTAAAGAAATTTTGAATCTTGAGGGTTTATTCATACATTTGTGCGCTAAAAGCGTTACGATTGAAAAATAATCAAGAATGAAGTCTATACATTGAATACATCATCAGTTGATTGATTGATGCTATCATGAGAATTTGACAGATATATTTAATGTAACCATGCCGAGTAGGGAAAATGGAAATACGTTAACATACGTTATTATGTAATTTATTACTGTCACTATCACAATTAATGTTCATTTTAGGCAAAGGTTTGGTTCACAAGCGTTTACGCCTCGCTTTCTTCGTGGACAATTCATCTATAAGGTTGTTGTACTCTAATCCGTCTTCCCTTAAAAATATCAGCCTCAATGTGAATGATTGATTGAGAGAAAATTCCAATTTTTTTCTTTCACAGCAGAGCGAAGATATGATTTTATTCTCTTCAAAGCAGAAAATGTCTCTCAGCAGAACAGTTACTAAAAGCAGTGCATGAATACATCTTGAGAGCTATGTCTACATTTGGAAATATCCGCTGGAGATTTTCTTGTCTGAGGAACTTGCTCATATTTTCAAAAATATTTTATCTTTGTGCCGCTCCAGGGCACGTGTCTAGTGTGCTTAGTTACAAAGCCGCCTCTGGGTGTTATTAAACAATAGACAGTAGGAGACTTCAGATTTTGTAATTTAATGTATTCACATGAAACTATCATTTTCAGTACGCTGTGGAAAAGTATTCCATAAGGAATGTTTGAAAGCATAGCCACAGAAGAGTTGTAACAATGGTACAGTCTGTTCAGTCTTAGCATAACAATGGTAAAACCAATGATGGTGCAGGAGTTGGTGGCGATGAAGAGGTGTTGACTTGTCCTCAGCACACTTGTCATACTTGTGCGTCTAACAACCCCGCTGTGGTCAAAGCAAGATTCAATAATGAAAGACTTGTCCGATGTCTTAGATGTCCTACTTCCTATCATTATGCTAAGCAGCATGTGTTTGATACATTTGGTGTCATCACAGCACTATTTACATGAACAAAAATGTGACTGTAATTCATCAACTCAAGAATATCTTCACACTCTTTGGAGTTTTATTGCTCATAGTGTGTAGCAAAACATATTGTTACGATGGTCTGATAGTCATATGGTACAGTGGAAAACAAAATACAGACACCAGTGAAGTCACTAATAACCAGCTTTAATTAATCACAAGTAACAATTTGTTATCAACTCTTACAACTATTCCGGATAAATTTGTCCACGTGCAATATTAATGTCAACTGTAAAGAATTCTGCACTAATTATAACACACAACCACTTGATGTCACTTGACAAATCGCCCAACATAAGCTGATTTATAAGTTGCAGGTGTTGGCTATTTATAGTCTGTAGGGTTCCATAATATGTGTCCTTAACAAGTACTCAATAATTCTAGAGGATACTTCAGCACGGCCTTGGCAGAAACAAGCACGTACTGGGTTAAGCTAGAAATGCGTAGAGCAACGTTCTCCATAGTAAGTTTACCAGAAAATTCCGTATTCCCCCTCCTTAAGCTTGTTCGTCCTGAACAGGTAAACTGTCTCTGAAATAGGCCCTAATACTTAGCCAGGCGATCTAGGGGGACAACCTTGAACTCTCGCTGACCTTCCTGTTGAATCCAGTTGACAACATCGTTGATTCTCTTTTTCACAGTGTAAGGTCCTTCCCAGTTAGTCTGACGTTTAGGTCAGAGACCACGATGGCGCTTTGGGTTGAACAACCAAACCTGATCTCCTTCTTGGAAACACACTATGCTGTGAATGTCATACCGAGTTTTCATTCTATCTTCAGCCGTCCTCTTATCAAGCGATTCATTTCTCAAAGTTGTTTTTTTAATTGAAAGGAAATAGTTCTGTGGCTCTTGGGTCTGAGTCACATGTGTCCCGAACATCAAGTTTCCAGGAATACAAGTGTTCCGCTCAACTACTGGTTTTGCTGAAATCACTCCCGTTGTGTCATGTACTGATGACCTATACGCTTTAGCTGGTCCAAGTCTGATTAGTTCTTGTCAACAACCTTTTGCATTACTTCATCTTCAGCAACTTTTTCCCCGGGCACTTGTAATAACTCAGCAACAGGGAGGAGCCTTTCCTCGACACCCATAGTTAGTTTTCCATTCACTTCTTTTGTCGTTTTACCAGTGGCGGCTGGTGCTATGGTTGCAGCATTGGACAACCACCAATATAGAATAACTAAACTACAAAATAATATACTAAAACATTAAGCAGCTAAAAGTATCATAAATTTCAACGGAGAGTGTATTAGATCCTACGCGGTAATGTTCACCTACAATTCAAATGTGGCGCGCAAGCTGGTGGTTGTAGGCCGTTTGCAACTTGAACAGTGTATGGCAGAGCTTACTACACAAACATATGGGAGGACGTGCGCTACTCTTCATAACTGCCCTATGTTCCCAATGTTAGCTAGGCGGTAGCAAAACCTTCTGCAACGCTTCGCTAATAGCGCTGTAGAGCAACTTTGTGTCACGAAATCAGCACAGTCTTCTCGATTTATAAGTTAAGTCAGGTTTAGTGTTTACGTTGGTTCAAGGTAAAGGTTATTCATTGTTTGAGGTTATAAAATTGTAGTATTAATTTTGTATAACTGTGATTATGATAGTTTAATGTCTTTTAACCGATCTCCCATCCACTCAACCAACTACTGCAACCACCAAAATTTGGAACCACCAGCCGCCACTGCATTTTGCACATTGGGGTCTCTTCTGCTTGGTTCTTCTTCTACTTCCGCTTGAATAGGAAGGGTTTCTCTTGATCACGCCTGTTGACTTCTTTTCGATCCATGCCACTTGCTTGATCGAATGGTTGGCAGACCCCGTCATTTTAGCCATATAAAGCTTTATCTTGTCTTGACCAACCCTCAGGACATTCTCTCTTAAATCCACAATGAATCCGTAGGCATTCATAATGTCCGTGCCAAGAATCACTTCATCGAAAATGTCTGCAACAAGCGTTTGGTGGCTAAACTCAAGGAAACCCAGGCATACACATACGTTTACTCTACCTAACACTTTGACGGGGCTTCCAGTTACAGTCTGTATTGTACAAGATCTAAATTGAGGCTGGCGATTTCTGACGAAGTCATGGCACACAATGGACATTGTAGCGCCCGTGTCAACTGAAAATGCCGCAGGTTTGGCTTTAATTAACCCTTTGACAATCAGGTTACCCGTGGTTTTATGAAGTGTGGAAACTGTGTAGTTCCGTATCTTTACATCTCCAATTCATGCATTCATGCTCTTCTCTCCGATTTTTCGTCTGTCAACAATCAGCTTGGAGATGTCCACTTTTTTCACAATTGTAACATTTAGGTCTTTTGTCTTTATCCTTAGGTTCAAAAGATCATTGTTGCGCTGCTGACTTCTTAAACTGCTGTTCTTGAATTGTCTCTTTAGTGAGTCCGTTATTATGATACTATGATATTGGATCCGTTTGGCTACAACGTGATGACATATTTTGATTAATGTAGGTCAGGTCCTTTTAAAGCAAGAATGAGTGAAAGACCCTTCTCTTCTTCTGCCCATCTATTTAATCAAGTGGCAGCTGCAAATTGGCGAAGATAATTTGCCCAGTGAGTGCTTCCATCAAAAGTTGCGGCCTTTGCGTAAATCTTCTTCTCCATTTTATTAATGGTCTTTCTTTATCAACAATTTCTTTCACTAAAATCGGAACTAATTTTGCAGTGGTAACCTCTTGTACAAACGTCTTAACGTCCATTCTCTTTTTTGTTTCAATTACCACTCACACTACTCTTCTACGAAGTCTGTTGTGTTTCCACTGTTAAATGGTTCTGTCCCACTTCTGACACCACTGTTACGACGGTCTAACTGATCGTCACATGGTACAGTGGAAAACAAAATACAGACACCTATGAAGTCACTAATAACCAGCTTTAATTAATCACAAGTAACAAATTGTAATCAACTTGCACAATAATTCCAGTTAAATTTGTCCACACACAATAATAATGTCAACTATAAAGAATTCCGCACTAATTATAACACACAACCACTTGATATCACTTGATAAATTGCCCAACATAAACTGACTTCTAACCAGCAGGTATTGGCTATTTATAGTCTGCAGGGTTCCATAATATGCGTCCTTAACAAGTACTCAAAATTCTAGAGGATACTTCAGCAAGGCCTTCGCGGAAACAAGCACATACTGGGCTAAGCGAGAAATGCGTAAAACAACATTGCCTATAGTAGCAGAATGTTCCCAATTGTTAATATAATTAAATTACCTTATTCGGTCCACCTTAGTGACACTAGCTGCTGTCGGTTAATGACGCGTTTCGGGATAAAATCCCATCTTCAGATACACAATTATCAAACTTTAAATGTATACCACAATTTGTGGTTTGTCATAATTTTAAAATATTTAAAATCTTTTAAATAAAATATATATAAACAAAAACGTAACAACTGAATCGCTCGGAGCGTCCGCATGCATGGACGTTGTATTACGACTTCCTCACGACTGGCTATACTTATCACTCAACCGTATAGCAGTGTCAAACAGGTTATTAGAACCGAAGTTCATTTGATCGTTTAATATGTTATTTTTGGTCATTGCGTTTTTTGTAGCTTTGTATATTTCGAACTCCTCTAGACTATCCATTAATTTACCCTTCTTGCAAGTATGCAACGCCACGAAATTGTTTTCGAAACTAGTATAACTATGATCATTTTCTATTAAATGTTGCGCATAACTCGAATTATTATTATTTGTTTTTGGAATGTGCTCTAAAAATCTTGTGTAAAAATCTCTGCCGGATTGGCCAATGTAGAATGCTGCACAATTATCGCATTTAATTTTATAGACACCTGATTTATTTTTTAAAGGAGTATTTATTTTAGTTTTGAAAAAATTTTTTAAATTATTACAGGTTTTGAATGAAATAGTATAACCTTTACTTTTAAAAACAGATTTTAAAATATTTGGCAACAAGCCAGTATAATTAGCTGAAATGAATTTTTTATGGTTTTTATTATGTTGGTTAATAATATTGGTATTTTTATTTTCTAAACGTTTTTTATGTTTCATTATCATTTTATCGACTATTACTGGCCTGTAACCATTATTTAGAGCTATTTGTTTTATAATATTTACTTCTTGATCATAGTCTTCGTTATTAAGGGGAACACTAAGTAATCTGTCAATAAAGCTGTTAAATGCAGCCATTTTTTGGGCTGGAGGATGAAATGACTTAGCATGTATAACCGTATCTGTATAAGTGTGCTTTCTGTATATTTTGTATGTCAATTCATTACCGTTATTCGTTATGGTTAGATCCAAGAAATTAATATTTTTGTTATTTTCAATTTCCATAGTGAATTTTATTGTCTTGTGTATTTTATTTAAATAATTATTAAACGACTCGAGCTGTCTATTGTTACCATTGAAAATAACGAAGGTGTCATCCACATATCTTGAATAATATACTATTTTTTTGTCAAAATAATGGTTTTTTAAAATTTTAGTATTTTCTAGATGATTCAAATAAATATCAGCAAGGATACCTGAGAGTGAAGAACCCATTGCTAGGCCCTCGTTTTGTTTGTAGTATGAACCATCAAACGAAAAATAGTTTTGATTAAGTACTATTTCTAGTAGTAACATTAGCTGATTAATTTTCTTTATTTCTAAGGTATTATTATTTATTAAATTTTGTTTGAGTATTTTTAAAGTTTCATCTATTGGGACATTGGTATACAGATCCACTATGTCAAAGGAAGCTAGCTTGTAACTATGCTTAATATTAATATGACGTAATTTTTCAATAAAATCTTTATAACCTTTTATACTCTGGTTATTATCTAAGCTTATATGTTTTTTGATTATTTTAACCAAGGTTTTTGCTACTTTATAGCTTGGAGCGGTTGTATAATTTACTAAAGGTCTAATTGGTGTGTCTTTTTTGTGTACTTTGGGTAGACCTTTTAAGCATGGTGCACTAGCTTTTATTGGTTTCAGTGAATAGCATATATGTTTCTCAAATAGATCTGTACATTTATTTATTGTTTTATTCAAATCTAATGTGTATTTTTTGGTGGGATCATTATTTAACTTTATGTTATTATTACTAATGAATTTGTATACCTTTTGTTTATATTCGTCTAAGTCTAACAATGCTATAGTATTGCCTTTATCAACCTTCGTTAAGTAAATGTTATTTTGTATGAGTTTTTTATTTAGCTGTATAGCTGTTAGTTGTTCATGTTTTGTTGTTGTATAATTTAATTTCTTTTGTTTATGATAATTATTATTAATTGCTTTATTGAATTTATTATTTATTAATATACGTAGTTCATTTCGTTCATTTAAGTCAGGAATACACTTAATTACAGATTCGGCTTCAACTATTTCTTTAATTATGTTATTTTTATTTTTAAGATTCGGTGGAAAATTGTAATTCAGCCCCTTATTGATAAGATTTTCCTCTGTGTTCGTGAGAACCACGTTAGTCATGTTTATCAGTCTAGGGTAGAAAGCATGTTTTTCATTATTGAATTTATCGTTGTTTTGATTGCTTATCAGACGGCCAATTTTATTAGTTTGTTTATTCTTCTGGAATCTAATCTTATCCTTAATGTATTGGTTAATACGTTGCATGATTGTATCGCATAAAGCAGGGTGAACATTATTATATAGTTCTAAATGTGTTTTATATACAGCTGAGTTCAATGAGATTTTCTTCCTATATAAGAATTTAATTTCTTCCTTTATCCTGTATTTACTTGCAAATTGCTCAGTTTTTCTGGCCATTCTAGAGGTTTCGTTAATTTTGATTTTAGCGTAATTTGGGATAAGATTTTTATATATACAAATTTTATTAAATTTAATATTTAAATTAGTTTTAAATAGTTTCAGTTTTTGATTTTGAAGTGTATACGCAATTTTTACCTGGTAAGGTTCCAATTTCAATTTATTCATATTTAACGTACCGAGTCACTATATGGTTAATATAATTAAATTTCCTTATTCGGTCCACCTTAGTGACACTAGCTGCTGTCGGTTAATGACGCGTTTCGGGATAAAATCCCATCTTCAGATACACAATTATCAAACTTTAAATGTATACCACAATTTGTGGTTTGTCATAGTTTTAAAATATTTAAAATCTTTTAAATAAAATATATATAAACAAAAACGTAACAACTGAATCGCTCGGAGCGTCCGCATGCATGCACGTTGTATTACGACTTCCTCACGACTGGCTATACTTATCACTCAACCGTATAGCAGTGTCAAACAGGTTATTAGAACCGAAGTTCATTTGATCGTTTACTATGTTATTTTTGGTCATTGCGTTTTTTGTAGCTTTGTATATTTCGAACTCCTCTAGACTATCCATTAATTTACCCTTCTTGCAAGTATGCAACGCCACGAAATTGTTTTCGAAACTAGTATAACTATGATCATTTTCTATTAAATGTTGTGCATAACTGGAATTATTATTATTTGTTTTTGGAATGTGCTCTAAAAATCTTGTGTAAAAATCTCTGCTGGATTGGCCAATGTAGAATGCTGCACAATTATCGCATTTAATTTTATAGACACCTGATTTATTTTTTAAAGGAATATTTATTTTAGTTTTGAAAAAATTTTTTAAATTATTACAGGTTTTGAATGAAATAGTATAACCTTTACTTTTAAAAACAGATTTTAAAATATTTGGCAACAAGCCAGTATAATTAGCTGAAATGAATTTTTTATGGTTTTTATTATGTTGGTTAATAATATTGGTATTTTTATTTTCTAAACGTTTTTTATGTTTCATTATCATTTTATCGACTATTACTGGCTTGTAACCATTATTTAGAGCTATTTGTTTTATAATATTTACTTCTTGATCATAGTCTTCGTTATTAAGGGGAACACTAAGTAATCTGTCAATAAAGCTGTTAAATGCAGCCATTTTTTGGGCTGGAGGATGAAATGACTTAGCATGTATAACCGTATCTGTATAAGTGTGCAAATGTGTAAATCTGTATCTGTTCCCAATTGTGTAATACTATTTTTGGTTGGTACCAAAAAGATATTAATTTCTTCAGTTTCATCAATTTTGTTAGTTGTACATATGCGAATGTTTGATTCACCTACACAGTTAAACTGGTTCTGTAAAATATGTGCCGTGTTTTTAAATGTCCTATGGTTCTAATTGAATGGTAAAAGAGTCTGCAGGGTCTGTACTGTGTTCTGCACTGTATCTATCTATATTGTGTTTTGAATAGGAAAAAATAAATTGTATGGTCACATTGATTTTGAAGTCTGTGTAATCAATAAAGTAGTGTCAAACATTTTGGCTTCCAGTATCCCTTCAGATTTGCCTAAAATTAAAACATTAATTTATATTGTTATAATTGAATTCAGCAGTGACACATAATGTAAAGATGAATGACTGTCAAGTTTTTTTGTATTTTCTATTTTCATTGCTGGTTGCAAAACAAATTATTTTATAATTGTTAATGTTACAAGAGTTTGATACTATTCTAAAATGTATTAAATTGTTATGTAACCATAATTCTTCTGGCTAATCGTTATTTCTTTTACTTTATATTTAGTCTAAATGACTAAGATTTATTTTATAATTATAAATTGTAAGTATAGTGTGTAGGAAAAACGTTAAGTGTGAACTTTACAATACATTTCTGGGTTCTCACACAATTTATATCATATGGCATCAGTCATGTGTTAAACCAGAAAAAGTATTGCTATCAATTCTACATTTTATAGGTTCCCAAAAAATGTGTGTTGAGACATTTTCATCATCTTCACTATCAGGTTTAACCAGTCTGCCTGTTTCCTTTTTTTTTTTTTTATCTAACAAAAGCCAACTTTTCCTTGGTCTTGCTAAGATCTTGCCAGCTGTTTGTACATTAATACTTGTTTCAGTGATAATTCTTTGTAATTTTGTTCTACCATGTGAGAACCACTGCAGTAGAAAATTTACTGTGACAGCATCATGCAGTCAGTGCTGTAGCTGTTTGCTTTTAAACTTGATAAAGTTTGTGATTTGTAAACATTAAGCAGTTACATCTGATAATATTAGCTGTTTTGCCTTTGGTAACATTAAAATAAATTAGAGTTAGCATACATTATTCCTTCGCATCCATGATATACACTATATACGTCCTTGCATTTTGCATAGTCCATTATCAGACATGTGGTACATACGCCATATAACGCTGTATTAGTGCTATTGCTTTTCTATTTATCTGGTACATATCTCCTGTAGTCAAATAAGATTTTGGTAATGTTTACCTTCGTTTATATTGTTTCATTGATAGGAGTGGTCAGTAATTTGCCGGGGGGGGGGGGATGTGTATTTACAGCGTGAGTATTCTACCTTTCATTTCAAGCACTGTATATTACTACCCATACCGAATGCATTGCTTGTCATACTATGAAAATTTACTTAAATCGTGTATTTCTTATGATATTGTTACTATGGTCTACTCGATCATCGTATGGTACAGTGGAAAATAAATCAGAATACAAATAATCGAATTACAAATGATTCACACAGAGAAACACATAACTAAACGAACAAAACAGAAATAGGTGCAAGTAGTAACAGGAACACGCTGCTAACTAGGGCTTATACAGAAGCCGACGAACGTGTCTGCTTCACTAGTATGTACAGTGACAACTACTACATGGTCGCAGTCGAACGTCACCGACGTCTGATCCGGCAACACAACATTTTGACGGTGCAAGCGCCCAGCGGTAAGCTATTCTTCAAGTTTCCTTACTAATGTTGTTCACATTTCAGATTAATCAATAACTATAAGTATTTACTCTTTGATATAATTAATTTTATTTTCTTTCATTTCCTCTACTGTTGCCGCCGACAACAGCGGTTACATAGACGCCACTCTACTGAAAATAAGTTACCATAAAATACAGTGAAAGGAATAAGTGTTACAAAATTTAATAATGGAAACTGTATATTTAATAATATTTGTGGCTGCATTTAATGGAAATCAGTGACAAAGATCTTAACACACGAACTACATAAAAAAGTACGGATTATCACTTAAAGAAAAGAAAACGAAAGCGGGAAAGCAGTTGTGCATTTTCATTTTTTCCGATTCTTTTCTGATAATGTAGTTTGCATGTAACTAACTGTATCATATTACTAAAATTAAATAACGGGCTTTCCGCTGAGAAAATTATACTATTGTGCAGTACGTAACAGACACCAATAATCATTGCCTTACTTATTAATGACTGTTGGGGTTTTTAAGCTAAAGTTTTATACATTTTTTAAATAATAACTTCATTTGTCCAAAAGTATAGAAATTTTGTTATGAATAATGTTAACAGCACCTCAAATTTATCGATTATTTTTGTTTTAGATGTACAGGTTTCATATCCTGGATTGTCCTGGTTTCTGAGTCCGATTGTCCTGCGAGTCCACGGTAGCAAATAACAATCCTTTCTAAATAGAATTATTAGTAAGAAGTATATAGTCGTTCTACTAAATGTAATACCTTTATCTGGGAGTAGGGTTCCCACATACAAAAACTGAGACGCCGGACATTTTTCAAAAAATTGCCTGATATTATTTATTAAGTGATGGTACAATAAAAAAAAACGATTTAAATGTGTAGTGTAGTGTATATTTTTAAAAATATAGGCTAATAATATTATTCATAAATATTACACATAACCTGTAAACTATAAGTAAAAACATTTTAAATCAAATATGAACAAAGATTTACTAACACATGAGACTAATGTTTAAAAATTATAATACTTTTAGTGAAAATCTCATTTATTATTAGCTGCAGTTTTTATATTGTTATTAGAGATGAAATTAATATATAGTTTGCCATAATAACAAACTACATTTTGTGTGTGTATATGTGAGTGGGGGGAGGGGGAGGGTCACACATGCTGTTTCATATAAAAATATACAGTCCCCCCTTCCAAAATTGCTGGATCCGCCAATGATACGGGTGGAGTTTCGGTTTTACCTGCCGCTATCCCTCTCCAGTAGGTCGCCAGATTCAAAAATTTAGAAGCGGACATTTTTCTTAAAAAAATGCCTGATTTTTTGTTGAATTGAGGGACAGATCGAAAAATAAATTTGGTATTGTTCTGATCTGATTCATAATCAGTATTGTTCATAAATATTAAAGTCTGCTTAAGTCTTTTACATTTAAAATAATATAGGCCTATATTATTCACTTGATCAGTGGCGCAACCAAGGGGGGTTTTGGGGGTTAGAACCCCCCCAAAAATCTGGAAAAAATGTTGCACTCAACGTATGTACAAACAGTAAGAACATAATAAATAAAGTACCTTATTTATATGTTAATTACTATATTCTTACAAAGTAACCTGTTTACTATTACGAAATGATAAACTAAAATGCAGCATAGGTAAGTTTACCAGAAGTGAATAAATTGTTCTTTTGCCAACAATATTTTGCAATATGTAATTGTGTTCGTACTTTTCAAGAAACACCAGTTTTCATCAAAAGCGTAGCGTTTAGTTTGTTGCTATATTTTCCGGTTTTGGAGAGTGAACTAGATCAATCTGGGTGGCCTGTCAATTTCAGTGCAAAGGAAAGTCATGCATAGTTAGAGTCGGAAAATAATGTATAACGTGTACAAGTTTATTAAATCGGAAGATAAGGGAATATCAGAAAGAAAGTTGCAGGAAAGGGTAGCTCAGGCATGCGGTGTGTCTCTAAGTAGTGTTTTTAGAATTACTAAAGAAGCATCCGCATATATTGTGACTAAAATCTTTCAGTACCTCCCATAAAAAATGCTTAACAAACGCAATAAAAACAGATTTAGACTATTTTGACAAGTGTACTATTCGATTAATTATTTACAAATATCAATTCATAGAAGGGGAAACACCAACATTCAAAGTAATTTAAACAATTTTTAAAAGATAAATTAATTATAATGGTAGTGCATCTAGTCTGAGCCACATTATTCGTCAAATGAGATTTTGATGAAAACGTGCCAAAAGCAATAGGAAAGTTTTAATAGAATAACTCATTAGAAAGTTAAGAGAAAATATATAAGAAAATTACGGCAATTCAGAGAAGAACAGCGGCCTATAGTTTACATAGACGAAACTGAATTCAACGTCAGTTAAAATAAACGTGGATAGACGCCGTTCTTCTCTGAATTTCCGTAATTTACTTATATATTTTCTCTTAACTTTCTATTGTGTTATTTTATTAAAAGTTTCCTATTGCTTTTGGCACCTTTTCATCGACAAATGTGGCTGAAAATTTCAATGAATAAATAAATTCACCTGCAACATCATTAACGACAAACACGATTAACTGGTTAGTGAATAATGGGATTTCTTTAGTCCATTTATCTTAACCTGAGTTCTATTCATTAATTAAACAAAGTAAACCAACATACAGAACTCTTATAATAACCACTGTTTTGGCAAACCATGGACATTACATTTTACGACTTCCACTCTATCATCCTGACTTCCTGATCTTATTCCTGGAACTGATTTAGGCAATCGTGAAGAAAAATGCTAAAAAAACGTGCATTTTCCATAGACAGTGTTAGAAACTTAGCAAAAAAGAATTTGAGTGTATTTCTTTCATAGACTGCACATCAAGATGTGACCATGTCATGAAAATTGAAAAGATTACGTGAGATCAGACCAAAGAGTGTATAATGTGACAGTTCGTTTCAAAATTAATAAATAACGGGATAGCAGCAGTGAAGACGATTCGAGTTATAATAACAGCTAAGGAAACATTAGTGGGATGGAAGAATTGAGCTAAATATTTGTAATTGGTTGTAAGTAATTAAATGCTATATTACTTAAACATTTTTGGTATAATTTTTTCATTAATATTGTCTCTCCTGTTCTTTATGGACAATTTACATCTGTTGTTTTTTTAAAACACACAGAGTCATTTCACATTCGAGCCTGTTATTGACGTTACTTATTCAAACAAATTAATTTGCCAGGGTAATGTTGATTTTATATTCCTGGATTTTGTTGACCATGACGTGTCCGTTGATTAACTAATTATAAATATATAACTACTGACTCGGAACACTAATGTTTTATTGGTAAAAATGTTAAACTTTTACCTTTTAGCTTGAACTAGTTTCCGTCAGCTTCGTCAGAGGCTCATTTTTACCGATATTACTACGTTTTCTCCTGAATCGTAATATGTACACAAACTATTATGTTCTTCAAAATATACAATGTTTGTTAATGTCTAGGCTCGACTAGAAGATCTGGAGAAAAACTGCAATAGACACAACATGTGTCTATTGCACTGTTTATGCCAAATATGCCAAATCACTGTTTACAAAATAATTGCAGTAGGCCTACTAAATGTTAAACATTTTCTAACTCGTGAAATCTTTGTATGGTACCTCTGTTGTATCTATTGCTTGTTTCGTCTTACAAAACGTCCATATGTACTGTTTAGTAGTGTCGAAATAGAAATAGAAATCAAAAAACCTCCGTACGTAGACCTCGTCATTCAGGGAGAAGGTTAATATTTTCAAAAGGCCTTTTTTCTACTGACGTGTATAACATTCTTCCCGCCTTATCCCCACTACAAAGTGCGCAACTGCTTTATGTCTGATTATTTTAACTATATTATTGTATTATTATTTCAATAAAGTTGGCGTCTACTGATTAAGTAATTTAAATTATTCAATAAGCATATGGAAATTAGTAAGCCTGTGCTTAACATGATTTTAACTCATAATTCTTTCAAACATTGTGTGTATGATTCTTACACGTGCAGTATGCCTTTGCAACATTATATAGGTGGAACGTTCATCAGTGAAATTCTATGAAGTAAAGTTAATTTTTACCTGTTCTTGCGACATTGGTTCCTTATAAGTTGCGTATTTTCGTTTCTCCAGGAAAAAGCCCTCCTTGTAAAGAAAAGAATGAGGAAACACAAAATTGTGCACCTTGTTTCTAAATTTTCAAACCCCTCCCCCCGAAAAAAAATCCTGGGTGCGCCACTGCACTTGATTATTGTCTTTTTAAAGAATTTTTGGATGTGCCTAGATCTTTATACTTATATTTTCTCTTAAAACTCACGTTCTGCAGAATCCAGTTTACCGTTCATGATGTAATCATGAAAAAAAATCACACTGAATCTTGCGAAAGTTGTATTTTACAATAATCAGCCCTCTCACAGATAGCGACTGCAACAGTTTCGTTGCAGATACTCTTTCAACATTTCCGTTGCGATTGATAATATGAACTGGCATATCTTTAGCAGTTCAGAATGGAGGTTTGAATTTTCTTTAAAAAATCACACTACTGTTTGTCATAAGTTTTGTCATCGTTTTTCAAATCAAGTGTCGCGAAATAATTTTTGAAATTAGACAATTTATCAATCAGTTTGATTTCTATTTCTAATTTTCTGTTAAAAACTTTTAAGAATGGAGCGATGTTTCCGTATTTTGTGTTCTCTTTAATAATGTAAACATTCATCAACAAAAAGGGATAAAATTTAGACAACGGTTTCATCAGTTACAAATAATCAACGCACGTTTCGTAAAAGCTCAAAGCATGATCTATGAAAGAGTTATACCCTTTCTTCATCCCATTTCCTTCTAACATCATGTTCCTTTCTACATCACCAGCATCTTTGAAAGCTGTATTAATAAAACAGTCACAGACATAACATCTTGTTAACATTGAAAATGTTTATAAGGACGTTTCGCACATTTGTGGCCGATCGCTGGTGCGTGATCGAAAATGGGAACCGGTGAGTTTCCATAGAAACTACTTCTTTGTTGTCAATAACGTGTCACTACGCATCGTCCGATGATTATACTTCCAAGTGAAATCGATGAATCTCAAGAAGAACAGGGAGCTTCTCTCCATGCGCGCTTATGAATGCGACTACATTTAACTTATAATATGTACATTGGTAAATAAAGATAAATAAATATATATATTTTTTAGATTTATTGAAGCATTTTTAATGCCCTTCTCTGTGCATTCCATTTGTGCAATGCCTGTAATTTTTTATTGTTATTTTGTCCTTCATTAAAACACGGAAATTTTACTTTTACTTTATCATAAAATCTACATTTCCTCTTTTGATTTCAGTAGATATTGACATTTCCACGAACTATTCAATACATAAGTTATCACTTGGAAACCAAACACAGAATTTAATAAGATGTCGAGAGGTTTTTTTTATTGTTTGATTCACTGGACTATAGAAAGAAAAGTGCAAAAAAAAATACCGTCAGTGACGCAGTGAAGGCCAAGAAAAAATAGCTCGTTGGGCGAGAACGTTAAAAAGTTGTCTACTGAAGTATTATTTACTATAGTTTATTTACCGATGAACGACTTTTTGTTTTATCTTCAACAATACATTTTCTTTTCATGTTTTGCAGATTATTCGTTACTTAATCCCAAAAATTAAGCAGACCTTAAATTCCGGACATTTCGTATATTTTTAGGAATGCCTGCCGAACGCAGGATTTTTATGTAAAAAGCCGGAATTCTATGAATCCTGCTGTCCAGTATTGTATCTGTTACACTGTGTTCAAATCACAGCAGTTACTCAACTGTACCTGCATTTTTATTGAAAACAAGTCTAAAGAAGGCATAGCAACGATATATGGATGTGTTTGTAGAAAAAGTTATATACGATAATTAATAGAATATAAATGAAAGAACACAAGGTCTCACGGCCGGAGTTGTTAATATTAGGCTCCTGTTAGAACTAACCGGGGTATTACTGCGAGGCCCAGAATGTCCAACACAGTTTAAGCCAGACGATTCAGCCGTGCTACAACGGCCACCTTCAGTGTCGTTGGAAAAAAAATTTTCAGATGGCCGTCGTGGGCACGAATAAACGTGCGGCTTAAACTGAGTTGGGCACTCAGGGCCATGGCCTAACAGCCCGGTTAATTTTGAACAGTAATCTTTAAAAGATCTAAAAATTTCGTTTGTTATAAAAACTACATACATTACTATTTATTAACTGTTGTTTACAACAGTTGTTTATTTACTATTGACTGTTGTTTATTGATTATATAATATTGTAACAAGAACCCTATCGAACAGCCGGGAGCGTCCTCCATCCTCCGGTAGTCGAGCAGGTGTAGTCTTAGTCAAGGCCGCAATTAAGTACGTTCCAGAGTGTTCAAGAACACTTGAGATACACATTAATCTGGCGTGCAGTAAGAATGGAAAATACCCAGGTGCACGTGCGCTACCTATGAAATGGACAGAGGTTGGCTTTGTCAGACAGTCACGCTGAACGATTTCCTTAGCGTGGATCGAGTGGTTGTTGAAGTATTGTGAGAAGTGATTACTGTGTTATATTTAGGGCGAAACTCTATTACTTAACATTATTATTGCGTGTGTACAAATGTGAGTACAAGTTGATAGCAAATAATTAATTTTGATTAATTAAAGCTGGTAATTATTGACTTCACTGGTGTCTGTGTTTTGGCTTCCACTATACCATACGATGATCAGCGAGACCGTTGTAACAAATTATTATGTACAACGAAAGTTTGCAAACCAACAACGAAACGATAATAAATATTTACAACTTATAGCTATTCTGAATAAATATAATCGTCATAATAAGAAGAGTTGTAGTATAATAATGGCCATGACCCCTGGTCGGTAACCTAGAGGTCCCTCTGCAACATAAAATCGAGGTAAGTTGTTCAGCCTTCAGGTCGACTCTAGTGAAAATGGGTACTTGGGCTAACATCCAAAGGTAAAAATGGGCGTAGCATTGACTTACTTGGATACCGAACGTCTTATTTAAGCTGGAACTTTATCCTGCTTTTTCTAAACTAGTTCTTATTACTAATTGTATTATTATTATATTTTTTATGTTTTGGGGCTTGGCAACATGGCTCAACGACGTCTACCATGCCTCTACGGCATGTTTTCTTCTCATCTACATTTTAGTTGACTCAACGACAGTAGTAACTCGTACCAACTATACAGTAATCTTGGTGCTTTTAGGAAGGACAGAGTTCTCTATATCGCTAACTGTTCGTTTCCGAGGTCTTCTTTCAGGTTACTTTTACTCCGTGTCTCTGCCTTAGTCCTGCAAGAGTACTACAGTCGTCGATTATGTGTTTCGCTGTAAGTGCTGCGCCACAGGTGTAGACATGTCGTTCTTGTCGTTGTAGTAGGTACGAAAACGTCCATTTTGTGCAGTCTTGTGATGCAAACTTGTTCATGACCACTGCGAAATCACCTGTTACTTGACATTTGCGGACGTTCTGCTTCACGACAGAAAGTTTGTTCTGCCGTGTGTTCCGCATCTGCTGCAACACATTAATAATGGTGCTTGTAGCATCTAGTTTCGCGTCATCAGGTCATATGGAAATCGCATTGACTCGTGGGAATTTCTCGCTGCAGCGTCAGCTTCTTCGTTGCCTTCAATACCTAGCCTACGTGACCCGAACACCAAACAGAAGTAAAATATGAACCAATGTCTTCTAACGCATGGCATAACGCCATTATCTGCTTTAATAATGGATCCACTGTGCTCAGGTTGTCCAAGCCAGTTAGAAAACTCAGCGAATCCGTACAGATAACATATCTCCTGTCACCTCGGTGTTCACAGAAACGAAGAGCCTGCCACACCGCGTACAGTTCGGCGGTGTACACTTGCCGTTCTCGATGACAAACGCACTACCTACTCCGCTCTCCGTCTAAAACCCATAAATGTGGTGTTGGAATATTGTGGTGGCATTTGCTCGTAGTGACACTTGATCGGAATGTATGTGTGTTATCAACGAGATGAAATTACACGTGCGCGCTCACGCATGCGCGCACACGCACACACACTCGGCACAGGTATATACCGAATAAACAAGTACTTTGTCTACTTAATTCTTACAATCCTATTTAACTAATATAAAGACAAAGTTGGAATCTCAGTGCCCCAACAAGGGGAATTCGGATGTTGCCACAAACGTATATAATGCTAAATTATTTTCTAGGTGTTATTCTCTTCTTTATCTGCGACATTCTAGTATGAAGCCTTGTATTATCAGTTTAAATTATAATAGTTTACATGTTGTTAATGTGAAGGATATAAGAATATATAGTGGAGAAAGATATGTGTTAGATTTTTATTTTACGAACGGAATACGTCTACCGGGATGTGTGTTGCTATGAAATATAGCAATGCCTCCCCTAGCTCTGATGTTTGGAGTCACATCACAACGGAAGGACTCATCTCCCCTCATATTAAAATGTTCTTGCGGCCTCGAATGTGTTTCCCGCAGGCACACACACTCGATATATGCCTGGACAGTAGCATTCTAAGTTCTCAATAATGCGAAGTGCATTCGTTGATATTCCACTGAAGTATGTTCTCCATGCTGATGTTGAAGAACCCGTCGCTAAGGACCATGGTTATTTCCTTGGCTTCCCTTCCGGCCCGCCTTTCTTCTTCGTTTTTTTTTAGATTGCCGAGTTCCGCCAGATCACCGGGGTCGTTATATCGCTGGCGCCGGAAATCGAGCGAACCTCCGATCCGGAGCTTCGAATTTCGTTTTAAGAATTCCTCCCTGGTGTATCTGGGAGGACGGAGCTATCCACGGCGATATACCCATCTCGCTTTCACTGGAAGTGGCTGCAGTCGCAGCAACACTGTTTATGCCCGCCCTTCTTGGCCGACAAAGTATGGGTATGTTGTCTACACTGTCCTTTCACACTCTTTGCGTGTCTGTCTCAGCCGCACTATCTTTATGGATTTCTGATGTTTTTTTTACATTTCAGAAAAATAACACTCGATAACCTGGTTCATGAGATAATATCTATCTCACAGTACGGGCAGGTGACGCTGTTTATTTTACAGCTTGTGCGTAATTGATTTTGCCCTGGCTAGCTGGGCATACGAGTTTTTTCGCATCGAAGTAGCTGAATTTTTCAGAATATACGTACTTCCTGAATAGCCATCTCTTGTTTATTAACGGGGCAATTGCGGGATCTAGAAGAATACTGACCACCGCATTGGTCATTGGTTCGCCATGAGCCGACTTCCCACAGAAGTATGTCTTCACCCGAGCACATCTTGATGTAGTGTGCCCGAAACGCAAGCCCTGAAAACGTTGCACGTTGCATCGGCTGAGGGATGTGTGCTCTCATACTCAGCCTATTAGTGCCTGCTCTTACCTATCCAGCAAAGTTGTCCTGTTGAATGTTAGGACGTGGGACGGAGATGGGACCGTCTGTTCCTACTCGTATAGAGCCTTAACGCAAGAAGAAGCGGGTTTTATAGTGCTCCCTCTAGTTTCAGACCCACGTCGTGCAACTGGTAAAATAGTTTATGTAAAGTAGCACACAGTAAAATATAAACTAACCATAAAATGCACAAAAACCTTCTCACCGTTAGTTTCTGACATGCGATGACGCCTTGTGGGACGAACTCAGTCGCAATTTCTTCACCTGTGCAGTTCAGCAGCTCTCTGCACACTACCACTCCAGTGTGATGTTCAGGGTGGTATGAGGAACGACTTCTATTTTTATGTCCCAGTTTCAGTAACCTCAAGCCCTGTTGATCGTTTAGGGTCTCGACCCGTAGTCTACCTGCGGATTTTCTGATGTCCTGTACGGCTTACAGCGCAACTGGTGACAGCTTTTCAACAAGGAAGGGACTGACTTTTGTGAAGTCTCCTTCCTTCCGTTTCACAACCAAAAATTTCCCGACTGGGGGCTCAGTGGCAGACGAATCTTTCTGAAGCAGCCGAGGAAAAATGTCTCCTTCTCTTCACCCTCCGAGGAGGGCTTTTTCTGGAAGAGCGTTTAAAGGGACCCCTCAACCCGAGAATTATGTTGAGAACTTAAAATGTTGTACGAGTACCGGGGAAGTGAGAGACTACGACGGCAGAACCATCGAGTACCACGGCTAGGACTAAATAGAACAGGGTGGGTACTGGTGCCTTGAGGCCATTGTTCGCGACTCATTAACGTAGGGCCATCCATAAGTTGGCACGATCGGTTCCGCCGTGGGTTACGGTGTGTTTTCAAGCGGTACACACAACCTTGTCAAACACCTACCAGTGCCCTGTTAGCCAGGAAAAGAGTAACTTTTGCCTTGCCCTGTAACGCCATTTATTGCGTACGTGGAGCCCAGTTAGTGAGTCTAATTCCCAAAATGTTTGTGTGCGTGTGTCAGAGAGGGAGCTTTTTCGGGTCAGCCATGGTTTTTCAATGCATAAAACATATACTGTATTTGAAGAAATGTTTACTCAGCCAAGGGTGTTAAAAGATCAGAAGATAGACCGCAGCTTGCATAGGATTACACAGTCGCCAAATGACAGTCCCAGTAGGTATAAGGACTTATTATTATAAGCATAAATTTTTTAGTTTTAACAATTGTATTGAATTCTATCAACAGTTATACTAAAAATGGGTCCAATTTACGGTATAAATAATAAAGTTTGCGGACATATGTATACAGAAAATTGTAACACTTTTGCAGTTTATAAACCAATTGAATACCGCAGTGTTGGATCAGATTTTAAATAGTAACTTAAGTTTCTTAAACAACCAATCTCTTTCTTTTAATATTTCAGAGTACTCACAAGGAGTAGCACATGGGTTTAAGAAATTCATGGAAGAATGATTAATAAACTACTTTTCACACAACAGCGTGATGTCTTCGTGACAGTCTCCTGTCTTACCGGAATAAAAGTGTTGGAGTTTTTATCAATCTGTAGTTATGCTCAGACCCCGGGCTTTAAATGGGCTGACTGGGCAAATGCCCAGGGCGTCTGGTCCAAGGGAGCGCCAAGGAACGAAAAACAATAGGCGTTAAGACTATAAGACAGTAGACAGTTGAGTGTTATTGTTAAAATTCTAGGAATGAAGGAAACTACGTTCGAATGCACGCCAGCACGCGCCAAGGAATATGTAATGAATAATATTATATTACGCATAGTTTCCTCTGCGCGCGCGCGCGCGTGTGTGTGTGTGTGTGATGTTTGCCTTATAGCCTTTTCCTTATATGTTTGACGTAGGCCTATAGCCTTTTGATAAACGATCAGCGGCGGATGTCGCCTGATATCGTTACTCAATATCAGTAACTTGCAACTCTTACTGACAACAAACTTGTTTACACTGCGGTAAAAAAAAAATTAATACAGTCATTTCCTCTTTCATGTTTGATGTTTCCTTTCAGTATACGCTTTCAATGTTATCGCGTTCACTTCGTTGTGCAAAAAAATGTGTTCTCTTAGTAGTGAAATATGTATAATTATGTATAATTTCAGTTATTTCATCACAGATAAAAACTGTGAAACGTTTATCTTCATTATAGTTTGTTGTTTCCCTAGTGTAAGGTGGTGGGGGGTGGGGGAGAAAAGTAAACAAATGAAAGGGGGCGGCTATAAGAATGCTTTGCCCAGGGTGCAAGGTACCTGAAATCGGGGCCTGGTTATAAATTTATAAGAGACTGGAATCTATTTATAGTTACAATTGATAAATGAGTAACTACAGTACCTTAAATCATTTACGAAACTAATTTTGTGAGGCTCAAAAAACAGACTGCATCACAATCATCATCATTTCCAAAACAGACATCAACATCATCATAATCGTCAGTTTCAAGAATGAGTATACTAATGTTGATTTGCTCCACTCCACAAGTAGTAGACCCAACATCTAAAATGCTTCTTTAGACGTTCTACATCTGTACGTGTTAGACTCAACATTCTACATAATGAAAACCGACATCATAGACTCTATAAACCGTAGTGTGTAACCTCTACCAAAATAACAAATGGTTAGTTCAAAATTCGGCTACATCCACTGATTCGACTACATCCTAGTGAGCCAAGGCATGTGTCGAACAGCCTTTCCTAACTGGAGAAACCATGATATATGAGTACATCGTATTCGCTCAAAAAAACCTGGAAGTATATGTGTTTTTTATGGTGTGACAAACAATTTTAGCAAAGTCATAAAATGTACACACTTGATAAAAACGTTTGCACACGACTGTCACATAGAAACATCTGTGTAGGAGAAACGTAACTAAAAGCGGTCTGATTTACGACCATTATAAGGTCCTTAAGGTCTGTAACGATACTTTCAAAACAGAGAAAAACGCTTGTCAAAACATACAATTACTTTTACAACAAGCAAAAAAAGTAAAGTAAAATATATGAACAGAGAATAATGAGCCGGCAGCAAGAAGTGACAGGCTGTCGGAGACCGTCATAAAAGTTTCCTGCTTTTTAAGCCTAAATTGAATCTATAAAACAGGTTAATTACCTTCTGTCGCGTTTCTTTGAATCCAATTGCGGGATTACTCGAGTTTCGATCACAACTGTGTCATCATCAGATCTTATATACAAATATCGTTAAAACTCCATTTTTCGATGTTTGTACATCACGTCAGATAATAAAAACAACACGTACACGGTATAAAACATTAAATAAAATTACACACAATAAATATAAACAAAACGTAATAACACACAAAACATGCGGCCGTCACGAACCTGTACAGGAACGCTCCACGGTAAAACTAATCAATACCGGCTTGACCTTCGTTCAATTTTATCGATCTGATAATAGCCGATTTCTCGTTCTATATGATTGATTCCATTAAACAAAATATTATTTGTATATACTGATTTTTCGTTTGGGACGCGATTTTAATCCTCCTTTATAGCCTTATATAAGGCTATATTTTTATAGCCTAATTTAATAAAAGCCTAATTAAGGCTTTTGTTTTATATTTATATTTATTGTGTGTTATTTTCGGAATATAAAATTTTCGAAATCAAACTAAAAAGAAAGATGTGTGGTGGGAAATATACCGAAATATTGTAAACATATGTTATTGTAGTCAGAGGGAAATTGCAATTAATGAGGTTTAATCACTAAGAACAGTGAACGTGTATTTGCGAAGTTTACTGTTGCGCCGGTTGTGATTCAGCGTCTTCGAATAAAATGTAGGCCTACTGTTAGGCTACATACTAAAGTAGAATTGATAAAGATTTTTTAGATCTAATCTAGACTTTAAAATATTTAACACAATACCTATGATTAGCTATAATTAAGCTATATTCTGCCTTAGGTAAAGTGATTCGTCACTGTCAGGCCAAATAAAGAAATACAGAGGGCACTAGCATATCAAACGGAGTAGAACAAAAACGTGGACTGTTTGGATAATACCATACGTTGCTGCTCCCTCCCCCATTTCGCCATGGACAAAGTGTAAACAGGGGAAGGGGTCATAAAAGTACACAGAATTGGTTAACGGAATCATCTAATAGTACGTAGGCTATGTACTTCTTTGATGGTTGTCATCACAAAGGAAATTGTTATTCTCCATTTCTGGAATAAACTTAAAGGAAATGTGATTCACGACGTGTATTCACTAAATGACATCAATAGGTTCACATTGATGTCAATACTCGTGCGCGCGCGCATTTCTCTAATGCAAGTACGTTTGATACTAGATAGTGGATCCTTATGAAGGCGCAGATACTCACACAAAAGAAGATTTTTACACATGTTATGAGCGTCGAATGTACGTTGAGTAATTTTTTATAAAGAAATTAAATTATGTTCTTACAACATAAAACATAAAAGAGTATAGTTTTTATTAGGAGTTAGCGTTACAGGTACATTTATTAGTTCAATTAGTAAGATGAAAATGGTAATAACAACAGCAATAAGCTACAGATGTATTATATTACAATAATACAAATATTGTGTAATCCTTAACGTACACTTACATAAAACAGGATGAAGAATAATACATTCTCCCCCCCCCTCTGTCAACCATAAATATAACGTAATTATATAGAATGATATGAGCTTACAGTGTGACATACAGTAAGGTATATGGCAGGCCTATTTACATAGAATTAATACGCAGACTCAGTATTACTGCTATAGATAGGCCTATATATTTATAAGTCAAAATATTTCTTATTGATAGACACTTAACAACACACAAGGAAACAGTCAGGAACACGGACTAACTGAAAAATTATTTCACAGTTCTAAATGAAACCATGCAATTTACATAATTGTTTGAAGCGTAAATGGAAGAAGAGACTGAAATTTTATGACTATTTATCTCGATTTATTGATCTGAAGCGTACTACGCTTTCAAGGTATCTCTTAAATACACCACAATCATGACTCCCCCCCAACCAAATAAACAGTACCAGCCATGAATCATTCACGGTTGGTTCAAAATCAAATCCAGGTGAAGTGTCGAATCCATCTCCTCAGACGTGGTTTCAGGTACTTGTACAATTACCGTTCTTAAAAAACACAATCCACTAAATCAGACTATGCGCTGGTCCGGATCAGGAATTCCGTGGGGCTTCTTTCTGTCTCCTTGTGAAAACCGAAGGCGGCCGATTCCCATTGTCCACGCCACATTAAAGCCTCTCTGGATGCAAGCAGTAGAGCCGCTGTTTCACGGAACGTTTCTACAACAAGATGACAAAGTACAGCCTTCTCCGTCTGCCACAGTATTTAGTAGACCGGAGAACCTCGGGAGCTAACTTCATTGTACTATGCTGTAAATTCAAATTTTAGAAGATACCGGCTAATTGGCGACTCATAACACTATCGTCTGATACATGACTTTCACAGTTACTAGGCCGCCTTGTGCACATATGGGCAAGTGTTAATAATAAAACAATAAATTTGGTTCAAGCAAAATAGCCTGTATTTTGCATTATCTGTTTCATTAGAGTATCTTAGTTTTCAAAATTGCATAGTTCAGTTTTTCTTAAATATATGTTTAAAATTATGTGTCTATAATGTTTAATATCTTTTGAGATGGGTCCCAGATTTAAAAAACTTGAGAGTCGCCCATTTACGGTAAAACCACGGCGTCATGAGTAACAAACTGACAGTAAAAGAAGAGAATAAACACAATCTATTCAAAACAGTATCCAAAATATTGATAACATTACTACCACATCACTTTCGTGATTTATTTAATTCAGTCGCCAAACTCGAAGAAATCTACGGTGAATTTTAGTATCCAATAAAGTTTAGATAATGCGCTTCTTTCACGGACTCGCACTGATACTAGTCGGTAAAAGTTTACCTAATACTTTTACCGTATACCTTTACCGGAAATTGTGAAGCTAACACATTAGCTCCATTTGGAAGTGGAGAACACACGAAAAGTGAAAATGTACAGTCGCTATTATACTCATGAAAATGTGTGCAATAAACAAATTGAGCTCCATACCAAATAGTAATTTTTATTTAATTTGTTGAACAATTTTTGTGTAAAAAAATAAATATTAACATAGACGTAGCTTCAAACAGAATTAACACCGTTGCACACCACTATAGAAAAATTATTTCCATTAGCGCTTTCAAGCTTCACATCTCATTATCAGATCGGAAATCCTCACATTATAATCGGAATAATTTTTCTATAGTGGTGTGCAACAGTGTTAATTCTGTTTGTGATTATAACCACTAACACAACTTTATTAATTAAACGGATTAATATTTATTAGTATTTATTTTTGCAGCACGGAAAATATTATATAAAAGTCTTTCACTAAACAAGTTTAAAAACAATTAAAAGCTTTTGAAAACTGAAAATATTAAAGAAAGCAACTACTACTATAATGTTTCATAATTCGTACTTAGTACTTCAACTTTCCTGTTTTAAGAGTATTAGTGACTAGCCTTGCTTGGAACAAGAATATAGGCAGCTTAAGTAATAATTAATTTTTACAACACTGACTATAACTTAGGCCTTCTCTGCTGAACACACGTTATTCGTTACAGAAAAAGTCGCTCATCTGCTTTCGAAAATTACAGTCTAGTTATGTACAGCAGACTACTGAATATGTCAAAACGAAAGTGGCACCAACTCCTTCATAATTCTGCAGAATACTCTCTTATGTGTGCTTTCAACTCGCCAAGAATTTTTTCTGGCTCAGGAAGTTCAGCTGATATTCACGGTATCCCACGAGGGTGGGGGCCTGAGGGTTTCGACGCCTGGGAGCGTACAGACGGGGCCTACACGGCCATTGCTGGTAGCTATTACTTCTGTCATCCCCCAACCGACACTCGCCGCCTCAGGTGAACTGGTATTTCGGCTGGATTGGGGCCGATTGACACATTGTTAAGGTGGGTTCCGACGCCCCTGGCAAGTAGCCGCAATAGGAAATCACCCTTATCTCAGTGGTCCTAGCCGAGATCACGTGCGTGAACCATAGTAGCAAGCGAAGCTGCCACGCGGCGCCCCTTTTCTGGTGAGGGAGGGCCATTCAGTGTGTAATGTCGCGTGGTGGGCCTGGGGCATTCTCATGTTTAAGAGGATTTTTAAATTTAAACAAAGTTTACTGAACTAGTATTGAAGTAATCGTACACAACTGAATCTGATGAATGGTAGTCACGCGGGCAGGACTGGTGGTAGTATTTCTGTTCCTTCTTGTGACTGATACGTTATAGATGTAGGCTGCAGTGGCTTTAATGTTTTACTATAGGAGGTACATGGAGCAATTCTGATGCTTGACCATAGTTTGGTGATGTTAAGAAGTTTGGTACTTGTGGCTAATTAGGTACAAGGATGTTTGTTTGATGTCAAGTCCACTGTGGAAAATTATAACCTGAAGGGGGCATAATTGTTCTATCTATATTTTGCAAAATGTTCAGGACACCAACTTGTAACTTGACTACTTTCTCGTCAGTTAGTAGTTGGATTTACGGAATTATTCCCTAAAATAATTCCATGTGCCTGTCAAGATAGCCTTCTCAATTTCTGCATGCGAGTTTTTCTTTATTTTTTTCCCATGTTCGTCTAAGGTTTCAGGGGAGTCAGTTGGTTGTTCTTCGTTTGCTTTAATTAGTTTACCTGCAACGTTTTATGTTTTAACAAGAGTAATTGTTTCTATGACGAACGATAACCGCCGTATATTCAAACAGAATCAAATAATGTTTTGCATACATCTCTGAATTGTAGAGTACTCAAGGCCTGTTGATTTTGGTGAAGATCAGTTAAGAGAAAGGGGTAGTTTACCAGCAACGTTTTATGTTTTAACAAGAGTAATTTTTTTCTATGACGAACGATAACTGCCGTAAATTCAAAGGGAATCAAATAATTTTTGCATACGTTCCTGAATTGTAAAGAACTGAAGGTCTATAGATTTTGGTGAAGATCGGTTAAGGGAAAGGGGTAGTTTACCAGCAACATTTTATGTTGTAACAAGAGAAATTTTTTCATGACGAACGATAACTGCCGTAAATTCAAACAGAATCAAATAAGTTTTTACATATGTACCTGAGTTGTAGAAGACTCAAGGCCTATTGATTTTGGTGAAGATCGGTTACGGGGAAAGGGTAGTTTACCGTAAACATTTGTTGTTGTAACAAGAGTAAAGTAATTAATTTTGATAAATAAAGTATCCTGATAAGAAGATCTTAATAATCCACTGTAGAAACGTAGATGAAATATTTATAAATGAAGAGGCTAGTTGAACGGGGTGGGGGTAATTTTCTATAAATGAAAATTATATTTGAAGGGGGAGGGGATAATTTGTATATGTGTACTACAGTATCGGCAACAAAGTAGTAGTTTGTTGTTAAAATTCCTTCCCGGGCTGTTTGGCCGTAGTCCAATGTTTTCTGCAAAACCAGACGTTTCGGCAGTGCCGTCGACTGCCATCGTCAGTGAAAATCGAGTGCGATAACGTGTGGTGGTATACGTTAGTGACCACAGTACTGTAGTTAAGGGTAAAGCAATAAGTGGAAAGAAGGAGTTTCTATGGAAACATTTCATTTCGTAAATGATTTTAAATATAAATCTTAGAACATGGAAGTCATGTATGGTTCTCCATACCGATATTTTACTTCCATGTTCCATAAGGAAATGGAAGTATGGTGATGACAAAAGAATCGTGTTCGAGATGATTGCAGATTCTGATTGTACTACCCTCAAAACACGAAAAAAAGTCATTTTTCGAAAAGTGTCTGTGTTGTGTCTGCTGTCTGTGTGTCTATGTGTCTATCTGTAGATTTTTTTTGCAAACGATAACAGGCGCAAATTCAAACAGAATCAAATAATTTTTTGCATACAGCTCTGAATTATAGAGTACTCAAGACCTATTGTTTTTGGTGAAGATCGGTTAAGGGAAAGGGGTAGTTTACCTGCAACATTTTTTTTTTATCAAGGAAAATTTTTTTTCTATGGCAACGATAACAGCCGCAAATTCAAACAGAATTAAATATTATTGCGTATACAGCCCTGAATTGTAGAGTTCTCAAGACTTATTGTTTTTGGTGAAGATCGGTTAAGGGAAAGGGGTAGTTTACCTGCAACATTTTATGTTTTAACAACGGTAATTTTTACTTCCATGTTCCTTAAGGAAATGGAAGTATGGTGATGTTTCTGTGACGAACGGTAACTGCCGTAAATTCAAACAGAATCAAATAATTGTTTGCATACCTTAAACCAACTCAATCACTATGACGAAGAATTAGGTGAAATATAGAATAAAGAAAGAGAAGACTATGAGTTCAATGTAAAGAAAATAAGTACAGTACCCAATAACAAACTAGGCATACTGAATAAAATGACAGTAAAAATGACTTAGACTTAAATTGACACATACCCAACTAGATTAGGAGAGTGAGATAATAACAACATGATGGTAATTAGTAGGATAAGACATAATATAAGAAAATAACTTTGTATTTTATTAGTAACAGTACCAGTTATGGGGAGCGGTCGTGGCGTAGTGGCTAGCGTGTGGCGCTGCTACGCTGTCGGCGCGGGTTCAATTCCCGCCGGCGGCCATCTGATCTAGATACGACCCGTTCCCCCTCGCAAGCCAATGGCAAACCAGCGAGAGGTATCCTGCTTAGTATAAACCTTTCCCAACTATGCCGTTCGGATCCGGCGTTAAACTGTAGGTCCCCTATACCTGTGAGAGACTCAGTACCACACGCACCCCGGGTATATGCAGGAAGGGTACAAACCAGTCGTAAGACTGAAGGACTACGACGACCAGTTATGGAAAATCATTGAATATCAGAAAGAACTGATTGTTAACTAAACATATAATCAAAATGATAAGAAAAAATTGGATAATATTACAAAATATAAATAGTAAATAATACTATACTTAAATAATCAAATGTGAATAGAGTAACTAGTAAAAACAAAGCAACATAACCTAACCAGCAGTAAAAATCACTATTATAATGACAAAAGATAATATAAAATTGATGCAAATCTAGTGTTTGTTCATTTTGTATGGAACTAGATCACTTAAAGAAAGTTCTGAAATAGATTTTATGACAACAAGATGTTGTAATCGTTGTCAGTAATATAAATAACATGATAAACTCAGATATAATAAAAAGCACTTATCTGGTACTTTATAAAGCTACTAAAATAACAATGATCAGTGCATATCAGTATTACTAATAGTAAAAGTAATAAATGAAGTAACTAATGGTAATTGACCAAACCATAATTTACACTAATAATTTAACCATAAGGTAAATAATAAGAGCAGCACCTGCAGAAGCAGGATGGAGAGCGAAATTGTTGATATATTAAGAAAAATAGACTGTTGAAAGTAACAAAATGTATTATAGATCTTGAAGGGGAGTGAGAGGAGTATTTTGATGTAAAATAATAACCATATAAATAATGTATAGTGTAGATATAAGCAAAACTCACAGAATGTCTACCTCTACTAGAACTCATGTAATATTCAGTGGCAATATACAGGGAACTTAGCATATCTGAATGAACCAGCAGTTTACCAGAAGTTGGTATGATTATTTGTTAATAAGTTTCGAATGTGAAAAAACTCTTGTTTACCACCATTGTAGTAAAATAAGCAAAACTAACTTAGTATGCTGTAGGTCAACTGAAGTCAAGAGCAATATATTGAATTTTTATTAATTTAAGGTGTTTATTATGTTAAGAATTGTCATAAAAGGACTTTAAACGTGTCATAGTTAATGGAAGTAACAATCATTCGGTCAGTAATTAGCTACATGACATAATTTTATCAAAATATTGTATCGACACCTAATTTAAAAAAGTGAACTTTGTTATTAATGAACGAAATTAAACCCATGTAAGATGTTAAAATCCTGACGAGGACTACAGCCATGACATGGTAAAGCGAGATTTGCATTTTCAAGATGCATAAGGGAATTATGTTTGTAATACTATTTATTGTCAATTTTATTCCATAGAAAAGCTTTGTGAAACCCTAGACATGGGCGTGGGTTACACCACTTAAACCAAGGAGTACATAATTTTAGCCAATCAGGCGTGTTAATTTGTATAATTTTACCCATACTACCACGCGAGATATGCGGAATAACTGTTATCGGTATGTGCTTTGAGAAGCACTTTTTATCGAGTTGTGATGCGATTAAGGTGACAGAATCTGCCGATCGAATTACTCGCTAATTAAAAGTTTATTCAAGGGTTAAAATTGCTCATAAAATTTCAAGGCGTATAATAATTTGCAATTCAGTGAATTTGAGGAAAGTATAGTGCAATATTAATGACTTACTTATGTTAAAAGCATAATATCCAACAATGCACTTCGAACTAATTACACATTTGTGAATAATTACACCATTACACTATCACCAAGAAATTATTCAGGTAATCAATATTATTGTTAAATTGTAAATTAAATGGAAGCATAGGTTAAAGACAGTTACTTTTTCATAAAATGGTAACCTCAAAGTTTCGAACATTTTCAGACGAGATTTATTGTTAATGGTAATTATCGGTTTTCTAACCCGCGCTGATATTGGAGTGACATTTTTTTCTATTCTTCTATGTTATATAAACACGCGAAAAATAATTTTAAACGGCGGTCGAACCTATTTACGGAGAAAAAAATAATTACTCCCATAAGAACGCATGCAAAGGTGAATGAGCGCCATATTGACTGTGTAGACGGTGAGAAATGACATTTAACCTATCTTGCTTACACAGTCGTTTACATGCGATAACGGCCATCACTGTATACTATTTTTCGAATTGTTTCAGTATAGTTTTGGATCACGAACATCACAATTCACAATAGCACCACTAACATTTTTACGTTTGAACATATTCACGCAGGGGAGGTTCAGCTGTTGTTGACGCGTGACGTCACCGTGTAGAAGAATTACACAGTAAGCGTTTGATTTTAATTGCAAAGGGATATAGATATTTAATTATGGTCCGAATTAACAGAATTTTGTGTAGAATCAGTAGACTTCGCATTACTGGCTGGTATGGACTGAATAAAGTATAGTCTTTAATTTAACGAGCGAAGCGAGTTGTCAGTTTTAACACGCTTTTGTATGTGTGTGTGCGCGCAACCGGGAACTCTTTCCATATTTTATTCATTAGTAATGGCAATCTCTAATACAACAGGTTATCACCGATGAAGAAGCTACATGCGCAGTGAGTAGGCCTAATCATTAAGAATAATAACCTAATTAATTTAACTATCACCATAATTATACCAACCATAACTTGGATTAATGCTTAATACTGGTGAGGTTATTCTCTAAGGCTACCTTCAAGTCAAATCAAATCTTACCAATGATATACACTCATAGTATAGTTCCATTAGTGAGGGCGTTCAATTCATAATCAACAATAATATAATGAAAAAAATAATATTAATAAATTAATTACCTTAATTATCCGCCGTGTGATTTCTTATGCTTCGTCTATGACGCGTTTCGGAGCATATGCTCCATCATCAGATATTAAAAAGTTAAAACTGTCACTCTTGCGAGATCGTTAAAATGTCAAGATTTGCATATGAACCGTACGCGGATTTGGGTGCGCACCCGTTCAAGTTCATTCTGCAATGGGCTCACCCCTTTCCGGCCTACTGGCCGATATTTATTTAAATTATTATGAGAATACTCACTTGTTGAACAATAATATATATGCAAATAAAATAATATTTTATGTACGGTATGTAGACGATACGTTTTTAATTTTTGATGGTACTATAAGTCAAATCGAATTATTTAAAAACTGTCTAAATAAAATAAATAGAAACATCCAGTTTACTCTTGAAACAGAGGTTGATAACAAGATAAACTTTCTAGATTTAACCATCACTCGACAGATGAATAAACTAAAGTTCAACATTTACAGGAAACCGACTACCACTGACACCACAATACACGCAGACTCTCATCATCCTCTTTCACATAAAATGGCAACGTACAATAGTTTCATTCATAGATTATTGACGATTCCTTTGGATGATAATGACTTCCGTGATGAACTAAATGTCATAAAATATATCGCGGTTGCCAATGGTTACAGTAGTTTAACCATTGACAAACTGTTGAGAAAACATGAAAAAAGAATGCTTAAACCCCGAATAAACAACAACACGCAAAAAATTTTTATATCTACTAATTACACTAACTTTATGCCTAAGGTTTTGTATTCTATATTGAATAATAATAGTTTCACTATTTCATTCAGGACTAATAATAAGTTACTGGATATTCTCAAACCGAAAAAACACACGCCTCCAGAAGAAAAAACTGGCATATATAAGTTAACATGTAATGATTGCGAGTGCTTCTACATTGGACAGACTGGGAGAGGTTTCCTTAAACTATTTCGAGAACATTTACCTAAGAAAATAAGAAACATTGACAACATCAAATCAAATTACGCCCGACACCTGACTTCACACAATCATAATTACACAGATTTTAGTTCCAATTTAATACCGTTACATGTGTGTAAGAAGGGCCGTTTCATGAATGCCTTGGAGGAATTTGAAATTTACAGTGCATATGCAAACCCAATGAGTCGCGATATCGTGTTAAATGACCACCTGAACTTTGTATCCAACCGATTGTACGATACTGCCTTGAGTCTGCTTGCTGGGGCTGCGATAAGGTAGCAACCGCTCAGTGGCAGAATGAACTTGAACGGGTGCGCACCCAAATCCGCGTACGGTTCATATGCAAATCTTGACATTTTAACTTTTTAACGATCTCGCAAGAGTGACAGTTTTAACTTTTTAATATCTGATGATGGAGCATATGCTCCGAAACGCGTCATAGACGAAGCATAAGAAATCACACGGCGGATAATTAAGGTAATTAATTTATTAATTCGTACAAGTGATTTGGTTACCATATTAAACATGAATATTAAAAAAAAAATAATAATTAATAATTAATGACATAAATACATATAAAAAGTAAACATATTTTATAAACGGAGGAATAATTTTTTTTTATCAAAGGTAATTTTTTTTCTATGGCAAACAATAACAGCCGCAAATTCAAACAGAATCAAATATTATTTCGCATACAGTCCTGAATTGTAGAGTTCTCAAGACATATTGTTTTTGGTGAAGATCGGTTAAGGGAAAGGGGTAGTTTACCTGCAACGTTTTATGTTTTAACAAGGGTAATTTTTTCTATGAAGAACGATAACTGCCGTAAATTCAAACGGAATCAAATACGTTTTTGCACACTTTCCTGAATTATAGAGTACTCAAGGCTTTTGATTTTGGTAAAGATCGGTTAAGGAAAAGGGGTAGTTTACCTGCAACAATTTATGTTTTAACAACGGTAATTTTTTCTATGACGAACGATAACTCCCGCACATTCAAACAGAATCAAATATTGTTTTGCATACGTTCCTGAATTGTAAAGTACTAAAAGCCTATTGATTTTGGTGAAGATCGGTTACGGGGAAAGGATAGTTTACCTGAAACATTTTTTGTTGTAACAGAGTAAAGTACTTAATTTTGATAAATAAAGTATACTGATAATAAGATCTTAATAATCCACTGTAGAAACGTAGGTGAAATATCTATAAATGAAGAGGTTAGTTGAACGGGGTAGGGGTAATTTTCTATAAATGAAAATTATAGTTGAAGGGGGAGGGGATAATTTTTATATGTGTACTACATTATCGGCAACAAAGTAGTAGTTTGTTATTAAAATTCCTTCCCGGGCTGTTTGGCCGTAGTCCAATGTTTTCTGCAAAACCAGACGTTTCGGCAGTGCCGTCGACTGCCATCGTCAGTGAAAATCGAGTGTGATAATGTGTGGTGGTATACGTTAGTGACCACAGTACTGTGGTTAAGGCTGAAGCAATAAGTGGAAAGAAGTAGTTTCTATGGAAACATTTCATTTCGTAAATGATTTTAAATATAAACCTTAGAACATGGAAGTCATGTATGGTTCTCCATACCGTTATTTTTTTTTTAGTAAAAGATAATTTCCTTGCTGATGTTTATGTAGAGATTTACGGTGAACTGTGAGAAGTTTTGAGCTCTTAATTTTTGACACACTTTTGTGTACGATACTTATTATGTCATCGTCGTGATTTTTTCTCCTCCTCCTATGGCGCTACAGCCCAAGTCGGGCCCTGGCCTCCACCAATCTCCGCCTCCAATCCACTGTATCCATTGCAACCCTCCTCCAGTTTCTTATCCCCATGTCTCTCGCGTCCTCTGCAACGCCATCTTCCCACCTCTTCCTCGGTCTACCTCTAGGTCTTGTTCCCTCCCATGTACCCAACAAAGCCCTCTTGGGGTTCCTGCCATCCTCCATTCTCATAACATGACCGCCCCAACGCAATCTTTGTATTCTTATAAATTTTGAGACTGATATCTCTTTATATATTTGATACAGTTCATTGTTGTATCTCAGTCTCCATGAGCCATTTTCTTGTATTGGGCCTATAATGCGTCTGAGGATTTTCCTTCCAAAGGTGTCTACTATGTCGACTGTTTTCTGTGTGATTGTCCGTGCCTTACACCCGTAGCATAGCACCGGTCTGATGACAGTCCTATATATTTTCATTTTTGTTTCCCTGTGCACATCCCCAGACCTAAATGATGGCAGCAATGCGAAGTATGCCTTGTTAGCCATGGTGTTCCGTCTTTGGATCTCCGGCTCCTCTGATCCAGTCTTTGCTAGAATCACTCCGAGATACGTGAAATTGTCCACCACTTCAATTGTGTCCTCCTCTATCTCAATGTTGTTATGAACCTGGTCCCTTCTTGTTTGGATAAGCGTGATTTTTCACTGTATAATTTATCACTGATGTACTGTAAGAAGTTACAATAAAAAACAAATCAATTATTTCAGTGTGGTAATTTTCTCTTTAAACATAGATAATTATTACCCCTTTTCTATTTCAGGGTTAGGTTTTCCATCTTAGAGGGACGTACAAGGGATGTCATTTGGGTTGTACAAAGGAGTTTTGTAACAAAAATATTTATTTTTTCTATTTATTTATTATATTATTTGCTGTTTATTCGATTGTTTTTCTTTAACAATCTTTGCTGACGACGCTGTGTATCATTGCAACTTGCTGTCCCCGCGATTTGCGACTACAAACCTGCAGCGTCAGTTGAACCTACTTCTGGACTGGCTACAGAAATGGCGGGTGACAATCAACACGGAGAAATCCGAGGCGATCAGTTTCACGTGTAAGTCCATTTCCTGATCCCAGCCCCTCTCCCTAGAAGGGAGGCCCATCCCGTATAAGGTGACGGTGAAGTATCTAAGTGTTCGGCCAGATCGGCGCCTATGCTTCAACTTCCACGTGACCGAAACCCTCAAAAAAGCTCGCGGCGTCCGAACCAAAATATTTCCCACTTCTCTCGTGTCGCAGCCGCCTAGCCTTGTGCACGAAAGTCACGGTCTGTGTTCTGTTTCTCAGGTCTGTACTGATCTATGCTTCTCCCGTATGGTGGTCACTTCTGTCAACCACCAACAGGTGTAGGCTGGAACGTTGCCAAGATAAAAACCCTGCGTTCCTTGTCGGGATCTCCTTAGTTTTTCAGAAATTATGTAATCCGAAGAGGTCTTCAAGTTCCTATCCTACCTTGTCTGCTTTTTTTTGGTCGTTAGCTGTAACTTTCTTTGTTGCAGCTGCGACCTCAGCCTTCCCTTACCTGAGAACTATCGGCACCTCAGAACCTCCACCACCGATTCGGGTCAAACGCCCTTGGGTACTTCTTGATGACATGCTATAAAGCCATCCTCCCAGTAACTTCTGTCCACAGCTCTAGAGTTTACCTCTGAAAACTGTCCTTCTTTCCATCCTCGCCCGCCTACTAGCACGCTGAACCAGCTGCTTGTTGCTGTTATCTTGGTCAGCGGGACGGAGAGTCTCTGCCTCGCGAAGAGCGACCGACGCCTTACGCGTCTGCTTGCTGAGCTTGAGACAGGCAACACCTGTACGCCTGAGTATTAGGTACCTATCGACTGAACCAGACTACGTTTTTCTTCTGGCAGCCAGTCCCAGATGCTTCAGTCATGCCACGCATGCAAAGACGCCCTGTACACTCTATGCAATGCAGACAGAGCACTGTTTTATACTGTTTTGTTTATATTGTTCGTTGGGTTTATATTGTTTGACGTTCCGTAAGCCTTGATTCTCAAGATCCAAATAATTACTTCATACTAGCTGCTACACCTGTCCACTTCATATCGTTTTGTGCTTCGTTAGCCTTGTTCCTCACTATCCAATTAATGCCTTGATATTAGCTACTACACCTGTCTACTCCACTGTCTGTAAATATTTATTCCATATAAAAATACCTTCTTTTTTATACCACGGAAATGCTTTAAGACATTCGACATGGAAGATAAGGTGGCCAGTTCACGCTTCAGCCTTAATTTCTACCCCAGGTACTCATTACCGCAAAGACGGCAAGTTAATAAGTTCAGATACCTGAGTAACATGATAGATAATGAAGGGTTCATAAACACGACGATATATGACAGGGTACAAATAGGAAATAGGGCGTATTATGCTAACAGTAGTCTATTGAGAAGCAAGCTCATTAGTCACAATACAAAAATGAAAATATTAAGATACTTATCAGACTAAGAAGGTTCGAAAGAAAGATTGTACGACGTTTTTATATCCAGTTAAGGAAGATGATAAATGGAAAATAAGAAATAACCGGGAGACAGATGCTCTATTGAAGCATGAGAACATCGTAAGATTTGTAAAGGTTCAACGAATACAATGGCTAGGTCATCTACAGCGGATGATCAGCGTATGCTAAAGAAAATCCTGAGGGCGCAAGTCTATAAGAGCAGATAAAGGGATCGACCTAGGATAAGATATATTTAGATATAGGATATGGTTTGATGATATGGTGGAAGATGTCACATGAATGGATGTGAGGGGTTACAGTGAAATGGCAACGGATAGCATACATTAGAGAAGATTGGTGTTGGAAGCCAGGACTCACGTTGGGCTGTAGTGCTAAAGAAACACAGAGCCGGTGAGTTTGTTTTAATCTACGCAAGTGTATTAGTTTCTAGTAGTGCTTTCCAATATTTCTGGCCCGTTGCGCCCTAAAGTAAAAAAAAAAAATTCATGACCGTTATAAACAATTAGTACCTATTAAACTCTTTCATCGCAAAAACATTTTTTTTTGAATCTTCGTTATTCAAGCTAGTGGCGATTATATTAACACCATAATAGCTGACTTAATTAACCTTTATGAAAAGCAATAAAATTGTTGACAATTTTCGTCAACTGGGACAACTATAGCAGATTCTAATTCAAACACTGGATAACATTATCAACGTCACCGTTACAATTTCTTCCCCTTTTTGCAGCGTTGATTCTTTTTATGATGCATCTGCATGCAAGTGAAACCAACATAACTATTACTGTGTAAAAAGATAAAAATAAAATATACACTTAGATTGATTTCTACAGTCGCTCTTCTTGTGCCCTAGTTCTCCGCACTGGATAAAAAGCCCCATCTGCCTTCTGTCTGGTCCGTTCCAGTTAGTCTGCCGATGACCATAGACAAAGCACATGTAATAGCATATAAACTTTACTCTACGCCGAACTCTGCAATTCACCCAGCCAATTTTGATGCTCTGGGACTTCAGTAGCTCTTCTGCGCCTTTTGCATTTAACTCTATGATGGCCATCTCTTGTTCCCTTCTGTTGGCGTCTGTAACTATTACCTTCAGGTCTCCTACAAGATCCCCAACCTCTATCTTAATCACCTCAGTTACTTCTTCTGGGGTAGTGAGGCTATCAAGATCTTTTATTTCGAGAGTCTCCTTTAGCTCCTTCCGGACTCTAAGAGAATCTTTAGAGTCACAGAATGCTGCTTTGTCCTGCGACTTCTCGCACAACTCTTGCAGGACTCTATCGGACCCAGTCTGTTTTATCGCTCTGACTTCAACCTGAGAGGCTTCAGGATTTGCCCCACTACTGATAAGGTCAAGTATTTCAGCGTAAATTTTGCCTTGTGAAGGCTTAATCAACAGAGCCTCTAGACATGGCTTCGATGTTTTTTTCTTTTTCCGGCCTGGTGGGGTAGAATCAACCCCACGCTTATCTGAGGCTGTGGACCTTTCTGCTATTTTTAACTTCCGAGGCCTATTTTTTTTGTATTCCGGATCTCCATCCAGGCTTCCGAGGTTTCCACCTGTTTCTTCGTCTTTTCAGTCTTTGGCTCTGCTGGGTTTGAGGCTGCCCTTTTAACCACAGACGGTCTCTTAGGTGTTGGACCACCGACAGAGATGGTCTTACCACTGGCCATTGACTTGGTGTTCCCCTTTCCTGTTGGCTCCTTCTGGGCCTTTTCCTCCATCTTCAGCCAGTTAGCTCTGCAGTGAGCTGTCACGTCTATGGCTTCCTCCAGTTCTTTCATGCCAGTCGTTACATCCATGGAGATGTTTCTCTGGCTGGTGATCGCAGACTTCATACTCTCGATCACTGTTCTGAATTTCTGGAGCTGTTCGGCTTCCTCGCTTCTTATCTTCCTAATGTATTCCTTCCGAGGAGACCTTCTAGGCTCTCTATGTTCCTTGACAATTGCTGGAAACATCACCGATGTCTCCCCAACCTTGCTCTGACCCCCCCCCGAAATTGTCTCTAGGTGGGGTCCTTTGGAGCACAGAACTCCTCCGAAAAGGATTCGTCTTGTCGCTTGGCGAACAATCTTCCAGAGAGGCCAAGTGACCCACCCTCGTGGCATTGCGGTCATTGGATGACGACGACCCGGGGCCCGCTCGCTCACCCCTGATAGCCGCCGGTACTGGGGATCCGACCCCCAAACATGGACTCAAGGGGAAAACGGGTGCTTGAGTTGGCTGCACGGTTATCACTTAGAGTGATCAATGTCGGGAAAGTGTCGACATTTAAAAGACCTGGCTATGCAGAGACTATTCCGGATATTACGCTTGCGGTCTCTAGCTTCAAAACTTGTTAGATGGAAAGTTAGCGAAGAATACACTGGTAGTAAATCACTAGTACATAGTATTTAGCCTCCATGACGAAAGAAAACAGGAGGGTGAAAAGTCTCGGAGGAGACGTAAATGGAATGTTGGCAAACTCGACGTAGCAACCCTTGTATCAGAAATAGAGAGGGGAGAGGACTACATGCTGGAGAGGTCTAGTCCCGCAGAACGTGTAGTTGAGGCCACAATGAAACTGATAGGCCAGACCTGGAACGTTTCAATGCCTCGGCAAAGAAAGTCATCTGGGAGAAGAAAAGAGGTTTACTGGTGAACTGAGGAAATGTCTTTCTCTCAGGTGAATTGTTACCAGGGGGAGGAAAAAGAATGGCGATAGTGCAGAACAAGAAACATCAGAATACAAAGCAGTAAGACAAGTCCTTAAAAAAGCTATTAAGAGTAGCAAACGACGAAAGTGGGAGGAACTAAAGGCTGAGGTGAATAGTGACCCCTGGTTGGCTGGGTTACAGGGTCGTCATGTGCAAGCTTGGGGCACAGTCAACTAGGCCCAAACATGGATGCACCGCGTATGGATGCCATCGTGGATGCACTCTTTCCGACCCACCCAGTAAATGTCCGTGAGCCGCGTCCCGTTGCAGAAAACTAAGTCCCGCTATTTAGCGATGAAGAACTGAAGGAGACCGCAGGCTTGATGAAGAGTGGCAAAGCCCCAGGACTGGACGGTGTTCCGTCAGAAGTTCTGAAAGTGATTGCTAGTTCATGCCCACGGATACTCCTTAATATGTACAACAGCTGCCTCAAAGAGGGATACTTCCCCAAGGATGCACAAAGAAGCCTGAATCAGGTAATAAGGCGAGTGAGCTCCTGGTTTGAGGAGCATGCCCTGGATCTAGCCACCGATAAGACCGAAATAGTACTGCTCACCCGGCGACGGGTTCCCACTATCATACTGCTGCAAGTCGGAGCTGAGACACTATTTACAAAGAATGCTGTAAAGTACCTAGGGGTGAGACTAGACTCAAAGCTCTCCTATTGGGAGCAAATAAATTATGCAGCTGATAAGGCGCCTAACGTTACAACCAAGCTCAGCAGACTTCTAGCCAACGTAGGAGGTCCCACTGGAAGCAAGAGGTGATTACTGATGGCGGTCACAGAATCCATCCTGCTGTATGGTTGCGAAATCTGGACCGATGCACTAAAGATGGAGAAGTACAGAAAACGTATGGCATCGGTGCAGATTAGAGGAGCCCTCAGAGTAGCATCCTCTTAGCTGACAGCTCCAGAGCCAGTAGTCCTGGTGATAGCGGGAGTGATTCCCATTCCCAGTCCTGTTAGCTCCAGACCGGAAGCATTTATTCGAAAAAAGAGAGGGAATTTGAAGGGATGCCGCAAAGCATAAAGGCAGGGAACTCACTCTCCGGCACTGGCAAGATCGTTGGAATAGAGAGGATAGAGGAAGATGGACCGCAAGGCTCATACCAAACTTGAAGGAATGGATCAACTGCCAACACGGTGAGCTTAACTACCATCTGACCCAGTTGCTTAGTGGCCAAAGAAATTTTAAAGCCTACCTCCATAGAATGGGAAAGGTACAAAGTCCAGCATTCCAATACGGAGACTCTCCCCATGAAGATTCCTCGCAAACGTTTTTCAAGTGCTGCAGATTCGCAAGGCAAAGGATGGTACTGGAAATGGAGATCGGGGAGTTCACGCCCGAGAGAGTAGTTGCGCTTATGTTTTGTTGTAAGGCGGAATGGGACCGCATCAATGCATTTATTCAGTGGGTCCTACTAGGAAAAAAAGGGCCCAACTTGCACCCAACGGGCAGTGGTAGATGAGGAACAATTAGAAGGAGCCCGATAAGGCGCAATAGGCTCCATCCTGAAGTAATACGCTAAGTGGTTCCAGGAAGGATATGAAAGCCTGAATTAGAGGTGGCTTTTTAGTGGGTGAGAGTCCCACACACGAGTGGAAGCACGTCCTCCTCTGACGATGAATAAAGCATTTTCCCCCTATATAAAAAATTGTTATTATTATTATTATTTATTCCATTGGACCTACAAGAAAAGACAATCACAACAGTAGCACATATGAGAAAACTATAAAGAGCCCGATAAAGGCGCATAGGGTCCATGTTGAAGTAATAACCTGTGTGGTCCCAGGGTAGATATCGACCCCTGCATTAGAGGTGGGTTGTGAGAGTCCCACACACCAGGGGGACAGACGGTTTCCTCTGACAGTGCGTAAAGCCTGTTGACATTTTTATTATTGTTAGTGTAGTTGCTGTTGTTGTTGCTGTTATTTCAAAATAAGGTAATTATAAGTTTTCTTAACTTTTTCCATATTGTTGTGACTTGTTTGTTTTCCTATCATGTTATATAATATTATATAAATTTAGGAAAAATAATTATTGTCATAAGCTCACTCGGCCAGTGTCAGTATTACCAAAATTGTTATAAACAAAGCTGTTAGGCCGTTTAACAGCGACACCGTCGGCATCGTTTGGCCAAGGTCTGCCATGCCGTAACTGTTTGTCGTTTTTCGCGGCCTGAAGAACATCCCCGAGAGTGGGATTCGAAACGTTGCCAAAAATTTTGCTGTGAAATAGCAACAGACCACGGCCTAACAGCCCGGTTTATAATAATTGGTAAAAAGGAAAATAATTTTAAACTGCAGTCGAACGTATCTACGGACTGAAAGAAATAAAACAGTCCCCCTCCCCCATAAGCATGTATACATTCCAATATTACACTCCACCTTAAATAAGACTACTACTAAGTTAACCTGTCTTCCTCATTTACGTTATTTGTACGCTGAACGACTCCGATAACTTCACTATCACGTATAATATTTTTTAATAATTTCTGGTCCATGAAAATCAGAACTGACAATCATGACACAAGCCGTTCACTGTTAGCAAGTATGATATTAATTTACATCTGTTGTCAAGTGTGAGGTCATAAAAATGTATGGTATAAATATCCCGCCCAATTCAGCTCGTGGTTTTCGCATAATTTATTTACATAGTTGTGATCTTACTTTGATCAACCTAATGTTGGTGGTTTTGTCTCTTTTTTTATGGTGCACCTGTATTGCATTTGCGTATCTCAGTATTTTCGTTTGTATTATTTTATCCTGGTAATTATTCTGTGTGTTTATTGACTTTTATTGAATTGTTTGTAATACAGTAACTGAAATAGTCAATGCCACTCGCAGCCAGACGCCAGCGTGCACCTAAATAAAGATAAGACTGGGGTACTGAGACAAGACACAATTCGTAATTTTCGTGTCCAGATTCCACTACTGTCCTATCACCACTCAATTTCACTTTATTTGTATTGTTCTTCACTGCCCTTCTTCTCGCCGTGAAGCGCCCACTTCACCATTGCCTGGTACAATGTTGGTCGCGAAATTTTCATTTTCGGCGACCAGCACACTTCATCTGGAAATTCTTCGGATGGCCTGGAAATACTGTAGAAATCGACGAAGCAAAATTCGATCGCCTAAAGTATAACAGATTCAGGACCACTGAACGGCAGTGGATGTTAGAGGGGGTATAAGGCAACTCTTGGAATTGTGTCTCCGTAACTTCGTTATTCCGCTACTTTCGTACTGATAATCGAGGAAATGATTCTTCATCAAATACTATGGTCAGTGCTACTGGTAGGCATACGAGTGCTTGGTTTTCGGTCGCAGGAAGAAACACTTCGTAGAATACATTGCCGAGTACATATTCTGAGAGGATATAACATTTAAAAAGCCGTCCCCTGGCCTTCTTCAGATTCTCGGCTCAAATGTACCCACCAGCTCACCAGTGAAAACTGTAAGTTCCACTATTATGCATACATTTAATTTTCATTATGAATATAACAAATGTGTTTAAATAATAATTTTATTTTAATTTTAATTTTTGAATTAATGTACAATTTCTTACTAAACCTCGGCAATCCCCATTGTAATATTTTTGTAATGATTTTTGTGTTATACAAACACAAACAGATTGATTAAAAATTTCCTCATAAGCGTATTAAAGAACATGCATCACGCGTCGAGGTGAAAGCAATTGAAGTAGTATTTAGTCTAATTGCGGCCAAAACCCGCCCACGCTCTTTATTTCGGTTCGGAGACGGGTTCTGTTCCCCGAGAGTTAGGGGTCCACGAGTTGGAAGCATCTGAGTTATTCTTTTGTTCAACCGCCTTCGCATGTCACGTCCTTTTTCTGTTTATGGTTCCCACGTGATGGGAGGGGGAACGCTCCTTAGAGCGGAAATTGACATTGGTAAATACACTCTAGGCCGACACATATTTTCTTATTTTTTTTTTTTGTAGTGTAATACGTTATAAGTAATATATTTTTTAAGTTTTTAGTGGTTAAATCTAAAGTGATACAATAATAAATCAGTATTACCTTAGTTTGCTTTCTGTAAGCATTATGTATTTCATATCCGTAGATGACCGTTTACATTGAGTGCGCGTGCGGCGCCAACCGTTGAAGATTCGCTCGCTCATACGTTCGCAGTAATAAATATGAACCAACTATAAGAAAGTCAGAGAGTACAGAGAGGCAATTGAGATATACCAGAAATGAGGGGGAGCGGTCAACGACAGAAACGAATATACAAAACTAGCGACAACTTGGAAATTCCTAACTGACAGTTCACAAATTACCAAACAACATATGGCCACAACACACTCACCCCCACGTTCTAACCCTCCCACAGCAAAAATCACAAGGCAAGCAAAATATAAAACGCGCAGCGTAGTTAAATCAACATCAGTACGCCTTGAAAATGTTCCGGGATTACTGAACGAAACGTCGGCAAAATAAGCATAACATACATGGATGTACCCAAAAACCTGCTACAACATATATATTGCAACAGTACAAATATGTTGGGTACTGTGCATTGCACAGGCTAATTTAAATAAGTAATTTGAACAAATAAATAACGCATTTTGGTAATAATAATAAGTCAGCCTGCAATCTAAACTGTAATATAAACGCCTGATTTGCATGTTGAGACAGGGAGTATAGCCAGCTGCTCTCTGCATGTGTGTACACGCGTAAAAGGTGTGTGTGTGTGGAACTGGTTCATTCATGAAAAGCGCCACCCTTTCTGTAACGACATAAATTAATTGTATTTATACTTGTGTGCATCGTAGTGAAAAACTAAAGACACCAAAATGTGTGGTTAAAAATAACGAACGAGTGTATAAAACGAACAAAAAGTGTTAGTTTAAGAAATTAAAAATCAATAGTAATTAAAGTAATGAAGATAAAGAAAAACGGTTTGTGCGTGATGAACGTCTAAAAAATTACCGATCGAATGAATATCAGGTAACGTGCCAAAGACTTCGTAATTCGCGAAGACGAGCAAAATAAATGTAACAGTAAAGCGTAGGTTAAGAGTGACGCTCTCGACACTTTCAAACAGGCAGAATATTGTCGAGACATGATTTTTGCGCTCTGGGTATAAATACGAGGACGCGCAAACATCATTCTCTTTCTCGTCAGACTATCAAAGCGGCCGGAGGCCCTGCTCAAGAACTACAACTCTTCTTTGTTCGACTACTGATGTGATCGGAGGCTATGTCCAACAACTGGAACGCCTAGGCATGATCAACGACCTGGGCAGCCAAAGACTCTACTAAGAAACCACAAGCAGAGTACGAGCATCCAGGGAATCCAGAGTACGAGCATCCAATGATCCAGAGTACGAGCATCCAGGGAATCGAGAGTACGAGCATTCAATGATCCAGAGTACGAGAGACTACAAGACTCCTAGAATACTCGACCCCAGGACTTCCAGGACCGAAGAGGATCATCCGTATCCAGGACGAGGAACGGACTCGGGACCACACGTCTACGAGGGATTCATCAGTAAAGGACTCAGGACTAGGTCCAGGAGGGTACGCTGAGGAACCACTACTAATAAGGTGAAAGAAAGCCATATTTTCATCTTAACAAAAGACTGAATAAAAGACAATTTAATCTTGTAAAGCAAGTAGAGAATAATAAGAGAAAGACTCTAATTTAATAAGAATGTAAATTGTAAGATTAAATGTAACTTTTCTTGTATATTAATTAGGGTAAGATTCAAACAGTCAAAAGTAATATTCACAGAAATATTTAAATTCTATTACTAATAACTTACTGAAAAGATTGGTATTTGATTTTGAAAAAATACGAATTTTACTAAAATAACATCAAGATGCAATGCATATGCAATAACAAAGAGAAGTAATTAATATAAAGAATTAAACGAGTAGATAATCAGTAAGAAAATCTAGCTAGCTGAGAGCAGTATAGAAAATTTATAATAATGCATTAGTAATAAGATGTTATAATATGTTTTTGTGTCAAATAAGACTACAATAATACGTAGTAGGTATGTACAAATACGAATCATGTGGAATCGTAAAATAAATAAGAAAGTAACGTGTAATCTGAGATTGCAAATTACTCGTAATAAATATGTCAAAATAATAAAGAGTTTCTAAATCGCTAACCAAATGAAAATTGTTAATAAAAAAAACTGAATTAATTTATAAACCAATGAAATCGAATTATTATTATTATGATTACAACCTTTATTCTTGCACACACGAATTTAATGTGAGGCAATGTACTTAAAGATTTAACACACGTCAATTAATTAAACATATTATATTTGCGATGTTGTAAAATGGCTTCCAAAAACGAGGGACTAACACATTAAAACCGTGTGTTGTTGTAATATATATATATATATATATATATTTTATATAAGTAACTCGATGTTTCTTGCAGTAATTATATAATTTGTGATGTTTTCAATTTGTTTCTTCTGCAAGTAGATAATATTGTATATTCTTTTTAACACCTGACGCACGTTTCACTGAAAAATATCAGTATGATCAGAGGTTTCTAAGTGAATTAATAACAATCTAAATAATTCTATTAATATAAAATTAACGGATAATCGAATTTGTATCGATTTTAATGTAAAATAAAATAACTGATAATCGATTTAGGTCAATTAGTTAACGATTGTTTTAATGTTTATTTTCTTCAGCAGCTGTTTTTCGGTTATATTTGAAATTTTGTTTATATTTTATTCATTTTTATTTTTATTTTTTAGTAAATTTATAATTTTAAATAGATCGTCTTGTTTTGTTTTTATTTGGGTTTGTTCTTTAATTAATAAATTATTGTTATTGTGTTTGTAAATGTTAAGATTTTCCCAAATATTCATTTTTTGACCTTTTTGTATGTTTTTAATTAATTTTACATTTTCAGTGTTTGGAAACTGGTGGTTATTATTTAGACAATGTGTGGCTAAATTAGATTTATAAATATTTGGTTTTAAATATGCATTGCGGTGTTGAACGAATCTATCTCGTAGTTTTTTCTTCGTCTGGCCCACGTAAAATTTATTGCAATCTGGACATTCTATTTTATATATTCCATTTTTATTGTGAGTACTGGATTTAATTTTAGGTTTTATTTTATTAAAAATTATATTATCTGTATTATAAGATATTTTTAAATTAGTATCTTTAAATATTTTATTTAGTTTTTGAGTTATATTTCCGTAATAAGTGAAGGTTGTATATTTTATATTATTATTAATAGATGAATTTTTAAATGTAGTGTTTTTAGGAATTTTATTAGTGATTTTATGTTTAATTTTATTTTCTAATTTATTAATAGTTTTTACTTTGTATCCATTTTTAACTGCTGTTTGTTGGATAATTTTTCTTTCTTTGTTTCTTTCTGTGTTATTTAATGGGATCCTAAGCATTCGGTAAATCATGGAATTAAATACTACCATTTTGTGTTGGGGAGGATGATTAGAAGTATTTGGTATTACTAAGTCAGTTTGAGAAGGTTTCCTGTATATTGCGTATTCAAAATTTGTTTCATTTTTCTTTATTGTTAAGTCTAAATAATTTAATTTATTATTAGATTCTTCTTCTAACGTGAATTTTATTTTAGAATGTAAATTATTTATGGACTTGAATATTTTATTTATATTTATACCATTGTTTTGGGAAATGTACAGAGTGTCATCAACGTATCTAAAATAACATCCTAATGGGTCGTTTAATTTTATTATATTTATTATTTGTTCGTCGAGTTTTTGTAGGAATATTTCTGATATGATAGCGGAGGTTGGGGCTCCCATTGAAGAAACTATAAATATTATAATAAATAATCTGAAAACAAATAACGAAAGTAACAAAAACAGTTAACTAATACTTTAAAAATAATTTTAAATCAAAATTATTTTCAATACAACAACAAATTGTACTATCAAACAGATGGCCTTGCTATGGGAACCCAACATCTTAAACAAACAATAAAACTAATAAAAACAACTAAAAACATTTTCAACAATAAAAACATAGACATATATATTAACAATAATCCAGAACCACCTAAAATGAATAGCCTAATAAAAATACACAAATTAAACAACCCAATACGTCCATTAATCAATTTCAAAAAAGCTCCTACATACAAAATAGGAAAAATAATAGCACAAAAACTAAAAAGTAACCATCTAACAAATAACCATCATAACATAAAAAATACATACGAATTAATAGACAAACTAAAAATAATAAATATAAATGAAAATACATTTTTCACATCATATGACATAACAAACATGTACACCAATATCCCAGTAGAAGAAACAATTGACATAATAATAAACAAACTTAAAGAACAAAATGAAAACAAACAATATATAACCGAAATAAAAAATAGTCTCCAACTAATACTAAAACAAAATTACTTTGAATTTAATAGCAAAATTTATCAACAGAAAGAAGGTTTAGCAATGGGATCACCATTATCAAGCATAATAGCAGAAATATTCCTACAACACATAGACACCAAAATACAAAATATCATAAAAACACATGACCCAAATGGCATATGGATAAGATATGTAGATGATGGACTATATGTATCAAATAACAAAAACACAAATGCAGAGAACATACTGAAACAAATCAATAACATACATCCCAAAATACAATTCACAGAAGAAAAAGAAAAACATAACAAAATCAACTATTTAGACATAACCATCACAAGATACAACAAACACATACAATATGCAATATATAGAAAACCAACGTCGCCTAACATCATTATACCTAACCATTCTGACCACCCACCACAACATAAAATGGCAGCATTTCATTCTTTATTTAACAGAATGTACAAAATACCCCTAAACAAACAAGAAACTGACAAAGAAAGAAATATAATATACCAAATTGGTTATGAAAATGGATACAATAAAAATACTATGATCAAAATAGAAAATAAAATCAAATACAAAATAAAAACTGAACAATTAAGAATTAATCAAACTGAACAACACATAAATAATAACAACAACAACAAATGGGCCACATTCACATATATAAATAATAAAATGACAAAACTAACAAAACTATTTAAAAACACAGATATAAAAATAGCATACAAAACTAATAAAAATAAATTACAAAATCTAAATAGCTCACACAACAAACATAATACAACAACTAACGGTATATACAAAATTGAATGCCAAGATTGCAATAAATGTTATATAGGACAAACAAAGAAACAGCTGTAAAAACGTTATTTTGAACACCTAAATGCATACAAAAAACCAGAAATATATAAATCCAATTTAGCCACACATGCAATAAATACAGGACATGAATTCCCAGACATAACCAATGTAACACTAATAAAACATATACCACACAAAGGCACCATAATGAACATATGGGAAAATTTACAAATATACAAACATAAAACAGAAAACAAACTAATACCTGAACAAATACAAATCAATACAAAACATGACACAATATTCAAAGCACTCAACATTGGAAATACACAAAAAACTAACACATACACCACAATCACACACAATAAAACCAACATGAAATACCAGAAGCCAACAGGAAGCCACAATAATAATAGTCAACCAACATCACATATGTACTTCACCAGACAAAAAAACCGGAAGGCTGAGGATGGGTACAAGATAGTACCCGAAACATGTTCCAAATAGAAAAATAACATCTTGAGGTAAATTTATGTATAAATATTAAATGTAATATATTTCTTTTTATATTTATAATGAATTTACCTCAAGATATTTTTTTTCCTTATTAGGAACGTGTTTCGGGAACCATCGATTTCTCATCCTCAGCCTTCGTGATTTTGAGTCTGGTGAAGTACTTGTGTGTTGGCTGGTTGTTATTGTGGATTCCTGTTGGCCTCTGGTCACAATTTTATTAGGTACATGTTTCGGGTACCTTCTTTTACCCATCCTCAGCTTTCCGGTTTTTGTGTCTGGTGAAGTACATATGTGTTGGTTGACTATTATTATTGTGGCTTCCTGTTAGCTTCTGTTACTTCAAATTGGTTTTATTGATATGTGATTGTGGTGTATTTGTTAGTTTTTTGTGCATTTTCGATGTTGAGTGGTTTGAATATTGTGTCATGTTTTGTATTGATTTGTATTTGTTCATGTATTAGTTTGTTTTGTGTTTTATGTTTGTATATTTGTAAATTTTCCCAAATATTCATTATGATGCCTTTGTGTGGTATGTGTTTTATTAGTGTCATGTTCATTAGTGAAAACAAGTACTTCACCAGACTCAGAATCACGAAGGCAGAGGATGGGAACACGATGGTTCCCAAAACATGTTCCTAATAAGGAAAAAAATATCTTGAGGTAAATTCATTATAAATATTAAATATATTTTATACATCAAGAAACGGACTGTCTTGATGGATTTCTTCAGTCCCAGCGGACAAGATAGTCACTCGTGACGATCTGGGGCACCGGGCGACACATCTTAAAGAGTTGCTACAAAGTGTCATGAAACGACACACATACACTGTTGAGGTTAACCATCACAAATCGACCTTTCCTCCAGAAGCTCTTCATCCCATCTGGCTTTAACGTAAGCTCCACCTCGGATGACAGAGAACCCTAGATCTCGCCGTTTAGCGGGCTTTCCAGGCCCAGTCCCTTTACGTCCAGCAACGTTTGTAGGACATAAACTCTGATATCGCTGGGACTCATATCTTGAGTTCGTTGAAATCGACCGCGCCTTCTTCTGGATAGCGACGAGTAGACTGACCCGAGAAAAGAGGACTCGCAACCCTCTGGAAACTCTGAACGGGGTTGTGTCTTCGGCAGAAGGCAAGGCTGAGTCTTCGCTGGCTGCATGGAGGCACAAGTTACTGTTCATCGAGGTGTCTGGGACCCTACACATTTGGCAGTTGTTCAGGATTTCCTATCTGGTTATTTGTTTTGCCGTCACAAGACTCGCCTCCTCCGTTTGTCAGGAACGAATTTATTTAGTCTACCTGTCGATTGAACCACCGTCGCCCCCCCTCGGTCCTGACCGGATTGGGGCCACTGCTTTGCAAAATCTCCCGGCTTCATGTGTTCAACTGGTTCTTGAGCTATTTAACTCTTGTTTCCGGCTGCAATACTTTCCCCGCCTGTGGAAAACTGCCAACATCTGTATTATTCCAAAACTCTCAAGCCTCGAATGCTTGCAAACAGCTATCGTTCCAATTCGTTATTGCCAGTCATCTCCAAGGTGTCTCTCCTGCTGGTCCGTATCTCGCTACAGTTGGATAATTTGATTCGCAGCGAACAGTTTGGGTTCGCAGAGAGCACTCAACAACTTTGCAGCTTGTACGCTTTGTTACGCACTTGTATAACCCCGGCAACAAGAAAGAGTCTACGGCGCTGTCTTGTTGGATGTGAGTAAGGCCTTCAACAGAGTCTGACACAAACTCTGGCCTCCTCTTAAAACTAGCCCATTCCTCCAGTCCCCCATTCCTCCGACATTTTGCATTTTCTGCGATCCTACCTTAGTGATCGCACCTTCAGGGTTAGCGTCAACGGGTCCTTTCTTCATTTCGACCAGTCGCTGCGGGCGTTCTGCAGGGCACTTTCCTTGGCCCCATTCTGCATCTCATGCACACTAACGACCTGCCAGGAGTCTCGTTGTCCCTCTTCGTCGACGACGCTATGTATCATTGCAGCTCCCAGTTTCCGGGGTTTTTGCGAGCGCAAAGCTGCAGCGTCAGTTGAAGCTGCTTCCGGACAATCTAAGGAAGTGGCGTTGAATACGGAGAAATCCGAGGCGATCTGGTTTACTCATAAGTCCATTTCCCGATGGCTGTCCCCTCTCCCTTAGAAGGGAGGCCTATCGCCTGGAAGGAGTCGGTAACACTCATGCACCTATGCTGCATCTGCCTGGTAGTCATTCATGTCGACCACCAATGAGTGTAAGTTGGAACAGCGACGTCTTCCATCCCTTACCTAAGAACCATCACTACGTCTAAACCACCGCCCTAATCAGGATCAAACCCCCCCCCCCCAGTATGTCAGCCTCGCTAAGCTATTTCTGAATAGCCCTGAGTAACTTCCTTTCCTCTCTCTTTAACCCTCTTTCCTCAGGGAAACCCTTCCCCAAGCATGTCTCCAGCACATAACTTGGCCTACTCTGCCTCGAGGGGAACGACGACGCCTTAAGAAATTCGCCGGTTATGTCCGAGACGGGCGGCATCTGCCGTCCGAATCGTCACCAGAGGCGGTACTTGAAAAGCATCAAAATTTTTCAGTCAAACAAAATTCCGTCGCCATCTAGCAAATAACCTCGTTAGCGTGTCTCCTCCAATAGTAGGTACCCTCTCAGGAAGACCAGCACCGTTTTCATCTGGTAGTCATCGGGCACGTCCCGGAAGCTGCAATCAAGCCACGAGTACGCAGACGCTCCAGTAATTGAAGAAAACGAAAGCAAAAACTCATACTGTACACATGAAATGTCGGAATCAGACATGCCATGAGACTGAATGCTGTTCAAGAGCGCAGGCGTCGTGCAATCCGCTTCCCGATTGTGGTAAGTTATATGCTGGATGCCAAATGGTGGTGTAGTAGTATTGCATATACAACAAATAGAAGGCGTCCTTTTTGTACGTTAGCACGTTTAATATGCTCAATGTGTGTGACTGCGCGTATCATGGCAAATTCAAGACTTTTCTAACAAACGTTGAAACTGATCTAAAAGTGGCTCTGTAGCAAATCAGTTCAACATGCATTAATGTAATAGCAGAAAACGTTAATGAGCCTATTTACATAATGTTAACAGCGAGTATAATTTCACTTTGGAGTGCGTAATGTAAAGTGTTTGTTACTTGTCCGCTTTGAAGTTAATTGCCATCAATGTATCAGTTATAATTTCGGAATCAGGACACTCACAGGAATTATAAATCCGGTTTGGAATTGCGTTATGAGTATCCAGGTCCTGTGTATTTCTGCATCTTGTCATTTGCAACCTCCACGTCTTTCATTCCAAAAAGCCCCCCTTAAATATAGCCAAAAACAATTTAACCAGGCTCAGGAACAGCGCATCTTTCTTCGCTTGTTCTTCCTGACTAGTAATTATGGAGTCTGAAGACAACCTACAGTAACCAGGCTATACGTGTTTTGCGCTACTGTGTAAGACAACTTAACACGCATTATGTAACTATCGAACAGTACAAGTTAGTTTGTCGGAGATAACGCTGTTCTTTGTACGAAAGTACTTTATTTACTTTTAAATAAAACGTAATCATCGAGCAGTAAATGTGAATCCTACTTGCAGGCTAAGCCACAATGAACCACAAAATTCTGATCACGAGTCACAAATCCTACCACTGATTATCAGTATTACCAGTTACACTCTGTTTTTTCTTTAACTTTTTTTATATCTATAGAAAGTAACCTAAAAAATGTTAATTTCCTTTATTTCTTTAAATTTCTTTAAGTTTATTTATTTATTTAATACTCGAGACAATTGGTACAATCACATTCGTCTTCTTATTTCCCAATATTAGTCCACCACCACGAGTGTTAGTATTTCCCTAAAGTTGCTGAGAGCACTGCGCTGCGTTCTGTGTGGCCAGTCCGTAACTGAATCTCTTTTACCACGCACGACACATATTGGAGATTAAAAAGCCTACGGATGTGAGCTTCAAGGCAGTCTTTAAATTTCGTCACAATTCGCTCAGAAACGCGCAAATTTACCCCTTTCTTAATTTACTGAGACCTAAAATTTCATTTGATTTTCAGAACTACCGACGTTGTGTGTAGGAAGAACGTGACTTTTAAAAATGGCCGCTATGCCCGTTTCTCGAATCGTCTTTCCTCTGTTGTAATGAGGTTTGCCCTGTGCAAATCCCTTGCCATCGAGACCAACCTACATTTTAAATGTGCTACATATGAAGTAATACAGCTAACATATTGTTGACTGCAGGTAAACTAATACTCAAAACACTGTAATTACAGTGCCACGAAGTAATTCCCCCCAAACATACACGCGCGAGCGCGCACACACACAAGCACGATAGTCTATTTTCCGAAATTTGAGAGAGAGAGAGAGAGAGAGAGAGAGAGAGAGAGAGAGAGAGAGACAGAGAGAGAGAGAGCGCAAAGAAAAACTGGCCGAAACTACATGAGACCAAAATATGTTGTATGCCGTAAATACTTACCGACACACAGTAACCGCAAATTGAGGACAGAAAAATCAATTTTTTACTTAAAAATAATTAAAATTATATAGAAGTAAAGTTTTATTTAAAAAACAGCGAAAAATAATCTATGAACTTTATTGATGGTAAAAAGTGTGTAACTGAATATCCGCTCCAACTGAAGTTGAATACAGTGGTCAAGATATATATTCAGGTAATAGAGCCGTTGTGATGCTTACAGTGAAATTAACTTGAATGCAGTCTTGAGAGTATTATAAGTAAGATGGCTGCTTTTTACATAGGCAAAGTAGTTTAGAAAAGTAAACTAGTGTGACTAGCGCCACAGTGTTACCTCAACATGTCATTCCCGGTACACGTTTTCTCACGACCACTCATGAAAAACGCACTTGATTCTATGATGCGCTCATTAATCAAACTCGAGACTTCTTAATTAGCAGCCATGTAGTCTATCGCTTCCCTTCCGAAGCCAATATACTGTATTTAGCGAGCTGTCTACACAAAGTAATGTACATGAATGTCACAAATCCGTCAATATTTGTAAGGAGGACGTATTTATTTCCAGTGAGATGTAAAATATAGAGAAAGAAAGAAAGGAATGCAGTCAGGAAAGAAATAAAGAAATGCTGGACAATGATGTCATAGAGTGATCAATAGTAACTTCTTAAACCTAATGATTGTGGTGAAAAAAGAGAATGATGAAATACTACTCTCTTGGATTTCGTTGTCCATGACGTGTCCGTTTCTTAACTAAATATAATTATTTCACTACGACTCGGAACACAAAACTTTTATGGGTAAAAACGTAAATGCTTTACCTTACAACCTGAACAGGTTTTCACTTTTAAAAGCTTCTTCAGAGGTTGCCGCTGGTAGCACTCTTCGTCTTGTTGTTGGCGACAAAATCGATTTTCGAAAAAAACGATGTTGTGTGTGTTAGGTGTGATATGTCGAATAATGCGTGTAATTTGAATTGCGTCTGTTCGTTTAGGATGTCGTTTTTATTTGTTTTCGTGTGTTTGTATATTTCCAATTGTTCTAGAGTGTCTAGTTTTCGGCCTTTTGTGTGTACGTGTAGAATGTTCATGTTATTGTCGATGTTTTTGTATGTGTGGTTTGCTTCAATGGTGGTTTGGAAAGGTAGATTCTGTAGTGGAGTGGAGTGCCCGCAACTACGGGGGAGCAAAAGTGCCATGCGTCCCGGACACCTCGTTAGGAGGGCGCGAAATGACAAAATATTATTTGCGTACTGATGCTCATAACAATCCACACAGGTAGTAATTAATACCTTAATAAGAATGTAACATATTCTTTATAATGTGGAATCTAATTCCAGAGACATATATGATATAAATCGAAAAGAAATAGAAAGTTCAAACACCATGCATTAACAGTCGATAACACTTTGAAAACCGACACCTATAGCAACACTCTTGAGCCTAATTTACAGACTTGATGAAGCATATCTAACCTTATGGTTATTTTTTTTAACTTCAGAGGAAAGAAATCTTAGTAAGATGAAAATTATTAAAAATTACTCAGGTAGCTTAGGGCAAGATCTACTTTGAATTTGAGTATTATTATAATCGATGACAAGAGACCGTTGTCTATTTGCTTTGATGAAATCATCAAAATGTTTCGAAGAATTCCCACAAGCTGAATCTATGAAAGACTCGCATGAATTATTCTCTCGACTAATTTACATAATAAGTAGACAATGCTGAAGGTGATAACCGCGGAATCGACTTCGTTTTTATGTAATTATCTAGTTTATAATAAATAATGTTGCAAGATATTATATGGCATACTTTTTCAGCAGTCCCTAAACATAAAAATATGTTGTACAAAATTAAATTACATTGGTTGTAAGTTAAATTAAAATTTGTAGATTGAAAATTTCGTAAGCAAGTCATGACTGACAACTCTGTAGCTTAAGTTGTACAACTTAAGAAAACTACTTACCGACTTAAAATCAGTTTCGCGAATTCAGTAGGTAATAAATTAATAAAAAATTACTAGCATTTCCCTCACGAACCACTGCCGGGCGGGGGGGGGCAGAAACCAGGTTTGCTCTGAGCCAGCCACAGAGACGCTAGTTGTGGCTCTGAACCTAGTTTACGACTATGACCACGAGGCTTATCATAAACCATCAAAGGATGTGTGGTATAATAAAAAGAACAGTGGACGGGAAACTGGGAAAGACACGCAGATAAAATTTTATGAAATTATGGGTGTTCCCGTGTTACTATACGGAAGCTCTTCGAGGATTAACACAAACTAGGATGTCAGAATATTCGGTCGGCGGAAACCAAATTCTTGTAATCAGTCAAATGGTGAACCGAAACAGACCGCATACGAAATGGCGATACAACAAGGAAACGTAGATCTATAATTTATTGGATCCAGCACAACAGAAGTACATGAGAGCAGCACGTACAAACAGCGAGCAACCAGTGGTGAAGTTTCACCAGTGGTAGTTTCCCGCGGGGAAACCCTGCGGGCTAGGGAGGCCCCGCTTGAACATTTCTCTTATTATTTTTAAGAATGGGTATAAACCACTGAATTTAGCGAAAGAAAATTTCCGCGTACGTATTGATTGGGAATAAATAAATAAATTTATTTCTACTGTTACTTTACTAGTACCTAATGATGTGCTTTGATAGTAAAAATTATTTAATTAACTGCACAATAGGGCGGCGCCAGTTAAGAACGCGCCGAGGCTACTGCGTCACATCGTTATTCTTTATGACCTGCGAAAGGAAACCAAAAAATGGGCCAAAGTACTGGATTGCGTTGTAAATATTACTCTGACAGCTTCAAATTTAGTCTTCGCAAGTCACAAAGAGAAGATAGGCCAACCCAATAGCGGAAACGTTTTGGAAATTATCGATCTTTTGAATATATACGATCCATTGTTGCAAGAGATAATCAGTTGTCCGAAGAGCAGTGAGAAGTGTATGAGTCAAAAAATTCAAAATGAAGTCACTCAGTTTTTATCTAAAAAAGTTGAAACTATTATTTTTAAACAGATCTAAAGTGCTCAGTTTTTCACTGTAATATTGGATACTACACAAGACATTAATAGAAAACATCAACTGAGTCAAGTAGTCACACATGTCTCAATTTCTGAAGATGAAGCAGGAAGGCCCTCCAAATTAAAGTTATTGAAAGTTTTTCAGGATTTACAGAACTGCCCTATGTTTACAGGAAGAGATTTTAAACAGTCTTGAGTAGAATGTATTCTGTTTACGTTATATAATGTTAGTAGGTGCCACAGCTATAAGGAGATGTTAGTATTTAAGAGGCATGAATTAAGTAAGTAGTAAGAGGCTTGCAAAATATTCCTGCGGCGGCCTAGAAAAAAGAGTTACGCCACTGCGAACAACAAAAGTTTTCTATTTAGTTATACGCCTGCAAAACTCCGGAAGACCAAGGAAGATAAGGAGTACTCAGCACGGACACATCCATGGCCCCTACTACTTCAAGTTGATGATGACAGGACTTAGGCCCTACCTTCTTACCTTTCAATAAGCTACGCCACACTAACGTTCGTAAAAATTTTAATACGGTATTCGTAAACTGAGTTACTTTTAACTGTCCGTGTGTGCGCGCGTGCGCGCGTGTGTGTGTGTTCTGTTGTCTCTAAATATGTGAAAGCGCGTAGATGACATAATAAAGAAAGTACGGAATTTCAAGTACTTTGATTAAGGAAATATACAATTAACTCCTGATAGTCCAAACCTAATGGAGCTGGGGAGATCTATATTTCATGAATCTTCTGAAGTCCATGCACAACTCTCTGCGACTGGATAAGTGACAGTTGATAGCGTTTAAAAACAAATATTTCGCAATTGTGTAGCGTCAAAAATTGTATTTCAACAATATTTAAACGTAAACAAAAACATTAAATAATATCATATAGTCCTCTACTAAATTCCTGCTCAGTCTTTTCATGCTGCCTCTTTTCATTAACAAAGGCGTGAACAATTTTCAGAAATCGTCTACAATTCTTCTGAGTCTTTTACTTGCTGCCTCCAGTCGTTAACGGTACGTTTTTCAGAAATCTCCTCCAAAATCCTGACCAATTTGCCATGTGCGGTTTCTACTCGCGGTTCTCTTTCATCTGACTCCGGAATTTCCAAGAATTTAGCCGTTGCCTGTAAACAAGTACAATTTACAAACATCTAATTTAGGGTTTCACAACTAGAATGCTTTAGGCAAGGGTGGTACAGGGAGGGAAAGGGACTTAAGCCTACTTGTTTGTTAACGCAATGCATCGAACAGTACAAACGGTAGTATCCATATGTAGCCTAATATAACTGTCGTTTAATGAAGAAATTTGTGTTAGTGGTTGAAATCACAAGCAGAATGATCACTGTTGCACACCACTATATAAAAATTATATCGGGATAATTTTTATATAGTGGTGTGCAACAGTGATCATTCTGCTTGTAATATAACTGTGTTCTAAAAATCTACAGATTTATAATTTAAAGTTAAACGTTAAAAATTTTTTATAACAGTTCTGTCGATGTCGAATAGAAAATGATCCAATGGAATGTACACATTAACAAAATCTGAAATAAAGGATTACATTCAAGATTATTCTAAATATTACAAATAAATACAGACTACACACACATGCATACATACTTATATATGTAGGGCTATATATATTTTAAATATATATATATATATATATATATATTGCGACAGATTAGTTTTGCTAAATTTTTATGTAATGCTAAATTGGGATGACCCACACTTTGTAGCGATAACTTATCTGGAACAACTAATGTGACACAGTTTAAAGGAGATATCAGGTGTATCTGTAATAATAACTCTATGTAACTTGTAATGGTATTTCAAATTTATTTAGTAATAATGAAATTGTGCGCAAGGCACTTGATTCGACTTAAAAACATTCATTATTGCTTTGTTACTATGCCGTAAGGCTTACGTTGTATACATCCATACTGACTAAATATTCTATTCTAATAATTACTTTATTAAAAATATCATTTCCTGACTACTCAGTCAATTACTATGCTTCTAAATATCAGTGCTTAAATATCTTCTTAGATATTGTAACGAAATTCAAAATATTAATAGCTACTGAATTTATCTTTCTTTTTCAGTACTGATTTATAAAATTCTAATTTTTACTTAAATGCTTTGCATTCTTTTCATTTCAATACTAATTTGAGCTCTTGTTTACGTTAATCTTACTTCAATAATATCTACCATTTTAACTCTATACATGTATTTACAAGAAACATTGGCTCTTAACTTTAAAGTAAAACAAGAATGTCTTTAATTGTCTTTGAGTTAATTGTTCGACTAAGAGATAAATAAGTTGTTTATCACCTTATTGTTGTCAATCATACTCAATCGCAATCGATCCCTCTGTAATCGTCCTCGTCTCGAACTCCAGCATCAATTCCTCTTGTCCAGCGTCGCTTCTCTTGTCCAGCGTCGCTTCCAGACTTCAGTAACGTTCCTCTTGTCCAGCGCAGCCGCTCTAGACTCCAGTACCATTCTTCTCGTCCAGCGTAGTCGCCTCGAGACTCCAGCGTCGTCTCGCTCTCTGGAACTAAGTCGTCAGCTCTCTCGCTCTCCGGAACTTCATGTTACTTCTTCTCGTGCTGTTTCGGACGTCAGTTGATCATCTTATATGGATTTTCTTCTCGTGTAATTCTGTTACTATTTAAAAGTGTTTGTATTTACAACTTAGTTACATAGTTGTATGTAACTGGAAGAATGAAACTATTTACAAAAAAATAAATACGCGTGCGGACGGACAGAAGCTCCCGCCACAACTGTGGGTGATCAAAAGAGATACAACTGTAGCGTGTGTGTCCTATTTATACTCACGCCTTGGTTAACACCTGCAGTTGTACGAAATCGACATGTCTGAAATTGTCTCTGGGCTTTGTTCCCCCACTCCTCTTCAATTTCGCTATTTCTTATATTTCTGCGAATTGCAGAGTCCTGTGAGTATACTCTTATACCCATCTTATAACTATTTTCACTACACATGTTCACTGTACTTTTGGACATTGTAACTTAACCCTTGCGATCTGTACACAGTTATTTCTCACTACACTTGTACGGTGTGTCCCGTTCACGTGGTTTTCGTACACAGTATGTAGTTAATTTTATTACATTTTATTGTGTCTTTGGCTTTACTCCTTATTTATAGTTTATGAATAATTAAGGAAAAACAGAAATTACGTAATTATTCATACTGGGGTGGCAAACACACCTGCATAGACCTGCGTCACACACACATTCAAAATACTATTGTACACACTCTCAGTTACATCTGTGTGTATGTGTGTGTGGACAAGTCGATTCAGGTCGAAACACCTGTCCATATTTTTGTCTGAGCCAAGCTTGCAATCCCTGACATGCTTACTTCTAATACATTATTAATTATTTTACAAATTATTATGTATATTTAAATTTTTATATTCAATGTTCAGTACACCATTTATCTGTACTGTCGCATTATTTCTGTGCTTGGTAACAAAAAATTTAATAATTTCTTTTTTTATTACTAGGCAGTCATCTTCTTCTCTCTTATATAAATATATATATATTTTATTTTTACAATTGTTTGTAAAAAATATATAACAAATTATAAAGTATAGTATTCGTCATTTCACCCTTAATTGGAGTGTACACAATACGTCTTCCCTCCATTCTTCACGCGCTCACTGCTCGTGACCTTGTAGGGTGGCTTCAACAACAGCTGATCTGACTTGTTTCATTGACCTCATTACTTTTATGTGTAGAACTTCCTAAATAACGTTGCGTGGAATTTACCAATTTCTTTCTTCTTTACCTCATCTTATACGACGAAAGTGTGTCGTCCTACTCGCTGTCTTAACGTATACGGTCCATTATAAAGTCTGAAGAATTTCTTCGCCGTATTCTCGCTTCTTTTCCCAACAGGATTTCCCTTGAGTAGTACAATCTCTACTACATTAAATTGTTGTAGTTTGTGAGTTAAATTAAATCTTTCTATTCGTTTGTTACCTCTTGCAATTATTCGTTGTTTCGCATACTCAACTTTCACACTTAATGGTACAGGAACATTAAAATTTGTAGGCTTATTAATGTAATTCTTCCAGAATCTGGTTGGCATTCTATCTTCTTCCAACTCTATTGGAGTATAGCTGGTTGCTTCACTATAATTTTCATTGATCGCTTTTTCAAAGAATGGTAAATATTCTGCCCATTTATTATGTTTGATTATGGCAGTATATTCTTAAATATTTACCTAATTCTTTGTTTACTCTTTCTGCAAGATTTCCTTGAGGATGTCGAATGGATGTAAGTACAGGTTGTATTCCATTTTCTATCAAAGTTTCCTCCCACATTTCACTTTGGAATTGTACACCCTGGTCACTGAGTATCTTCTTCATCTTTCCATACGTTGGGACATACTTCTGCAACAGTATCTTAAGAACAACCTCAGTTGTGGGTCGCATAATGGGATACAGTTGAACTGCTTTGGAAAACATATCGATAAATACCAATATGTGCTTCACTCCCCGACTTGATCGCGGAAGCGGTCCCAAAAAGTCAACTGCAATTAGCTCCCTCTTGTTTTCTTTGTGTATACTTTGCATCTCCACATACGTGTGTAGATTTGGTCCTTTAGCTGTTTGACACTCGTAACATCTCTTCACCTCATTCTTGATTTTTCTAAACATATTATTAATTGTGAAATCTTCTCGCAGACTCAAATAGCATTTCAAAGCTGCTGCGTGTGCTAAGCTTTCATGTGCTTGTCGGATCAATTTATGCAACATTTCGTTTGTTAATACTATCTTCCAATCTTGTTTTATTAATTAAAAAAGAACTCCATTATGTACCTTGTAGTGATCTGGTAGCTGCTCATGCTCTTTCATTTCTCTTAAGGTAACATCTAAGTTTTGTTGTTGTGCTAAATCTTTTAGCATTTGTTTCGTTTCATTATCAACTTTATATTTGATTGATAATAACTAAACTCCGGTATTGGTTTTCTCATACACTTCTTCACATTCTTCTGTGATGTAACAGCTTAGTGTATCCGCTATAACATTGTTCTTACCTTTGCAGTATTTAATGGTGAACGAGTACTCTCCAATGGCTAAAATCCATCTTAACAATCGTGCATTCGTTACCCTGCAATTTAGTAGAAAAGACAATGCTTGGTGATCGGAGTGTATTTCAAAATGAGTACCATACATATAATACCTGAACTGTTTCAGTGCATATACTATTGCAAGTATTTCTTTCTCTGATGTGGAGTAGTGTTTCTCTGCTCCTTTGAAGATTCTGCTGGCGTAGGCGATGACTCGATGTTCTCCTGTAGCATCTTGTTGATAGAGTACACTCCCTAAGGCGTAGTCACTAGCATCAGAGTGTATTACAAATTTACCTTCTTTTCGAGGATGGCATAGCATAATATTCTCTACAAATAACATTTTTACTTGGTCGAAGGCATCCTGGTGTTGCTTCTCCCACATCCATTTCTTTCCTTTCCTTGTAAATTCGAGTAAAGGTTGAGTTTTCTCAGCGTACAGTGGCGAAAACCTTCTGTAGTACCCTGTTAATCCTAAGAATGGTCTCAATCCTTTTATATTTTTGGGTATTGGGAAATTGGTTATGCTGGATATTTTTATAGGATCAGGTTGAATATCAGTGGATGAAATAATATGACCTAGGAATTGAATATAGGATTTTATGAATTCACATTTGTTTAGTTTAAGGGATATGTTGGCTCGCCTAAACTTGTGGAATATGGTACTAAGATGTTCTAGGTGCTCTTCTAGTGTTCTAGATATTACAAGGATGTCATCTACAAAGATTATGGTGAAAGGTTCCACTTTAGGTCCTAATGCTTTTTCTAGACATTTTACGATTGCTGCCAAACTCGTGCTTAGTCCGAAGGGTAATACAAGGGTAAGGGTAATATGTTGGTAGCATTTACTTTTATACAGGAAGGCTGTGTATTTTCTGTCTTCTTTACGAATTGGAATTTGCCAGAAGCTTGAGCGTAAATCCAACTTGGTAAAATATCTAGCTCCTTCACACTTAGCAAATAACTCGTCCGCAGTAGGCGCACAGTCGTACTCTTTCAATACAATATTGTTCAGCTCCCTCATGTCAAGGCATAGACGGATATCCCCGCTCTTCTTCTTCACAACCACTAGAGGATTCAGAAAGTTGCTGTTCGATCGCTCGATGACTCCATTTTTTAACTTTTTACGAGTTGTACCCGTTTACGCCCAGCGGTGGACGCCAATTTTACTTTTAATTTATTGCTGTGCCCCAAGTTCTGGAGCGCCAATTTAACATTTATTTTTATTATCTCTTATCTCAGGGTTTATAAAATAAAATGTAGACTTATTCTTATAAATAGTTTTTCGATTTATTAACAATTAGTTATGATTGATTATCGTATTTGTCATTGACACATGAATTATGCAATTTCTAATCAAAATATAAATATATTCATTTTCATAAATCTTATTCCATTACTCATATTTATAGCTCTAATAATATAAATATCGTAATTCTTATTCAAAGACAAAACTTTTAATAATTATTCTCTTAAATTCTAAATACTATAACATAGTTAATTACTGATCTGGATTCATTTAAAATCGGTGCTCATAAATAAATTTAATTTCCATAGTTTCCTAATATTATTTAATTTTGTTTTTAAGTCAAATTTTTTATCTTAATTCTTTAATTAATTCGTATGAGTTCTTTAAGTGAACAGACAGTGGACCTAATACTAATTACGGCATGATAAGTTTACTTGTGGTATGTATCCAAATCTGGTAGAGGTTCATATGGTGTGGTTACGCCAGACGATCAACATGCTTTCAACTACATGCTCCATAGGCTCACTTCAATACCCCTAAACACACATGACTACCAAGATGAATTAAACACAATCAAATATATAGCAGTCAAAAATGGATACAACCCCGAATTAGTAAATAAACTACACAAACGAATCCTAAACACAAAAAGTAAAACACATCAGACCAACAGCACACAACTCAGCAAATACATAACACTTACATACTACAATTCCAATACACACAAAATTGCAAACACATTTAGGAAACACAATTATAAAGTATCCTACAGAACCAACAACACCATTAGAAAACACATAAATAATACTAACAAAGACACTGACACATACAGCAAAACAGGGGTTTATAAATTAAATTGTAATGATTGTCACCAATTCTACATCGGCCAGACGGGAAGATCTTTTTCTTCCAGATTTTCAGAACATTTAAAAGCCCTCACCACAAACTACATACATTCCACATTTGCCACACATTTACGTAACGAAAACCACAGTTACACAAACATAGAACACAACATGGAAATATTCTTTATATAATATAGAAACTTTCTCATGTGAAAACTTACTTGTGTTTTTCGTCGAACGCGTTTCGGCGTCGTATTCGCCTTCGTCAGCTTAGAAACAGACTGCCAGTACTTAGTAACGGTTGCTGCTTGGAAGGTATAGTGGGGGTGGTGTGTAGAGGAAGGGGATTGGCGCGGGGATCCAAATTATTGTTTGTTTTTTGTATAATTGTGTCGAAAAGTGTATGTGATTTATATTGTAATTGGTCGTATAGTATGTTGTTTGGTTGTGTTGTGTGGTGTTTGTATATTTCAAACTGTTCAGCTTACAAACGACCAATATACAAACACCACACAACACAACCAAACAACATACTAAACGACCAATTACAATATAAATCACATACACTTTTCGACACAATTATACAAAAAACAAACAATAATTTGGATCCCCGCGCCAATCCCCTTCCTCTACACACCACCCCCACTGTTCCTTCCAAGCAGCAACCGTTACTAAGTACTGACAGTCTGTTTCTAAGCTGACGAAGGCGAATACGACGCCGAAACGCGTTCGACGAAAAAGACAAGTAAGTTTTCACATGAGAAAGTTTCTATATTATATAAAGTGTAGTGCTGTGAAAGAAGATGATGAACAAACAAGACAACTATGGAAATATTACACTACTTACCTAAAAGTAGAAAACTAAACACAGCTGAACAATTTGAAATATACAGATATCACACACTACAACCAAACAACATATTAAATGAACAATTACATTATAAATCACATACACTATTCGATACACTGATCCAAACACACAATTTGAACCTCAGCGCCAATCCCTTCCCACCATCAACCCCCACCACACACACCTATAGTCCGTAACGGTTATTCTGTAATCGACATTCAGTATTACTCCCACTGTGGAAGAGGAACATCACCTCGAAACATTTGGGGAAGTGACAACGAATAGTAAGTTCATACGTGAAAGTTTATATATAGCAATAAAGTGAACGAAGAGGATGAATCAACAAGATAATTATTTTTTATCGTTAAGTGTCTGTGTCCGATACCAATTATCAGGGAATATCTGGGATAGCTAAGTTTTAAATCCTTAATGGCTTTATCAAAAATCACCCACAATTAACTTGTTCTATTTATGCCTACTACTTTTAGTTTTCTTAGTGACTATTGTATTGTAAGGTTAAAGTTTCTCTTATCTGAAATTTTGTGTATTCAAGCCAATTGCTTTGATTAAAGCGAATCCACACTATACTTGTGAACAATGTTGAATATAGAGCTGAATCATCTAAAATTCAAGCAGTACAGCACAATGAAAATGTGACATGAAATCAAAGGATAGTAGGCCATTTAATAAATGTTTGTTATTTAGGGAGGCAAGAATTAGCTTTTAGTATTCATAAGGAAAATGAGCAGTCTCTTAATAAGGGCAATTATTTAAAAACTTTAAATTTACTGGCAATGGAAGAGTCTTTGTTTTTCATGAAGGAACATATAGAAATGAGCACTGTATTTAAAACAACATCTTCCGAAATTCAGAATGATTTAATTGAGTCTGTTTCCATCACTGTTAATAAAACAATGTGTAATGAAATAAACCAGACTGATTGTGTTTCCATTCAAACTGACAAAACAACTGACATATCTGATAAAGGATAACTGAGCATAATTGTGCGACATGTTCATGGTTTGAAAATTGAAGAACACTTTTTAGGTTTTTTTTAGGTTTATTTCAACAGAAGAACAGAAGGGTTGGCTAATAAAATTATTTTGATTTCAGAAGAATATAACATAGAAAATAAATTAGTAAGCCGAACATATGATGGAGCTTCTGTGATGGCTGGTCGTCACGGTAAAGTAAAAAGAACCTTGTTCATCAACAGTGTCCACAGGCAATATTTGTGCGTTGTTATGCTCACCAACTTAGTTTGGTCTTGTTATCTAGTGCAAAAATATTAAAGAAGTTAAACTGTTTATTTGTAACTTAACTGCATTTCATAGTTTCTTCAGTAGATCTGCATCTAGATCTGATTTACTCTGAGAACAAAGGTTTAAACTTCGTCACCCAACATCAACCCATTGGAATTACCAATCGGGCGCAGTTTCAACAATCAAAGAACTATATCGTGCTGTTTCTCACATTATCAAATGTGATGACTGGGATCCTGAGTCTCTAAGTCCTTCGATTGATCTCCTAAATATTTTAAAGTCAACATCTTACATGTTTTACTTGTGCGTATATGATCAAATTTTTGTATTTACTCAACAACTGTTTAATGTGTTTATAAGCAACTGTTTACAGGCAAAATCTAGCAGTGATTGAATAGTAGTTATGAGAATTAAATTTTTTTCATAAACTTAAATTATTAAAACCAGCTAAAATTTTCATTTTCTTTTATTTTTGTATCTACTTTAATCCTGATTTTTCAGACATAATTTTAATGTAGTTGTGTTCCATTATGGTTACAGCATCCATTATTCTGCCCAAAATTGTGTTTTATTAGTGATGTTTTTCTTTCCTATTTCACATTTTTAATACTGTAATACATTCTCAGTTGGGTTGAGTTCCAAGAATCTTATAATTGACCACATTGTTATATACATATTATACCAGGAAATAATCAAGCTCACAATAATTGTCTGCATAAATGAAATTAGGACAGTGAAAGAAAATATCGCAGCAATGGGTTCAAACGAAGTGCTGGAAAACTGTATGGACGAATGTAGGTGTACTAATGTTGATCCCAATAATGTATTTCAGGAATCTGTAAGTGAAGTGCATAAACACATTACTTGATTTTTTACTTGATTTTGCATAAAAATTCTTGATTCTGTACCAGTGCAACTAGATGCCCCAATTCAGCAAATTTAAAAATATATTTTTTGTAGAACTTCTAAATGAGAAAAAATTTGTTGAAATTTCGGATGAATTTTCCTCAACTCCAGTTTGACAAGCTGAAATGTTTGTCCCCAAAATTGTGTTTCACTGGGTAACTGTGTGCAATGAATTACTAAACATCTGCAGCACTGATGATAAAATGCTTTTGTGTGTTAAACTGCTGGGATATATTGTGGAGAATCAACTCGTTAGTGTGTATGAACAAACATAAAGGTTACTAAAATTAGTACTAACTATTCCAGCCTTGATGTACTAAATACTTACATCAGCCTCGACTAGCATTTAAGTAGTACACTGAAGAGAATCAAAACATAACTCCATAATACTATGAAAAATAAAAGATTGTCACAATTGCACAATTGGCAATTCTGTCTATTAAAAAAGAATTGACATTTTATATGCAAAGAGGACCTAACTTTTAAGGAAAGGGTAATAGATATTTTTGCAGAATTCAAGACATGGCAAGTAGAACTCATTTACAAGAAAATATGAAATGTTTGTGTAATGCAGTAATCCAGATTTGTCATCACTAAAAAATGTAAGTAATATTTTTATTTTTCTAGCAACATTTTCTAATTATCATTCATAAATGGCACCAATAACAATACGATATTTTTTCTCTTGCTGTTTAGTTCATATTATATAATAAAATGCGTGTGTTACAGACAGTCACTAGCTATTATCTGACAGAGATAACATTAACTCTCTTTACCATAGTTTTACTGGTTCATTAAGCATGTCAACCTCTTAGTAACAGTATTTTTACATCTAAATAAATTTATTTTATCACGCTTCTCAACTGAAGAAATGTGTGACATACTGTGTATCACAATTCATTGCAGTGGATCACACATTTCAATCTCTAATCTAATCAGAGGTCAGTGTCGTCTGCATATATAGGCTATCCTTTTCTAGCAGTTACTAAAAATCGTAACCCACATTTTTTTCATATGATATTAGTGACAAAATGTATCCATGCCTTGCTCCACCTGCTTTTTTGAAGATGTTAATTAGATTACTCCCAGCAGACATACCTTCATTGTGTATGTGTATGTCCACACAATGTCCAACCTACTTGTACAAGGTTTGAAAACAGTAGAGTGGGCATAGTGATCTTGAAAAATCCTTATTACTAAGAGCAGTTATAACAAATTGAATGTTCACAAATAGACATTTTATAATAAAATATTTTTTGCATGTAACAGATGACTCAGACTTTGACCAGATGTGTGCATGCACTAGTTGCCAAGTTATTAAGGTTCCACAAAGATAACTGAAAATTATCATTTCTTTGAAGGTTTTATTAAACAGTAGTTATGGGAATTTAGATTTTTTTTCATAAACTTAAATTATTAAAACCAGATAAACTTGTCATTTTCTTCAATTTTTGTACCTACTTTAATCCTGATTTTTCCAGATATAATTGTAATGTAGTTTTGTTCCATTATGGTTCCAGCGTCAATTATTCTGGCCAAAAGCTGTATTTTATTAGTGATGTCTTTCATTACTGTTTCACATTTTTAATACTCTAATACATTCTCAGTTGTGCTGACATCCAAGGAACTTATAATTGACTGTAGTGTTATGTAAATATTATAGCAGGAAATAACCAAGCTCACAAGATGCCACCATCTATGGTAGGCATAAAAATTGTATTTATCTTACAAAATCCAGTGTTAAATTAACACTGTTAAAGTGTTGTGAAATTTAAACAAAGTGGAAACACAAAATCTGAAACTGAAAATTTTTAAATATCACTATAATATTGACGACTCGGAACACTAAGTTTTTTATGTGAACTTGTACGCTTGGACGTTGGCTCGTCTTGCTGAGTTAAATTCTTGGATTTCGTAGTCCATGACGTGTCCGTTGACACATGGACATGGACAACGAAATCCAAGAATTTAACTCAGCAAGACGAGCCAACATCCAAGCGTACAAGTTCACATAAAAAACTTAGTGTTCCGAGTAGTCAATATTATAGTGATATTTAGTTAAGTAACGGACATGTCATGGACAACGAAATCCATGAAAATTTTTCTTTTTCTTAACTGATGGACTCATAATTTGACCAGGGACCGTATATGTACAATCGCAAGAAGCTCGAGGAAGAATTATATGTGAACTGTAATTCCATAATATTGTAATGGATGAGTAAAGTTAAATTGAAATGAGCATTATAGCTGATATTTGCTGATAACAATAGGCCTATACTCCAATTTTTTAAAATAATTTCTTGATAAAGTGGTGAAAAATTCTATTCATCTCATTCTATTCATACAATTTAATAAATTAAACTTTGGTCTTCCAATTTAAAAAGTGTAGTTAAATATTAAACCCATAATATGTCTAATTCATGATGTGTTCAACTTACAATTTCATATTTTTTATCATGTGTGTGTGTTTTATGTGTCTATGTGTGCTCTTTATGAGTCTCATCAGAGGCTGCCACTAGGAACACAGTCCCTCCTGTTTTCGGTGACGGTGCCATCGTTCAGAAAATTGTTGTTGTGTGTGTGTGTGTGTGTGTGTGTGTGTGTACTGTGTGTGTGTGTACTGTGTAATATTTCATTCACATAAAAACACATAGAAACAACATTCTAAATAAACAGACACAATTTAAATCTCACACACTATTTGAACATATTATACAACACACACACACACACACACACACACACACACACACACACACACACACACACACACACACACACACACACACACACACACACACACACACACAAAACAATCTTTTGAACAATTTCACCTTCACCAAAAACAGGACAGACAGAACTCCTAGCAGCAACCTCTTATGAAGCTCATAACAAGTGAAAAGTAGTTCAGGCAGTGAGTTAAAAATTTAAAAATCTTCATCTAAAATAATTGTGTTCCATGACAGAATACTTTACTATATTTAGTCATTGCAGGTAGTTCAAAATGTCAATATCCAATTTATATATCTGTGGACTAAGCTAGTGGTACAACAGATGTTTATACATCCTACACATATATCTATTTTTAATTAAGTTGTGTTAGTGGTTACAATCACTAACAAAAATTACACTATTGCACACCACTATATAAAAGTGCTCCTGATTAGCACTTTTGAGCTTCACAGCTTATCCTGTATTTCTGTTTTAGTATTCATGCTTCTTTCAATTTTATTATATAAACATAAATATGAAGGCTGAGAAAATTGGTTTCCCACGGTCTCAGTAAAGTACCATATAGGCCTATAACAATAGATCCTGTGCTCCTGATCATGGTTTATAAATGTGTTATGGATTATGTACCATTATCACCATTATTATTATTACAATTATTGGAAAGTCAAAAGGTATCAAAGCCAACAAGAAAACAATCTCTACAAGATAATTACATAATGGGATAGCAAATTAATTTTTTCCATTTCACTAAATATATAAATTTTAATCATTTATTAGGCACGGACCAGAATATAAAACTTGAATATCTATTGTGACATTACTCTTATAACCTTGAGTGTAATAATTCTATCAATTATCACCAAAAAAGTGTACCAAAATCATTTAAACTGTCTCTAATATTATAAGTACAATTAATTACATCAATTACCATAATCAATGAAGACATAGTTAATATGTCTACATAGTTAATGCAGTTGTATAGTATGTATAACCTTAATTTTAAATTTTTCTTCTTATAATATTGACTAGTAATTGTATATAAAATTAAACACATGAATTATGCTAATCAAATATATAATATTACAAAACTATCTCAAATTATAAATTAAGGCAAATTGCAGAGCAATGTTTTTGTTTATTGTTTTCTTTTCTCCATTTGCATATCCAAAAGTTAGCACTTCAACCTGTTATATCTTGATATTATTTTACATGTGTATTATGTTTTGAGTTAATTTTTTTTTTTACTTTCATAGTGTTGATATTTATTAACACTGTTCTAATTGATTTTGTACTTATCTGGTCTTTACCTAGTTGTTGCCCCATACTGGGTGACTGTAGGGTCAGTCACCGCAAGACTTCAGGAACATAGGCCTATGTATAACTTGTGTGACGATGGAAGTGTGACTGTGATAGACTGTTTTAACTTTTGGCATCCTGCATCTCGGAACCTCATAACTATTGATTTTTTTCTGGTTATGACATCTGTATATACCGTGGAAACTTTGAACAGCTGTGGGTACCATTCGTTACAATTGCCACCTCCAGCCATGCGATTTATGCTTTGGACATATACACACATTATAACATATATTTTCCCATTCTAAAGTTATGCACAAAAAGTATGTGAAGTCCAGTCTTACACTTCACCATGAAAGTAATCCTTCCAAAATCATGAAATAAACCCATTACAACATCAAAATCACTTGAAGTTTGTAGATAAAAGTCTATTTAAGTCATCAACAAATCTTCTGACATTATTATTGTACAAAACAGTGGTACAAAAATACACATGAACTGTTGAAATTATTGTACAGTACAAGAGACTTCGTAACATCAAAAAAAGTGGAAAAATGTTGATAAGAATTCATGACTTGTATAATGCTTGTGTTGTTTACAGTGTTTGAACTGAATCAACAGTTGATTAAAAAAGTATGATCTTAAGTAAGTGTTAATTAATAAATGCAATTTTTACTCACTACTATTAAAAAATAAATAAACCCTAATACTCTAGATAAGAATGGGATCTACCAAATACAAGTGCAAAATTTCATGCTGTTTATATTGGAAAGTGTGTCCATGCTCCCAAACACTGCATCTCCGAACATGCAGTTCAGAAACAAGCATTTTAAAAAATACTTCAAAAACGGGTTTCAATGAACACTGTATAAAATATGATCACTTTTTAAGTACTCAAAACATAATATTACTACACAACATATGTAAAAGGCAAAAGATTGGCCTTTTAGAGATGAAATTATTAAAATAACAAAAACACGCATATAATGAATGAACAGACAGAATTCCATATACATTCTTTGTTGAAAGAAGCCATTTAATCAATTTAAAAATTGTATTATTGTAACTTTTCCAGTTGCTTAGCCTTCCCCCTACCAGCTCCCCCATATACATATTTACCTCAGAACGTCTACTATATTTAAGTTATTCCTGTAACTCCTTGAGAATAGCCTAACAGACTGAAACAATTTCACTGTTTGTCAATAAAAATTGTATGATAATACCAAGTGTGTTTTAATCTTTTGTTAAGCAATCATATTCTTTTTATTTTACAGGTATATAATTTTATTTCCTTCTTGCATTTCAGTTTAGTAGTATTGCTTACTTCTGTTAAATAAGAATTACTTTAAAGTATCAAATTTGTTATAACTTTACATTTAAATCTATCAGTAAGTTCACATTTCTATTGTACACTTGTTTCCAGGTGGTCTGTTTTATTGCATTCAATATAATATTGATGTTGTTAACAGGATGAAATGTAGGCCTATTATTTTCTTTCTCTCTCTCAGTGATCATTCCAAATGTAGTGACTCATGACAGTAAACAGTGTATGCTGTATGATGATCACTTTTCCTTTGTTGGTTATTTCCTCCATACGATTTTCTCAAAATTTTGTCCCACAAAGCTTAATATTGTCATTTTCTAGGGAGTGATCAAAATAAACACTTATATCACTGTCGACAACTTGTTTATTTTTGTTATTACAAATAATTTTTCAAAAGTAAATATATAACACAGAAAATATAAAGTTCAATTCATTACTGTGATATCGATTATTGATAGGCCTACAACCGTAATTTATACAAACAAAAAGATAACACACAAATATAATACTGATCCACAAATGTATCAAATACATGCACTAATTCTGTAACTTAGCTCAGTAATTCTCAGAATTGAGACTAACTCAAACTGTCAACCACAATTTATTCATAGAATTGTAATGACATCATTCAACAGGACTTGTCACTTACTAGAATAGTGTAGGCCATTCAAGGCACATACACTAGAACATTGTAGAACAAACTACATTAACTACAAATATAATAGTACATTGATACAGAACATACTAGTGCCTATCAATTTACATAAATAATATCTAATTTTGGATAATGAAAGTAACATAACCTATACATATTCTAATGACAAATAGTTTTAATAATACCAATCTCAATATTACTTTATATTCATAATGTCACTTTGAATGTGGGTTGGTGGGTTTTAGTATACAACAGTATTCATGCTGAAAAGTGGGCATCAGACAGTTCTTATCACTGAAGTGAATTTCTGTTAATAATAAAATATTTTTCCATTGAGTAGCCATGGAATTCACATTATCCAAGAGAAGCAGGTGATTTTCAATATCTTTTTGGCAGGTTGCATTTGAGCTTCAAATAGGAACTATGTTTAATTTATTTTGTGTATTTGGAGATCATTCTGTACGGTACTTCTTTTTATTTGAATTAGGTACCGTATATTGATGCCATTTCTGCCAGATACTTTACAATTCCTCTTATTTGAAATGCAAGTGCCAAGGCTGGCTATTATATTTTATCGTTAAGTGTCTGTGTCCAATACCAATTATCAGGGAATATCTGGGATAGCTGAGTTTTAAATCCTTAATGGCTTTATCAAAAATCCTTAACGGCTTTATCAAAAATCATCCACAATTAACTTGATTCTATTTATGCTTACTACTTTTAGTTTTCTTAGTGACTATTGTATTGTAAGGTTAAAGTTTCTCTTATCTGAAATTTTGTGTATTCAAGCCAGTTACTTTTGTTAAAACGAATCCACACTGTACTTCTGAACAATGTTGAATATAGAGCTGAATGAGTCATTTTAAATTTTATGAAGTCACTTCTCATAATGCTGAGTATACTCACCACTGCTGAAAGTTTCACACATGGGCACTGCATACTCTTAAGTTAATATTCACATTACTAGTTATAATCACTTAAATTTTCTTTCCATTTATCTACATGTTAGAATAAGAACAATAAGCATAGGCTAGTGTCCAAACACAAAGTCATCTGCAATTTAGAACATAGTATAAGAAAATGTTCGAATTAAAAACAAATACTGATCTTATGAATATTCAAATTTTTTTAATATTGAATTTGATTTTATATATATATATATATATATTGCAACGATAGTTTAGCATAAGTCTATGTATCAACCCCTGACTGAGGTATGATAACATACGAATGCACGTATGAGATATGTAATTTGTAAATAATAAATATAATATAATAATTAAGCGTTAGAAATAAGAGATAATATAAGAAATAAACGTAGTATTTAATTTTAATACTATAAATATTGTAATAAAATAAAAATAGATGAGTGTAATGTTTGTGTAGTCTCTCTTTTATATCAAGCCCCGTGATGGGCGTCACGTTGTAATAAAATAAATCAACGGTAGTTGAGTTGTAACATTTAAGTCTGTTTGACTTCTTCAAGCCTCACTTTGGGTTCATCACGTTGTAACTAAAACGACGTTGAGTGAGTGTAGTGTTTTAATTTAATTTAATTGATTTAATAATGTTAGGTATACTCTTCTCACGTTGTAATATAAATATCGATGATTGGTGTTGCTGTTTAAATAATTAAAACAATTTGAATAATGTTTATGTTTAAAATAATGTTTATGTTTAAAAGGACTGTAGTAACTGTTCTCTTGATGTGTTTACCTCCTCACTTACCATCCGTGAACGTCTTCAATCTTTTTAATAGGCTCTCTATATCACTGGAAAGTCAAGAATAACACACAAAATACTTCACCTTGACATTCACAGTAAATAAAATGATGACAATATTTAATCTTGGATTAAATATTCAAATACTGGCGGCTGGAATACTGCTGCCACCTTGAGAAACAATTGCTTCTTAAATGCAGGTTATTTGTGCCTATTTAAAAGAAATAAATACTCTTTGTTCACTGGTAAGATATCTAGGCGTTTATTCACAACAGTTAAATTGAATGAAATCCTTTTTTAAAAACAATAAATAAATTTTAAAACAACAAAAGTAAATTATTTCCTGAAAATTCCTCAGCTCAGGGCTGGTAACACTGGTACAATGTACAATATTATAGTAATTCTTGTTATGTTAATTTTGGTTATTATTGTTACCCAAATTTCATGAATCCTTTGAATTAACATGATGCAAGATACAAAGATGTTTATTAATAATAATATTTATTCATATAGAATGATAAAAAAAAAACAAAAAAATTAAAAATAGTTAACCTCAATACGATATTAAAATTATCGTATTATCGTACAGCAGGTGAGTTGCAGTTAATCATTCAAGACTGTGTAACACGTGTTCATAAACATTAACCATTAAAACATTATTACTGGTTTGATTATTATTATGAACTGGATTTGATAAAAAATAGAAAGATTCTTATTATTGAGTCTATTCAAAAAAGTATTATTAATGAATGATGTGACTCTCTGTTGGCATGAAAGTATTTGTTGTTTATAGGTTAATTTTACCTATAGTTGAGAGTAAGTTAACAAAATAGTTATTTAATATTATTGAAATCTTAATACTATTTTCAAAACATTATTTATCATAATAAGATTGATAATTAATGGCAGTGATAGTTCTCGTATGTAAAAGTATTATTTTTCGGTCCAACTGTGATTGTAGTCAAATAAGCATCTATATTTTACAAGTGTTGCTTACTGTATTTATTATTACTTCGACTCCAATTATTATTTTTCTTGAACAAATATTAAAATATTTTAATTAAATAACATCATTAATTAAACGAGAACTTTTATTCATTGTGCCTGATAATATACAATCGTTCGCTAGGTTAATCATGCATAGTGTGTGCTTGACTAACGTAGTCCGATATAATATTCGTCAACTGACGAGAATAATATTTTCATTTTATTTTAAAATTCGTTAATGGATAGTACGCCCTGTATATTTCACTTTTCATTGCCTTTATTATACACTGGCAATGTTTTAATAATTCACTTTATTATTCATAGCACTGTCACACGAAAAAAATTATTCTTCAGTTGAGGTTAGTTACAATTGTTTACTATATACCACGCACATTTTCAAAGTGTTTTCTTCATGACTGTCGCGGGCTCCGCTCGCATCGGTGGCTGTAAGACAATTAACAATTCTCATCGTAGCTCCTTCTCGCATCTGGTAAAATCAGATCATCCTATTGGTGTAGAAGTCTGTACTCTCTACCCCAAACGCCTTGGTTATATTAAAATTTTAATTTTTAGCGTCTATGCTTTGGGTTCGAGACTCGGCTATGACGCGTTCATTCCCATTTGGAAATGACAGAAAATCTTATAATATTCATAAGTTTCTTATTAATCGTCTGATCGTCATTTGAATAGTCGCATTGTTTTGCGGATACTTGTGTCTTTAATTTAAGTCCAAACAAGTAATAAATCCGTCCATTAACAACTCACTTCACTTTACACAATACACATATAGTGGCTCTTAATAAAAAATAAGTTTTTCCACTATATTTTGGTGTTATTATAACATAATGCTTATAATTAAACGTTTAGAGTTCATATCTCTCATCATTTAACACATAATATTAACGTATTTGTGGTTTAAGCAAAATGCATTCATGGCGTGCAAGCCATATATGTCCCAGCATTTGTATTTGCTTATATTACCATTATTTCTTACGTTATTATATACCTTTGGTATTTAAATGTTACTTAACATTCTTACATACATTTCCTGACATTTTACTCCAGCAAATGTTGTCTTATTTAAATATATAGCATTGTCCAAAATGCATTATGCTATCACTTCGCCATTCTGTCACTCTTATTTAGTTATTATTATCATATATTATATGCAGTATTGGCAATTAAAGTGTACACAGACATTGTACATGGTCTGTTTAATGTACTTACTAACTTTTTGTTAGTTGAACTTTCTTTAATTTACTGTAGGATGGTTCCTTACACCTAGTCCTATGGGTACAGTTAATTGGTTTATCATATTATTATTACTAAATCACTTATACAATGATAGTCAGGTATTCCCATAGTTGAAATGAACATTCTTCTCACTACTGGCAAACTTCTTTACTCTCTCTTTATAAGTTTTATTATGGTTTTTTGAGTAACTCTTTAGTCACTTGGGATTTTGTCTAATTTGTTTATTGTTATTATTAATAATTTGACTTACATAGTTGTGTTCTTCAGTTCATAAGGTATTCATTGTCTTGTACATTTGTTCTTATTTGGTCTCTGTTTCAAACAATTACCTGTAATTACTTTATTTAATTATTGTGTATGATTTTATGTTGTAGGTCCTGTTCAGATGAGGTTATGTGTTACTGATTTGACAACAATATGCTTCTTATTTTGTTCAACATTCAGCTTAAATATTGTAATGTATTATGGAATGTCATTACTATTGTTTATTACTATGTTTTACACATTTTGTACACATTTTACACTATATGTTTATACAATAAAACTTGGTTTTTTACTTAACTATGTTACACATTTTGGTGGGTTTGCATCTTGGCTTGTATACTTTGGTTTGTTTCTTTTCAACAAATTGGTTTGTTTACTACATATTAGTTATAGCATTTATTTACATTTTGTCCTGTGTTACTCTGACATTCAGGCACATTTCATATCAAGGATTATATAGTTTGTATCATGGGTCTTTTTGAGGAATTATTTCTCTTTTCACTTCCATTAAATTGGTGGTATTACTATGTATGTTTGTGTTTTACAATCTTGGATTACAATTGGTACACTAACTGTTTGTGTATTTCACTTGATAATCGTTGATTTCACTTGTTAACATTTATACACTTCCATTTGTCATAAACACTTCACTCATATTGTTTGTGTTGCTTATTTGGGGTAGTGTCATTACACTATTTATTGTTGCACTTATATAAAGCATTCACTATTATTGTTTGTGATCACTTACTAAGTCTTCAACACTTGGTTCTTATAATATTGGTTTCACTGTGTCCTTCCTTGATGAATAGGGTTATCATTATTAATCTGGTAATCATTATTCTTATTTTGGTTACTTTACTAGTTGTGGTGTCTTCCATACTTTGGGAATTCTGGTTACTTGTTCTAGTCATACATAATCTTCATTTTTCATGGTACATTTCTTCTTCTTCTTCTTCTTCTGGTTACCCAGTTGCTTATTCTTCATTTGAATTTCTTATCACTTATGAGGCATTTTTTGGTTCCTCACTATTTGTGATAACTCATGTTACATTGTTAATACTATTATTTACATTATGTCTGTCGTTGTTTGTCACAATTCACATTTATTTGGCTATATATCATGTTCATTTACTACAGTTATAATTTATAACATGTTCACTCATTATTATGATGATCATTATTTTATATTTGTTCCACTATCATGGTAAATTAGTTTATCCTCTCACTACGATGATAACATTTACTATATGTATTCACTATGATGATAATAATTCTTGGTATATCCCCTCACTATTATGATCTATTGGGCCTATATTGCTAACGTATTATATTGATCCATTGTCTTCTCTCTTCCTCTTTTCTACTCAATGATATATTTATTATGGTTTTTCTTTCTTCTTCGTTGGGTTGCTTCAACATTATTCATTTACAGATACACATTTTGCTTTTATACTTTTGTTCTTTATTCTCATGCTTGATGAAATATGCTTGTGGTACATTTCTATTTGACGTATTATATCACTTTTATGTAACCGTTATTTAGATACGTTACAATATTTGTAAGTGAGCCTGCATATGGAATTAAAAGCTTAAATGGTTTTTAATCATAGTGAAGGGGAGAAATCGACACGCGCCAACTGGCAAAGGTGACGTCATAGCGACATGCCACCGCTTGTGTATCAGTCTGCATGTGTGTGCTAGTGTACTTGTGGAAATGACAGACAGGTTGAATTATGCAAACGAGGGTGGAAGATTTTACACAGTTTTTTAAAATACTGAACGAGAACCAGAAGTCACACAAATCAGCGACATATGTAAAAATACAGCTAGCGCCTGGCGCTATCATTGAAGACTAATAATTGGTCAACGATAGTGGGAACCGTTCAGCCACCGTGTGAAATTTTGCCATAACTGCCATAATTTACACACCTTAATACTCATAATTTGCATAAACAAAGTTAAATAATATACCTAACGATTTGTGAAACAATAATTATAAAAAAGTGTGCGCTTCATAGAAAGACGCGTAGGTTGTAATTAGCAATTAAATCGATGCGCGGACCTGTTCAATTTTGACCAAACAGTTTCCAACAGGAAGGCAGCAGTATAAAACCCCAGCGAGCGACACACTCTTTCTCAGATGAACGCAGATAAACTACGTGAAATCCACGCATCTCGCAACCGCGAATTTTACAAAGTCTAGTAATGTTTTTCAACAGTAGTACATAACTTGAAGTGCAATGTAACCGGCAGTACGTCGGTGCAAGTATTAATGAAACACGAGTTATTTTAAAAGGCTATAATATCTCGATCTACGAGAAGTTGTAACTACGATGAACTTCAAGAAGTACGCATAGAACTTCGAGACATCTACGAGGGACAAGACAAGAAGAGGAGAGGAACCAGAGCAGAATACGAGAGGACACAGGGACAGCCACATGCAGCTACATCCAGCCGTACATCATCACGACGAGAGGTCCATGTCTGAACTCAGCATCCAGTAGACGGAGAGAGGAATTTCAACGACGCAGAGACAGAGAAGGTGATACAGAAGAGGATCAACAAACTCGAGAGTCCAGATGACGGTAACAACAAAGTTAAATGGTTGCAGAAAAATGCAGGTGAAGTCAGACATTTATTTAATATTATAAATGACCCTGAGGTCTATCGAAAGAAGCTCTAGATTCCATATACAAGTTTACAAAAACAGTAGTATATTTTTATTTTCCAGAATGAGTAATAAATAAGTTCAAAGAATAATTGAACAGAGCATATAAGTTAAATTTATTAATCTCATAAATAAATGGTCAATATAGAACCATATTTTATTATATTTTATATTTTATTAGAGAATTAACTTCAAATATGATAGTTAGTTAAATTGATGATTTTTAATTAATTGAGACATTAATAAGATAATTAATAAAAGTAATAAAATGTTCTCTATTAGTAATTTTTGATAATTGTTTTATTAAGTGGTATATAATAAAAAACCACACTTGCAAAGACAAGATAGTCAATTTCAGACATGTGAATCACGTATTATATTAACATATGTGTTATGTATTATATGTCTTTGTGAATATTTCAGGTCATATATGTTTTATGTTTGTATATAATATGTCTTAGAATATAAGAGATAAGATTTAAATAAGTTATAATTACAGTATATTTGTATCGAATATAAGGGTTCAAATAGTAATTAACCCACACAAAATAATAATTAATATGATAATTTGAATTTTTAAATAATAAATCAAATGAATATGATTTTATTAATTCGGTCGTGCTAATTTCACAACCAGTACTAAATCCTCTGTACTCTTTACTTGTATTAAAATTATATAACGATATTAACGTGCTTATCCACACTCAATCAACGACCAAAGCCTGCGACCCAGCCGGGGAACATCATGGTAAATACTGCAGAAGAAGAGTATACCTTCGAGACGTGGGTAAGTGCGCACAAATGAGTAAGAGCATATGTGCAAAAATAAGTGTCTAAAAATAACGTTGTAATATATATATATATATATATATATTATGTACTGCTGTAAAAATAAACCACAGTACATAAGAATAAAATAATAATTTTAGAAGAAGCAAAGGTAATATTATTGTGAACATATGTTAGAATTGTAAACAATAAAACTGATTTGTTAGTCACGACCAACATAGAGGTAGACTCCAATATTGGAATTGTATAAACAGAACAGCATTATACAATATATGTTGACAATTATTATATTAAATTTGAAATAAACATTAAAATAAAATGAAAGATTAATAAGATTGTAATCTAATATATACTAATTAGAATGGATAATGTAAAAAATAAAATAAATGTAATTAATAATAATTAGTAAAATTATATATGTTTTTAAGAGTAATATGATGAGAAGATGTGACGAATGTAGTTAGGTATATATATGGCAAATTGTAAATTGTTATAATTGAATTGTATTGAAATGGAAGAAAATTTGTTTAGATTAATTTTATATTCAATAGGAAAAAGATCAAAGAGAGTGATTCTGTAAATGGAGTTTAATTTTGTATTTAATATAGGAAACATCTAAAAGAAGGGAGTTAACAATTATATTTAATCTAATAAACATCTAAGTGTGGTCCTGTAAAAGAGTTTTAAATTTATATTCAATATTGTAATCACAAAAAAAGAAGAGAATTGAAATTTATATCTAATAGAATAAATATCAGAGTATAAACCTGTAACACTAAAAGAATTATAATTTTTATCCAACTTAATAAACATCAATATTTTCAAAAAGTCTGAGTATATCATTTATAGAACGCCGATCTAAAAGAGGAAGCCTGTCCTGGAATATAATTTGATAGTCAAAACAATAAAATTCGATATTTAAAAGAAGCATCAATTTAGTAATCAAAGAAGAAAATATAATTCGACATTTAATCTAATAAAAAATCCAAGAGAAGGAACAAACCACGAAGCTTAACATTATATTTAAGATGATAAACATCAGCGAGAATTGAACCCATTGCAGTTGTGAAGAGCTAAGATTCAAACTATTCACATTTACACGGTAGATATTATTATCTTGTTATTTCTTCAAAAATTTATAAACTAACGTTATTTGGTACTGATTAAAGAAAATAATCAATCATTCCCAGTATTAAATAATATAAATCAACTTAGTAGTTATCGACCCTGAGATATAACGTCTCACCTACGTTATAACATCGGAAACCTGTGCATACTTACCTCAGGACACTTGCACGGGCTGCCATACTCGTAATCAACTTTTAATTACTAGATAAACCAGCAGTAGTTATAACTAAAGAAACTTTTACATGGGGGTCTGATGATTTATTCATTCACTGTTTTAGTGTAAAGTAACGACATCTCTTTATTAAATCATTACTACAACAGCTCTACATAAATATTCCCATATAAGGTTTTCTGAATAAAAGATTACAATTTATAACAGATTTTGGTAAAGAACGGGGGCCAAAACATATGGATTTATCAGTGCTAGCATTATCCACGGATCCGGGACCTTAAACTTGTTTGTGAGTTAAGCTCGCTTATTTATATTCTATAATAGGCCTACTATTTGGGGGGCCATTTGAAGAATGGACTTAATCTAAAAATTTGTATCAGTGAATATACATATACATATACAGATACATATACATCAGCATTATTCGGTACTACAAATATTTTGAATTCTAAAACATACTACACCTTATAAAGTGGTTATCATTAAAGTCTTTCTATTTTTTATTTCAACTGTCTTTAACAATTCATTGGTTAGAATTTTAATTAATCACGGAGAACAAGTCTCCGTGTCACCTGTCATGTCCATCAGTTTACTCGTAGTCAGGGTCCTTGGTCCTTATGGTGTTCGTCAGCGGTTGATCGTAAGTGGAGTTAACTTTCCTGTTGAAGTTCCTGAAGTGGTTAGTTCATAATGAAGTAGCGTGGAGGTTCTCAGAAGTCTCGTAGTTAAACATCGTTAGTAGTATAAGTGCCGTAAATGTTCTTGTTTGTTGCAGAATCGCACGTCACATTATTGTTTATAAAAGTTCTCACTTTTGGTAGCTCGTACCATATTATTTAAAACAACATAGACATCTTACAAATTAAACAAATGAGATGTCATCCCTTATACAGTTATTTATTCATTTCGGTTTTTAACATTTAGACTTACTACCACACTAATTTGCCAGTACTTTTGCTACACATTGTTGTATCTGTCTTCTAAATAAAAACATTTTGTCGTTCTCTGAGACATGGTTCAAGCGTGTGTTTTCTACGCGAGCGCTTCATCTCGACTCTCTACAATGTACGAAGGGTCAGTTAATCGCACGGAGTTTACGTGTCGCAACAAAATAGTTCCACATTTATCCTCTATTTAAGGGGTTAAAGTTTGACCTTTTAATTATCCAAAGATATTCTTTATTACAGAATTTATTATAGTATGCTACTGTGGTCTTGTTTATTTATTTATTTAATATCAATTTACAAGGATTATTAGTTTGTTTAGGGGTCGGTGTTCAAGTTAATTCCGGTTAGTGCATGTCTATGCAGGGTTAATTAATAAGGGTCTCCCTACCTGTACACTCGTATTCCTTTTTTTTTTTTTTAAACTCTTTATTAAATATTATTATGATTTATGATAGTGATAAAATTTAGTTTAAATGTGTGATTTATTAAAATTTAAATTTCTCAGCTTTTAACATTTCCTATTTTATTATTTATTTATTTTTTTATTAATGAAATAGTCACAGAGATAGAGTTTTTTCATGAGCAGATGTTAAACATAAACAATACATTAAAATTATTCCAGATATTAAAATAATATAGACAACTCGTACTGTTCGCCCAAATAAAGGGAAATTACTATTGCAAATAGAAACAAATATAACTAATATAAAAAGAGAACAGTATATTAAATGACGCTACCAAAGTGTGGCATTTAATCAATCTTAAATAGTTTCTTTAAACCAAGGAGGGAAAGGAAACTCGATTTAAATATTAAATGGCATCCACAATGTGTGGCATATAGAAATATTATATTTGCAATTAAATAACAGTACACCATATAACATGCATGTATATACATGTATGTATGCATGTGTATGCATGTATGTGTAGCAGTACAGTATATAACATCTTTTACTCATATATTAATTGAGTATTTTCAATTATTAGATGTTGATAATCAAACAATTTTATTTTTTAATACCGGTACGCAGATTTGATTAATGATTTCTTCTTTTGATATAACTTATTCTTGATCAATACCTTCAATAATTATTAAAGCTGATGCAATTCTCAGGAGTCTAAATCCAGCAGGTATATTTATCAATTGTCCATGATTAGCATATCGTCAATGTACAGAAATCTGTGGAGTAAACTATAGTTTTACACCTATTGTAATTAAAGTGTAAATTCAAAATATTTCATTCATTGATTAATAAATTATTCATTAAATGGCTGAAAGTAAGTAATGGTATATCAAACTAATCTACAGTAATTAACAATTACCCTTGATGGTAAGAAGATTAATTATCAAAAATATTAATGTCAGATTAAAGAAGCATTTTAAAACATTTTTATGTACCACACATATCTCCTAGAAGTTGTGTTTTTTTTACTATATTAGGATGATTATTCCAATTATAATGTTAACTTATATTATTTTTAAGTTGTTCCTAGATTAAATTTAATAATAGTTCATCTATCTTATTACACTGATTATGATAACAAATTTATTTTCAACACTTAATCCATTCAGTTTTATATTCCTTAATTTGACCAAATTCTTTCACTTTATTAATTTTTATTCCAACCAGTTTTTTTATTCATTCCTAACCTTTACTTAATTATTTTAAATAAAATAAAAGGAGCATTAAATATAGAATTCAAATTATTAATAGGGCAAAGATCTTTAAGAAGAATTTTAATATTTCATTGTTTATTTATATTTATTTTTTAGATAACTTTCTTGAACTATTTCCGCATATTTTTACAAGATCAAGACATTAATTTTTATAATACATTTAGTTTTACCATTAGCTTTTAATTAAAATAAATTTATTTTATTTATTTCCTGAATAATAGAATAATACAAATGATGTTTTGTCATCTTTTTATTAATGAAGAAAGTTGTGTTAGTGGTTGAAATCACGAGCAGAATGATCACTGTTGCACACCACTATATAAAATTATCCCGATAAATATAAATATCGGGATAACTTTATAAAGTGGTGTGCAACAGTGATCATTCTGCTTGTCATCTTTTTATTGTAGGAACTGTAACTATATATGTTTGGATCTAACCATTTGGATACACAAGCACACACACACCCACGCGCGCGCGTGCGCACGTGTGTGTGTGTTCAAACACGTTTTGCTACAGTCTATTTCTTGATGTATATAATATATTTATTCAAACACTTTTTGCTACAGTCGGTTTCTTGATGTATAAAATATATTTAATTATTTAACAAACAAGACAACTATATATTTAATATTTATAAAGACTTTATTTCAAGATGTATTCTCCTTATTTGGAAAATGTTTTGGGAAGTCTTGTGTTCCCATCTTCAGCCTTCCTGATTTTGAACATTGTGAGGTACTTGTTGTTGGTCGGTAGTTGCTGTGGTTTCCTGTTCACTTCTGGTGCTTTAAATTGGTATTATTGTGTGTGATTGTGGTGTATATATTAGTATTTTGTGTGTTTTCTATGTTGAGTGCTTTGAAAATTGTGTCGTGTTTTGTATTGATTCATATTTGTTCAGGTATTAGTTTGTTTTATGTTTATAAATTTGCTACTATATACTATAATATATTTAATATTTATAGTAACTTTACCTCAGAACGTTTTTCTTTATTTTGAACATGTTTCGGGACATCTAGTTTTCCCATCCTCAGCCTTCTTAATTTTGGATCTTGTGGAGTACTTGTGTTGGTTGGTTCTTGTTATGGTTTCCTGTTGGTTTTTGGTATTTTAAATTGGTATTATTGTGTGTGATTGTGGTGTGTATATTAGCGTTTTGTGTATTTTCAAGGTTGAGTGCTTTTATTATTAGTATGAATAAATATTACTAATAAATACTATAAATATTAGTAACGATAAATATTATATATTATATATATTGCAACGTTACAAGTATTTCAAAAATTCACACAAAAATAGATTACCATGTACTCAACACAACTATGAAGTGTATTATACTGGCCAGGTCGCAGGATTTTTTATTCTCGTTGCGTCAAGTATACGTAGTTGCACAATAATTAAATAATTTTCAAAGAGGAGTGAGATGTTGTTGACATGAAATAATTAATTAAAACCGCTTCAAAATAATCATTCTATAATTTATTAATATTAATAGAAAATATGCAAATATTAAAAAATTCTAATCTTAGATAAATAAAAATATTTTGTTTTATAAGTTTACACAAATACAATGTAACCTTATATGGTGTTCATGACATATAAAATAAACAACCATATAATCTTCCTAGCTAAACAGACATGTTAAACAAATTATGTAAACCTTTTTATTTCAGTGTGTCTGACTTTGACTCAAATTTTAAATAATAGCAACTCATTTACAAACAGAAATAATATTCACTCTCAAGAATAAAATTAATTGTTGCTATAAACAAAATAAAAAATATAACACTTACTTCCAACCTATTATTTATTTCTATTGACACACCCAAATTTTAACTTATAACAGAAGATTAGTATTTTTAAATTTTCTTGTTAAATTTAATTATTTTCTTTAACTACTATTTCAATTTAAAACTTTAAGCCTTTACTGTTCATATATAAGTTTCTTTTTGAGAGTTCTTTTCACAAACAAAATATAATTGTTTATTCATCACCTGCGTACTGCCGACGTTACCATTGTGTGTGTGTGTGTCCTGAATCCTGAGAAGTTGATGGTGATTATGATTATGCTGATGCTGTGTTCTCTGTCTCTACGGGTTGTTGTTTGTGATGGTCCAGAGTTCCTCCATAAGTCTTGGTGTGTGTGGTAAAGATGTCCTGATCGATCGGCAGACCAGCATCGTGACGTAGTGTGAAGATATCCCCAAAATTGCCAGTGGTATTTATACTGGATGGAAATCTGACAAGTCCAAGACGGTTTTCGACCTGTTAGATATTGTCACTACGTGCAAAGCGTCCTTTTAATTACAAATCAATTTTTGGTTCATTTTCACGATTTTGTAAACATACTCGTAGCATGAGCGATATCATTGTTTGCGTAATTTTTTTCTGGTCACTCACATATAACACACATATTAATTACTATTTAATTACACTAGTAATTAACAATTACCTGGCATCTTAATTTTTGCAAGTTTCTGCAATACTTTTACATCACTATATTCGTTAAAAATTCCTTAATATAATGGTGTTTTTATAATTCGGGTAAGTCTTTGTTCACAGGTGTAAAACGTATTAATTAGTTTATTTTTATCCGGTTAAAACCTGATTACAGACGTACGCATCACCCCATCTTTGCCTGTCGTAGCTTGCGTTCACACACACAAACACACAAGCACTGTATTCACTCGCAGGGGCAGGTGTACGCTTTTTGACAATTCTTATCCTTCATAATATTGTTAAAAACTGTTCATCATATATTTTTCTATGCTAAATATTTACAAACATACCGCCCTGGGCAAATATGGAAATATATGTATTGTTGCTCTATATATATATATATATATATATATATATATATATATATATATATATATATATATTATAACTACACTACTATGCGTTATTGTAATGTAATGTTGTGTGTGAGTACCCACCTGCTGTCTGATCTTGCAGATTCTTCCGACTAGGGCGTGTGGATTTTGGATTTGAAGTTCGCAAGCTAGTAATCTCAAATTATTACAACAACACACAAGATAAGTTACTTTTAAGGGGGAAAGTTTTGTGAGACTGGTAGGCTTTATCATACAACAATAAACCACTCTTATATGGGTTAATAAAACGTTGTTTATTACACCAACAACACACAAGAATAGAATGGTTATAATGTTATGAATTTTCTTATAGTCTATACAATGAATCGATGTTTTTCGATTGTTTAATAGTTGAAAGAAACTGAACTCGTTCTTTGCGAGTTAATTGCAATTTAAATTTGACTTTATTAATTGATTTGAATTTAATTAAATTTATTTAATTAATTTGAATCTAAGTGTTCATGAAACAAAATATAAAACTCTAAAATTAATTTGAATAATTAGTTAAAATAAATTAGACGTGACAGTCTAATTCACGTTATTTCATTTCTAGTGATTCTACTTCTGATCTACTGCAGTATGATCTAAGATTAGATAGTCAGTTAAGATTTGTATAGCGCTTTTATACTACTTCTATTTCTTAACTATAACTATAACTTTCCTGCCTTAAACTGCTATACAGATTATCACAACGAATTTACTTTTTAATTACTAGAGTCTTTGCTTTTTGTTTGGCACCTGAATTATTTGAATTACAATGTTTTAATTGAAAAATATAAAATTTGATCTGAAAAATAAATAAGTGGATTTTGCTTTCCTGTTACTGAAGAGGATGTCGTCCCGATTTGTCCCTCGTCGATTCGAGTCCTTGGTTAGAGAAAGTAATCTGCTTAGAACTGCTGGATTCGGTCGTGGAGTTCAAAATTCGGCAACACTCTGCTTCCTTGCTGTTTGTGAATATTTTAACGTCTGCTGTTGTCTGCTGGAACTGCTTCCTGTTCTCCGTCGATTTGCACGTTGCACGTCAGCGTGTGTGTGTGTGTGCTTCGTTCGGGCGGTCGCTCTGCTCGTCAGCTGTTAACCAATGATTTAGACGGCCTCTCTGCTGTATTCTTGAAGTCTGGTCTTGAAGTCTGGTGGATCTCTTGCGTGCTTATGACTATCTGGTAGTACACAATAAGCTTAGTTGATGTCCTGAAGAGTATCTCGCCTTTACACAACAATTACGAGCTATACAGATGATCTGTACTTAGTGTGTTCGTAATTGCGTGTGTGTTGACCACGTAGAGTCTTCTTGTTGATCTTCACCACTTTGGCTACTAGACGATCGAAGGACTACGTCTTAACTTCGTGAGTACTGACAGAAGAGTGATTTTTCCACCAGAAAACATCGCACTGGCCGGGGCTGCATGAAATGATTTCATTGGTCGAAACACTCTCCCTACCACATAAAATTTAGAATTCCCTTAGTCCGTGAGAATGAAGTCTGGTTCCCACAGACGGAGAATAGAATTATTATCTAATATTTAATTATCCGGCGGAACCAGTTTGTCGCTCAGGATATCCTGTACTTATTTAATTTTGCAATAACTTGGTTGCAAATCAAGTTGTGTGAAATCTAAAATATACAATCTGTCGGAAATTATTATCTTTATAACATTGTAAAATCTCTTTACTGTAACTCTATTTTAACAGAAGTTATTCAATTATTTTAATTAACTCTTTCATTTGTTAATTATATTGCATCAAATTTGCACACGTCATTATTAATATCTCGGCAAACATTTTGGCTATATTGGATTTCGCCTTTATTTATTAGTTTCCGAGATATTAATAATTAACAGTTTGGGTGTGGTCGCTTCCTTGTACAGCGAACTGATTACATAACGACCACGTGTGCGTTGCTTTACACAGCATTATTTTCAATGCGCTACATTCAAATGGAGTTTTAACTGTTAATTTTTATTTAAATATGGTTTCAGCATGCGGTAAACATATAACCCCAAATAGTTAATATTTGGTTCCGTTATAATATGTTGCAATATATATATAGCAACATTACAAATAATATCATTATGAATGAACTTAATTCTGTGTCTTTACACCAAGCTCAACTGTATTGTATAAACCACTAGCTAGGTCATAGGATTTTGTGTGTAAAACACATAAAAAATTATTTTCTTGAATTTTGTTGTCCATGACATGTCCGATGTTATCACTAACTATATAAAATAATTCTGATGAGGAACAAAAGCAAGATTAGGCAGCAAGGTAAAATTTTAATAATTTGTATCTAAAATATAATTGTGTTTTCCATCAGAATTATTTTATATAGTTAGTAAAAATTATAAAATTATTTAAGATTTTTGGTGTCTGACAAAAGTCTGAACTTTTAATCATTATTAAAATTTTTAAATCAAAGAAAATAATTTATGAAAGTAGTATCATATTTATTAAATTAAATTGAAAGTTTGCTAATAATATTTTTATAAAATAATATTTACTTTATGTAAAAATAATTATTATTTACAACACAATTTTTAATTAGCTCTAAAATTTAATTTTTAAGAAAACTAAGAATTCTATACTACTTATTTTACTTTGACTATTTACATTTACATATCGATTTTACTTTGTTAGTTCATGCTTCAGTTCTTTATGAGTTTATGAGTTCTTTCTTTGTTTTAAAAAAATAATTGTTTGTCTCCTGCGCATTTGTTTGAGTTACCATGTTGCAGCTGTTATTGTGTGTGTGTGTGTGTGTGTGTGTGTGTGTGTGTGTGTGTGTGTGTGTGTGTGTGTGTGTGTGTGTGTGTGGACAATGATGATGATGACGTTGATCATGATGATGTCATGATACCCTTGTAGATCGTGAATTGTCCTGTGTGACGATGATGAAGACAATGATGCTTCTGTCAATTATGGTATGTTCTGTTTACTGCTTGATGATGAAAATGATGCCGATTCTCTGACACTAATCAAACTAACATAGTGTCCCCCATGAGAAAGTTATTAGTGTCTATCCGTTGTTCAGAATTATTGGAGGTAATTCTTGTTCAAAATATTTATTGATAGGGTACATATTTACACATTTATTCTATTAGTATATAAGTGTATTGTGACAGTACAACCATATATGGTACTGTGCATTGCCAAAATAATTAAAAGAATTAATAAAAATAAATAAATCTATGGTTGATAGACAGGATTCAGATTGCAAGCTGGATTATTTAAAAATAGGGAATGCACCATTCAGGCATGTACACACATGTCTGGCCACCTGGCGCAAGCTGTGTGTACATGTGTATTTTGTTTGTGTGCGTGAAACCTGTCTGTTCCTGGACAGTAACCACCCCTATTCAAATAATGTTAGATTTTAAGTATTATTTTAATTATAAAAAAACTAGTACAATAATGTAAAACTAAATGCACCAAAGTATGTATTTTATAAAGAGGCACACAGGGTTAAAAACCCGTTTAAAAGTGACGTAAAGTGAAATTACAATGAATAAAAAAGTGAATAACTCCCTGAATAATTATAATAAAGAAGTGTAAGTTACATATAATAGGCATATGAAAATTAGCGATCGATTGAGCAGAGTGTAGTGTAAAACAGACTTTGCAATTCACGAAGATAAGCGAAATTAGTGAATCGAACGAGAGTGGGAGAAAGGACGCTTTCGACAAACTCTGACAAGACCAATGTTGTTCAGACAGGAGTTTTGCACGATGTGGCCATAAATACCAGGTCACGCTAATAAAGCTTCTTCTTCTTCTTTATTCAACATTTGCCGCTGGAGGCTAGGTCAGTCAACAACGCTGTTTTGAATCTACTGTGAGAGTCACAGGACGAACTGGAAGTCAAAGCAGAGTAGCAGAGCACCTATGCAGAGGTTCTATGGACACACCTACAGCCCATGATGTGAGGAGAGACAACAAGTAGCAGTACATGTAGTGGAATCCTGGAAGAGGACCCGAGGACATGAAGGACACGGACGAGGACCGGAGGAGGAAACACCGATAATTTACCACATCAAATGAGGTGATAAAAAACCATAATAATTATCGACAATTGAAAGACAATAATTAAAACTAGAATGAAAGACATTCGAACTGTTGATAAAAAATAACTAAATTGTACATAGTAGTGTAAAAGCAGATTGTTAATTTAGAATAATATCTCATGTATAGCAATTAGAATTTGAAGATAACGTAAATGCTATAAGAGCAATATATGATTGAAATCGAAGTAAATTAAAGTAATAAATAAAGTGTTTATTTGATGAAAGTAAAATGCATATGCAGTAGAAAAGTATTAAAGCCAAGTGAGATTAAAGAAATTGAAATAAAAGTAAAATCATTGTTGATATAAATTAATAAGCAATTGCAAAGATGACCACACTGAATGAGTAGACCGAGAGCAAAAATAATTGATAGTTAAGAGTAGATAATAAGATGTCTGTATAACCTGTTTAAATGTAGGCCTAAATTGTTCATCAGAAGTCACATGCATACGATCCCACAAGCAATGAATAATGAATATTTTTGTTATTTCCGAAATAAATAAAGAGGTTGTTAAATAAATAATGTAATTATTTGAAAAACGTATTACCCATTCTTATTATTACGATTACACCTAACACCATTGATATGTTAAATACGACACATGCAAATTAAATTAGATTGAAAATTTGTGTTGCTGTAACATGTAACCTCAAATTAAAAGGATTAATTAATTAAATAGAATAATTTGTAATGTTATAATTTTATTCAACTGTTTCATGAATGTTCTTATTTATTTTAATAACTTTCATATATGCAATTTCTACGAAGTTTATTATTGGTCATAAAAAATCTTCATCATTTGAGTGTGGATTTAATTATTGTGAATCTCCATGAATTCCATTTTTAGACACTTTCTCATACATGCAGTGATTTTTTTAATTTTTGATATTGAATTAATAAATATTATACCATTAGTAATTGTTATATCAAGACCTAATATAATTAAAATTTATGCAACTATGATAACTTTCTCGTTTTCCTTATGTTTAGTTATGTAACAGGAATGAAATAATAATGTATTAAGGTGTACTGAATGATTTAAGGAATGGAATGTATGTAATTATAATAAGTGAATTGCAGAGAGTAGGCATTGATATCAACCATTCTTATATTAGATAATAAAGTAATCTATACATTTAGTTTTGATCTAATTTTAGAATAATTATTTCCTACAGACCTCGCTGATGAGATGACATTGATTAAGAGAACTCTGAAGTTCTTTAAGGTAGCTGTTTAACAAGTTACAAAGCAATCATTCTGGAGGTAGCCTACATCAAATGAAGTCCATTCCTTTTTTCTGAGTACCGGTATTGATTGCTGGTTGAGAAAAAGGGCGAAGACCCTAGTTTTCAAGCCCAGCACTTAAAAAAATAGAAAAACATAATTAATAATTGTTTTGATTGTTCATCTTCTTTTTTCACAGTATTAATAATATAGAATATAGAACTTTCGCTTGTGAAACATACTTGTTTTTTCTTCCCGTATGCATTTCAGCGCTGTGTGTGCCTTCGTCAGCAGTTTGAGACAGACTGGCCAGTAACTCGTAACTAACAATAATTTGGATCCCCGCGCCAATCCCCCTCCTCCACACACCACCCCCACTAAACCTTCCAAATAAAAACCGTTACGAGTTACTGGCCAGTCTGTCTCAAACTGCTGACGAAGGTGCACACCGCGCCGAAACACGTACGGGAAGAAAAAACAAGTATGTTTCACAAGTGAAAGTTCTATATTCTATACTATAATTAATAAGTTAAGTTAAGATCAGTTATTTTTCCCAACAACATTAATTTTTACAAAACATAAAATAAATTGGTTAATTTAATTATTGAGAGTCTTAATAAAATACTATTAATTATTAAACCAGTTATAACAATCAGGAATTAATAAAATAAAACTAATAATGCTATAATTTCTAGAAGAATATATATGAAAAATATTGCATTTATTAAAAGACAAGAAATCATTGAAAGCTTTGGTAAGAATCACAAGAAAGGTGGTATTCCACCAATTGACATAAAAAAATAATTATTCTTGTAATTGATTTAATTGTATCTCACCACAATACAAAAATCTGATTTATATAATTTGTATTCTTATTATGTCATCAATATATAATGAACTACAAATAAAGTAAAAGAATAGACAAAAAATAAAAGAGTCATGTGTAATTTATTAATATAATTCCTCTAAAAATTGAACTTCAATTGTAAACCGAAGATTATGCAACCACTTTTCAAATAGAAGAATAACATAATCTCCCTAACAGTCCTCAAATATAATTAAATCAATGACAAAACATTAACATTGAAATATGTTGTTATCACAATAGCAATACAGTAACAGATATTAGTAACAAACTGTACTTTAGTACAGATAAATTCCTTACACTTCTGATAATTCGGATATATGACTGCAGTTGTGTATATTATAAAAATATTATTGTAAACATACAAAATGAATGATGCAAATATATGAATAATGGTATTTCTCTAAACATAATCATATAGTAAAATTTCAATGGTAATTTTTGTTTCCCCGACTAAACTATTGTATGTGTGCGTGCACTTAAGTTTTTGCAGTAAATGTGTATTTTACTACTTTCTTTTATATTTTACAGGTGAATTAGTAGATACAGTAAACACCTTTCTACTTGCTGCCAGGGCACACTGGGAGAGAGGGAGAGGGGCGAGTGTTAGTGGGAGAGAAAGTGTACCTGCTAGTGGGATTGGTATTGATGATGGCGAAGTAGGAATGTTCCACGTTTTTGAACAACAAATAAAACTACATAAAACTACTGATGAAAGTTACAGGCTGATAAACAACCCAGACGAAACTGTATCTGAAATTAATTACAGTATCATAAGCACTGATCAATAATAATTACCTATAACGGTGGCACAAATGGGTGTTTAACCCCATCACCAGAACTACAAAGATAAAAGGAAATGTTAAAAAATGAAAAGAAATGTGCTAGTAAAAACATAATTGTAGGCCTACACTGAATTAAATAATCTTGCTAATTAGTCATGATGTGAGCACAAACATTTTAAATTGAGGTGTATTATAAGTTGGTTTATGATATTTATAGCATACTAACTTATTCCACAGCAGCTTAAAAGGTTTTCTATGCTAAACAGTTTTTCTAGCTTTCAAACCTTAGGCCTACACAAATATACCTATTGTTGTATATAGTTTTCCATCCATATTTAATAATTTTTAATATTTTTACATGTAGTGGTTTATTACCATTTCAAAAACAAGTCATCAATTAAAATCTTGAGATGTGTCCATTATTCCGTATATGTAAACCTAAAGCCAAACACCGTGTTCAGAATGCTGTCATTTACATATGCTATGATGTGTGTGGTGGTAGAGTCAATGGAATTTCCAGCCAAACAAGTATTTGTGCATGCTGTAGGGCGATTTTGAAGTGTTTTTTTTCTGAGGACCTGTAGTGTCCATTTTATGAAAATCATTGATTTGTTTCTTGGAAAAACGAGTAAACTGATTTAATTCCATTTGCTGCAGACATTTACAGACACATACTCACTAGAGCAAATAGAGCAAACTTTTAAAATGCTCATACAAGACATTTAACACGTTCAGCAACTGCAGAAGATGGGAGACAGTTTTTGACAGTTTTCTAGGATAATTTTTCTTATTTATATTGTAATTAAAGACTTCATCTTTATTGTTTCATAACTTTGTTAAACTTTAGATATCTGTTAATGAAATCCTTATGTTTTCACACTAACCTCCTTGATTAAAAGAAAAAAAGCAAACACAAGTTCTTTTCATTTTAATTTTGTAGTTTTATTCACAAAAATTAACCCACCCCCTCAGAACTTACCAAACTAACAGAAGGTAAACTTGGCCATGAGCACTGATAGAAAATGTACAAATTGAGGAAAAGACAGATATGCCAGTGGTGGTTGGTGAAGTTTTTATGTGGGGGGGGGCCAAATTTTTTTGATCCATACATAACAAAAGTAATTAGTCACCAGTAGAAATCAAATTATTGTTGTTATCATGAAATAATAGTAAAATCGAACCTTTTGTTTTAATACTAAAAGTATTATTAATATCAAAGCCTACCTTGCAAACTACCAACATTTAAACAGCGTTGAAACTGAAATTATTTATAACCCTAAGCAGTTCACGTTTCTGAACCTAAATACTAAATAAATTATATTATTAAATAATATATATTTGTTCCCTACCTTGGATTAGTTTATTCGCTTGAACATGAAATCCATTCTCCTCTCCTTTTGCTTGGCAAAATGGTCAGTAACTAATTCGTTAACGTTAGGAGTTGTTTCTAGAATTTTTTTCTATGGAACACATTCCCAGAGCACTTAGTCTGTCCTCTTTCATTGTGTTATGTGTAAATGTTTTAATATATTTGAGGGTTGAGAAATATCATTCACTTTCTGCTGTAGTAATAGGAGTTGTACAAATAATTTTTAATAGTTTTACCAGTTCGGGAAAAACAGTACCTAAATTACTTTCATATAAAAAATTGAGTAGAACCAATGCGCCAGTTGCTTTTGCAAAGTCGGGTCTGCAGTATAGAACTACCAGTTCATATCTTAATCAGTTGCATTTAAATTAAATTGTTTAGCAGCAATTTGTAACTGTGTTTCTGGGAAGATAAGCTGATGTTTAGAGAACAGGGTTTGTTGCAACAACTGCTATTGCTGAACAGTCTGAACATGCAAATCTGTCGTCTATGTTGGTCACTATTATGTCACAAACTTCTTTAGCTGCAGTCTTCTTGCTTTCATCAAAACGTACCCTTTTTGGATTTTGAGATGATTCTCCAAAATCATTTGTTATAGATGGACTGGCATCAAAGTCAATATAATCTCTGGCATTTTGGATGTGTGACTTGAATGAGGCAACATACTGGTGTGTTTTAATACTGTCAATTTCCACTTGCTGTAATTGATTAAATAAAATGTTACAGGCTGGCAAAATGTTGTTAAAAAATGTTAACCAAACATTAAAATCATCATTATTTAATTTTTCAGTCCTAATGCTTTCTGGACAGTTGACTTGTCACTATTATTATCCTCTGAGTTTTTTAAGGGCAGCGGAAATGTCATTTTTATGAATAAATACTGTTGTCAAACAATGGGATTTAAAATTCTACCTGGTAGTAGAACATTTTGGGAGACGTTTCTTTACTACTTCATCAAGTATGGCAGTTCGTTTAGAAGACATTGACAAAATGTTGTAAAGTCATCTAAATTACAGAAAAATATTTTTACTTGTTTGTTTTGTGATGCAGCATGCTCAATAATTAAGTTTAGTTGATGGGCATAGCACTGTGTATACTGGGCATTCTCGTACACAGCTTTAACGTTTGCTTGAACACCGTTGTGTTTTCTACTCATTACTGCTGCTCCATCGTAACTTTGTGCAATAATTTTACCAGGCATCTTATTACATTTTAATTTTGCTAGTTCTTCAAAAATAGTATTACTAATACCTTTAGCAGAGTGATCCTGAGGACTGACAAAACGGATAAACCTCTTATGTAATTTTCCATTCAATTGAAACCTCACAACTAACACCATTTGTGACAGAATAGCACAATCCGTGGTTACATCTGCTTCAGTTGCAATGTAATCAATTTCATTTATTTCTTTTTTTATTACTCCAATTCACACTGTGTAAATAGAATCCAAAATTTCAGTTTGAATTGTTTTAGAAAGACCAACAAAAACCATGAATTTAATTACCAATTCAATGTAATTATGGTATGTTTTGAATAATGAAGAAACAGGCATGAAATTAGTTTTAAGTTGTAGAAGCTGTAAGCTGTATACGTTGTAATAAGTTGTATCGTAAGCTGTAGTTCAGTTGTATTTTTTATTTCCAAATAATTTCATTTATTAAATGCATGTTTGTCATGAATTTTTACACAATTATATTACATTAAGTTGTACCTTATTATACACATAAGATTTGTATAGCTTATAAAGGCCTGATAAATAATCAAATTAGCTTTTTAAAGCTCATTTTGAATGCAAATGGAAAAGCACAATGAATAGTGGTATAGTTATATATGTAGAACTATAATATATACTGAATTATGAAGGATTATATAGTTATGAGAATTTAGTGTAAATGAAAAATGTATGGTACTAGCAACAATTAAAAAAATAAATAAATGATTTTTGGCTAACACTTTGTTACGTAACATTACATTAAAACTGCCTGAGATAGATCCTACCTCTAAGTATAATTAATTTCAATTTATATTGTTACAGTAATGTTTAATGATGACTTTGTGTTTAAGCACATATCACGAAATGCCTGTTTTATCTTCGGTCAATCCTTAACGTATGATTTAACGACTGTTAATTTATTAATGATGGCTGTAAAACGGGGCAAAGATGACAGGATTCGAGCACTCCTACTCTGGTAATAAAGCGTGTGGTACGTAAAGAGTAAAAATATAACTTTATTCTGTTGTACTGGTTTTTATTATAAGTAAAATATTGAGCATCTTTAGGATCTTGAGGGTTTTCGTACGGGTAATTCAATTCTGTGTATACCAAGTGTCTTGGTACAATGCGCATGCATGCTATTTCTCACTTGGTACCATGACTGCTTTCCTCTCCCACTATAGATAACATACAAACCGTATTACCCGATACTACCTCACGACAATTTGTGGAGGTTATGTCTAAGATTGAAAATCTAACTCAACATTTTGGGTTTTTAAAGTAATTAGTCTTAGCTAAAATTTCCTCAGATAGTGTATATTAAAAGGCTGTATGTATTGGAAGTACCGGAATTAAAACCTTGTTCCCATTTATTGCACATGATTACGGTACAGAGACAATTTTACGTAAATATAATGTATAACCAAACAAGTACATAAAAATCCTCTTTTCAACATAATGCAATAATAAATAAAAGCAATGTGCTGTTTCTGTTAACATGCAAATGATTACGTATTAACATAATGGGTTACAGTGGAATTTTATATTACTACAGTCTGAATTAATGCAAATAAAATTGGAGAATCATGTAAAAATATTAAGGAATGCTTGTATATTACATACAAAGTTATTACAGTACGGACCTTTGTTAATGAATAGAAACAAATAGGACTCTATACTTTAGAATGTACCAATAAAATTCACCTTTTTTCAAATACTGATATCTATTATTTTTTTTTTATACTCTTAAAAGAAGGTCATTAACAACATACATTATGAAAAAAGATGATTACAAATCATAGCCTGCTATTAGCTACTTGTGAAGAAAAACAGATATAACATTTCCAACAAGAAATCTTCAATTCTCTCCCTATTTGTTTTATAAAAACTGGAGTTTCTATTGCAGGTTTTTAAGTCCAGTAACTACTTAATTCAACTAAATATAATTAATTCACTACCGACTCAGGAACACAAAGTTTTTTATGGGTAAAAATGTAAAAGTTTTACCTTATAGCCTGAACCGGTTTTTGCTTTTGAAAAGCTTCTTCAGAGGCTGCCGTTGGGAGCATACTTTTTGTAGTCTTTGTGGTCTTTTGTAGTCTTTGTAGAGGGATAAAAAAACTACAAAGACGAACTAAACACGATAGAATATCTAGCAGAATCCAATGGATACAACAGAACAATAGTCAATAAACTCCTACACTAAACACAAAACAAACAACAGACAAAGAAAGGAAACAACAAATTCATAACACAAACATACATCAACAACCAAACTGAAAAAAATGGCCCACAAATTCAAAAAAGCAGGACACACAATTGCATACAAAACTACTAACAAACCAGAACACACTATTAAAACACACACAAAGCACAAAACAAATTTGATCTACCTGTTGTTTACAAACTAAATTGCTCAGATTGCAACAAATTCTATATAGGCCAGACATGACATAGCTTCAAACAAAGATACATTGAACACACAAAGGCACTACACTCCGCTACAGAATCCACCTTTGGAAACCACCTCATTGACGCAAACCACACATACAAAAACATCGACATGTACACACAAAAGGCCAAAAACTAGACACTCTAGAACAACTGGAAATATACAAACACACGAAAACACATAAAAACGACATCCTAAATGAACAGACACAATTCAAATCACACGCATTATCCAAACATATCACACCCCACACACACAATATCATCTTTCAAAAGTCGTACCGTTGCCAACAACAGGATGGATAGTGCTCCCAATGGCAGCCTTTGAAGAAGTTTTTCAAAAGCGAAAACAGGTTCAGGCTGTAAGCTAAAACTTTTACATTTTTACCCATAAAAAACTTTGTGTTCAGAGTTGGTAGTGAATTAATTATATTTAGTTGAGTAACAGACACGTCATGGACAACAAAATCCAAGAACTTAATTTAATATACATAATTGTTCCTGTATCTTGTTGGGTAACATATTATATTAATACATCTGCTTGCTACTCATATGTGCAAACAATGTTTTTAATGTACGGTTCTAAAATCTTTATCAACACTTTATATCTTTAAAATTTAGTCAAAGTCTAATGAGCAGTCTGACCTGAATTTCTACATCTAAGAATAACTCAGTAGGCCATTTAGCTTTATTTATACATTTAATACATCTTAATTAGTATATTAACAGGATTGCTCTGTCTTACAGTAACACAACACATCACACTAACTCAAAAGAATTTCTAGTTTTCAGTTTAAGAAAGTTGAAATTGTGTATTTCTTTTCTTTTCCATTCACTTGTTGTGAAACGTGCTTTACATTAATATGTAGACGCTTTCTATATTGAAATTCAATGTTCACTATCCAATAGTTAAAAATTTTGTGGAATTGTGAAATTAGTAACACTATGCACTAATGTGTGATTATCAATTGAATTTCTGATTTCCTTTGATTCATTAATAAATTTTACTAATTTGTTTTTTATGTCTATTGCATGATTTCTTCTTCTATTAGTTTTTATTCTTCGTGGTTCACTACCCATTTATAAACATTGGATTATCAATCATTCTACATTTTATTAATCTACAGTACTGTAAACACTACAGTCTTGTAATTTTGGAGGTAGGTATCTTTTTATAGAAAGATTTGTTTCAGAGACTGTTCTTGTCCTTGAACTTCAGTTACTTTATTTGCAAAAGATATGTAGGCCTATATTTGCTCGTATACTTCTATTTGCTACCAGAAAATGGATCAATTTGGCTGATGAGATTAGCAAACAAACAGCATATTGATTGTAACTTGTCACAATATGACTATAGAAAAGCATAAATTCAGGGTAATTGTAAATGATAGGGAGATTTTAGTTTTCATACATTCAGTATTGTCTACATTGTCATTACATCATCTGTTGAATTTCCCTTCAAAACTGCAGAGTGCTGCTGGACTTCTAATATAAGAATATATCCTAATTTGTAACTGAAGTTTTCATGTTAAAAAATATTGTGAAACGGTTTTGTATGACTTTAGGAGTATACTGATTTTGTGGACAGAAACAATCTGATACTCCACCAAAACAATATGAAGTCAAATATAACAATCTTTATTAACTTTTTGTAATGTTTTGTAAAGGTATTTTAATATAGTCTCAAGCCTATACTACATTTACAATTATCCCACAAAAATTTCCCATTGGTGTAAATGTAAATGTGATTTTGAAGTAATTGTAAATGATGTTATTCAAATACTCTTGTTTGTTTAGTTTTATTAAATATCAGAATTTACCAAATCTAGACACTATTATGAGCTTACCACTCTTAAAACATATTCTACTAAAAATAAAAATAATTAAATTATTAAATAAATTGTAAAAAATTTCCAAATAATTTGTTAAGCCTATGTATGTTAGTGTAGAACAGATGTGGAAAATATATTTCTGCCATCTGATAAATAGTCAGGTGTATTGTTATGTTAGTGCTTAAGTGGGTGCTTAATTGTTACCAAGACACTTAACTTATGAAATTCAACCCTTTGATATGAGTAAATGTGTTTTTAGCCCTGTAAATATTTCTTGGGAGAAAAAATTGTTAAGCTTTGGCAAAAGAATAAAAACACACACAGATTGAAGGCAAGGAGTTTGTCAATTGTCAAAATGTGAGTTTTCTACACTATTAGGGTAAGTGTTTAGAGAAGGCATGATTAGTAAAAATGTCATAGGTAGTGTTATAACAACACGAATTTTTAAATTGATGGAAGAAAGTTTCCAGAATCTGCTATCAGTCCAAAAGAACTAAACGAGTATGAGACGAGTAGGGCTATTATACAGATTTAATGTTCAGTACACCTACAAGCAACTCTATTGGTAATGTAGCCATATGTCGTCTATACCAGGCACAGCTGCTTCTCAGATAAGTACTCCACCAAGTAAGATTATTGAGAAGATGTGTATTAAAACACCACAGCCAAAAATCAACTCCAGAAACACCAGCTGCAATCATAAACATATTTATGTCAAAACTCTATGATGTCTACAGAATTCAAAAAAAAAAAACCTCACAAGAAAGATAAGGAGAAGTTTAAGCAACAGAAGAGTCCTTGCAAAAGTTAAAGAAGCTGAAGACAGTATCAAGAAAAAAAGCTTGGAAATAATCAAGAAGAAATGTCTAGGAACTGAAAAACAAATCTAAGAAGGAAAGTGTATTAAGATCATAAAGTAGTAAAGAAATCTAAACTGGATTCTGAACAACATTCTATTTATTGTGATGACTCTGATGATAACAAAGATTCACTTGCAATAAGTGTTTTGAAAGACAATACAATGGAAGTAACATATGAAATACCAGAATGACAAAAGATTCGACTAAGCAAATTTGTTCTTGTTGATTTTGTTGGAGGACCAATCAATAAAACTCATTACAAGTATGTTTGCTGTGTACTGAAAGTAGATGATAATGAGAGAGAAATTTATATCACAGGATATCACAGCAAAAATGGAATTTCTACAACTTTTATATTAAAAGGAAATTATGAAAGTACTGTTAGCTTTTAACAAATATTGGCAATTTTGCCCAATCCAGAAATGAAGGTAATTGACAGACAATTTTTTTTTTCATTTAGGCCTACTTGTTATATTATGTAACGGAACAACGTTTCTTTATCATTTCTTTATGATTTTTAATAAACATAGTATTTGAGTTAACTTGTTTCCATTTATTTTCCATATAGACGAAGACGGGGTAATTGTAAACATCCAGTTAGGATTATAAACACAACATGAAATAGTACAATGTCAACTAGTTTACAGTTGTCACTATTTTTGTTTAAATATTTCAAAGGATAAAGAAAATACTTGTTTACAATTACCTCTAAGATGACAAGGGTAATTGTAAATTGAATTTTAGAGCTGCATTTACTATCTATATTTAAACAATTTTTTATGCCCAACATAATAACAAATGTTGAAATAACTATTATTTCCAGTTATTTCAATTTTAAAACCTATACACGATTTTTAATCAATCAAAATGTTTCAATCCTTCATTTTCCATTCACAATTACCCCACCTAACCCCAAATGTATGGTGTGTCTCTATCTCCAGTTAGCACTTTTAATGTTAATTACTATGAAAATAAGTTGAAATAACAAGTGTATGAAAAAAGAAATGTTAATTTTAGTAGACTTTAAAATACTTAATACAGGGAGTCTTTAAATTTGTTTTAAAGAGTTTTTTCCTAAAGCTCTTGAATTTTGCTTAGAATAGCCAAAGACCCAATAAATTCTTTTTTACAGTTCTCTGATGTCATAGGATGCTGTTTCCTCTTTCGCTGTTTTAGTTCTTTTAAGTTGTAATTTGCAACATTTTAAGTTGCAATCACTGCAGTAATCTTCTTAACAATATCTTGATAGAGGCCTGCACTGAATTTGTTTTCATAAATTATATGGTCTCAATAATACATTACTGGGAAGCAAACTGTGGCATCCAGTTATCAAAATAAACAATTACTAGCCTGCACTTTTGATCATATGATTAACAAGTTTTGAAAAATATACAACACAATTCAACTTGTTCTTGTGTTTCATACTTCCAGCGGTTTTATATGCTTGGATTTCGTTGTCCATGACGTGTCCGTTACTTAACTAAATATCACTATTACTTTAAAGACTCGGAACACTAGGTTCTTTTATAAGTAAAAGCAAAAGTTTTACCTTACAGCCTTAACCGGTTTTCTCCTTTAAAAGGCTTCTTCAGAGGCTTCTGAAGCCTCTGAAGAAGCCTTTTAAAGGAGAAAACCGGTTAAGGCTGTAAGGTAAAACTTTTTGCTTTTACTTATAAAATAACCTAGTGTTCCGAGTCGTTAAAGTAATAGTGATATTTGGTTTTATATGGTTAGGAAAAGTTTTACATGATACATTCCTAACATGATTAAGAAAAGATTAATATGCTGAACTTCTAAAAAGAGTGATAGCTATTTTCAGAATGCCAGAATGAATTGTCTAGGTTAGTGATCTGTATATACTTTGCAAGAATAAAATATTATTGTGCTTTAGAAGACTCCAGTATAGTGAAGTCAGAAATGTTGACTACTTCAAATTGTAATGGTGTGCAGGTTTGAAGGAATACAAGTGTCTTGAAGACAAAAAAAAACACTGTTGTTCAACCATGAATATTGGATGCTTGGACTGATCCTCTTTTGTAAGATCACAAGTATTTTTCAAGACCATTTGCAGGCCTTTGATTACAAAGACAGTGCTATAAGTACTGTCAGTTATTGTTCTGTCTGTTCACTTTCTGAAAGTGGTTGAGGAGCAAGGGGCAAGATGTTTCCATTAAAACACACACACACACACAATTCTTTTTTCTTTATTTAATTTGAATTCTGTATTAGAAAAAATGTTTTCAGAGTTAACAAGTTTTTTTTAATTTCTTGGATTTGTTTAAATTTTATGCGATGTGGACACATACAGAGGAGTGTTTTTTTGTGTTTATTAATAAATAAAAATGAGAGGAGGGAGAGGGAGAGAGTGAGAAATGGCGAGAATGTGCTTAGTACCAATCAACGTAGCAAGATCCTGATCTTTTCGATACATTGTTGGATTGTTAATGCTAGCATTTTTTTATTCTCTTCCCTAAACATTTTGAAACCATAATTTCAAAGTGATACTACCTGAGATGCCTTTCCATTGTTTCCTTTTGTTCCAAAAAAATATTTTGTTGTGGTGTTGATAATGTCTTTATTCTTTAAAATTTTGTGTGAGGGAGTTTGCAATATTTTTAACTGAGTTGTAGCATTTCATTGTCTCAATTTTTGACATTTTTTTGTGCTACTGTAAAGTGTTCACTTTTTATTTACATGTAAGTCATGCCGTTTTTATTTTACATTTTGACACTTCTGTTTAAAGCTGCAGTAAAACATAAAATTTAATTTAAAAAAAATGATCAAACCAAGCACTTGTCTGTAATGAACAGAACACTATGTAATAACTGAAATATATATGAGTTTTATTTAAAGTTATTGCTGGCTCTCACATCCTACCTTCCAGTATTGCGTATCATCCATCAGTAATATTTAAGCTTTTTTAAGGGATTCGAAGAGAACTCTACTAGGAATAAATCTGCATCTGTGCTACAGATAAGTATGGATGGGTCTAATCCTAAATGGAATTTTTAAGAACAATTCAGAATACTGTGACTCTGGGAAGACAAGTTGATAAAATGTAAAAAAGGGCGAAGTAACTGTGGATAAACGCAAAATCCACGGTGTTAAAAGGTTTGAAAAACAAGTTCACCCTGAGTTATCTTGTCTTTTTCAATCAGTAGTAGTATACCTAGAACGTTTTCAGTGTAACGAGTTGGTTTCACCTTTTCTTAATTCTTAACCTCATATTATGAGTACAAATGTAGGCCTACTTATTAGTAAATTTACTAATGAAAAGTCTTTTTAAAAAAGAGCTCTCAGTTTCTCAACAGTTATTTTATGATGGGGTCGAAATGTTAAGGGTAACAATTGAAAATGTAATGACAAACAATTGAGTATTTTACAAAACTATTAGTCCTGTAAAGAGAAGAACTTGTAAGAATGAACATTTACTTGCAAGATGTGTCCATGTTAACAGCAAAGATGACTATTACTGAAGCTCTGAGAACTGTCATATGATAATGGCATGACAGTGTATCAGTTAGAATAATCAACAACTTATTAAGGGACACTGTAAGGAGGTTTGCACACATCATTCCAGAAGTGTGTTCTAAAAACAATTATAATCAAACTGCTGTTTCAACAGTACTAATAATGCAGCATGGCAAAATTTAATCCATTTTTGTTGATCTGAATGTTTGTTTCAATTTGAGTATACCAAATACGTTTGTAATAGGTTTATAATTTAAGATTTGAAGTATATGAAGCAATTACTAATACCTGTTCATTAGGCAACAAATTATAACTATTATTTCCATTAATTTTGTTAATGTTCTTTGCCATTCATTATTTATTTATTTTTTTTACTATCAGGGAAAGTTCTGATGAAGTTTCTGTACGTGCCATTTTTGGTCTCTCTCTCTCCCTCTCCCATGTTTATTTATTGATATATATAAAAAATACTGACACTCCTCTGTATGCGTCCACATTGCTTAAACTTAAAAAAACTTGTGCCTGTATAAAATATATAAACTCTGAAAACATTGTTCTAATACAGAATTCAAATTTAATAAAGAAAAAAGGAATTATGTGTGTGCGTGTTTTAATGATAATTAGTTAATGGACACGTCATGGACAACAAAATCCATTGTTTATAAATGAATAGTGAAAAAACAAAGATTAAAAATTAATAAGAAATCATTCCATAGACATAAAGAAACAAATTAGTAAAATTTATTAATGAATCAAAGGAATTAATAGATTGATAATCACACATTAGTACATAGTGTTACTAATTTCACAATTCCATAAAAATTTTAACTATTGGATAGTGAACAATTTGGATTTCAATATAGTAAGCGTACACACATTAATGTAGGCCTAAAGCACGTTTCACAAAATGTGAAAGGAAAAGAAAAGAAATACACAATTTCAACTTTCTTAAAATCAAAGAAAGAAATTCTTTTGAGTTAGTGTAATGTGTTGTGTTACTTTAAGACAGAGCAGTGCTGTTAGTGTACTAATTAAGATGCATTAAATGTATAAATAAAGCTAAATTGCCTAATGAGTTATTTTTAGATGACATCATTAATCTTCTTGGTGATGGTGAAAAAGCCTCCCCACAGTGGTTGCAGGTTCGGGCTGATTCCTTTCTTCCTTATCACATTATAGAACTAAAGCTGGCAGCAGGTGTGAGCCCTGAAGAAATTGCAAACAGGCTGCACAGTCTTCATCTTTGTATTTGCCAAAATAAAGTTGTTCTGAGCCAGGGCATGTAAATTCAGGTTATGCCACATTGTTCATTAGACTTTGTCTAAATTTTAAAGATATAAAGTGTTGATAAAGATTTTGGGACTGTACATTAAAAACAATGTTTGCACACATGAGTAGCAAGCAGATGTAGGCCTATTAATATAATATGTTACCCAACAAGATACAGGAACAATTATGTATATTAAGTAGTTAGTGGACTTTAAACCTGCAGTAGAAACTCCAGTTTTTATAAAACAAATAGGGAGAAAATTGAAGATTTAATGTTTGGGAATGTTATGTTTTCTTCACAAGTAACTAATGGCTGGTTATGATTTGTAATCATGTTTTCTCATAATGTATGTTGTTAATGACATTTTTTTTAAGAGTATGAAAACAACAATAGATATTTGAAAAAAGGTGAATTTTATTGGTACATACCAAAGTATAGAGTCCTATTTGTTTCTATTCATTAACAAAGGTCCATAGCCTACTGTAATAATTTTGTGTGTAATATAGCCTACAAGCATCCTTTAATATTTTATCGTGATTCACCAATTTTATTTGCATTAATTCAGACCGTAGTAACATAAAATTCGGTTCCACTGTAACACATTATTAATACTTAATCATTTCGATGTTAACAGAAACTGTACATTGCTTTTTGTTGCATTATGTTGAAGAGGATTTTAATGTACTTGTTTGGTATACATTATAATTTACGTAAAATCGTCTAGGTTTTAATTCCGGTATTTCCAATAAATACAGCCTTTAATGTTTTATACACCTTTATCCCCTTTTAATGTACACTAAGGAAATTTTAGTTAAGTCTAAATTAATTTTAAAAATCTAAATGGTCAAGTTAGATTGTTAAACGTAGACACAACCTCCAAAAATCGTCTCTGTACCGTAATCATGTGCGATAAATAGAAACTAGGTTTTAAATTTCTGTACTTCCAATACATACAGCCTTTTTACGTACACTACATTAAAAGGTTAAGTCCCAGATTTTTAATCGTTTTATGTTTTGTATGTACGTTGGTTGAAAAAGGGAAGACACTGCGCATGCGGGTGATACTTATTAAAACCAAGACACTTGGTATACACGGAATTGAAATCGCTGTACAAAAACCCTCAAGACCTCACATCTTTATTAATTTTATTATTTTGCTGATCACAGGAACGAACAGTAAAAGTGATACATGTCTATTATCAACATCATTGTGACTCTTGATGTAACGAAAAATTAGGTGCTATTATTAAAGTGGCAGTGAGATGAAAATGCAGCCAATAATAGCACAGGATGAATGGCTATTGCCAAATGTTGATTGGGATACTAATAAATGTCAACTCACCTGAAAGTTAGTTAGGTTATGTCCGTAAATAAATGTATACTTCGGTATAATAAACACGAGTTTCTTTTACCAAGTACACGTCGTGCCGGTACGATTGACGTCGTATTTATTACGATGGAGACGTTCCACCGTTAACACAAAGTATAGAACTTTAACTTCTGTGGTATTTAGTGTTAATTGTTTGGATCTTTATTGGTACATAGTGTTTGGAAACCAGTATACAGTTTTAAAATTGTAGGGAAAATGGTTCCTTATATTTTTGGAGTAGGAAATGAAGTGTTTTTCGGCTGGGGAGCAATCTGTGCTTTAATTATTGGATACTGTCTCATCTCCCCCTACTTGAGTAGGCAAGTACACGTTATTGAATTTTGTGTAGTTTTTCTTTATTTTACAGACATTAGGTTATATTTTTAAGCCCCAGTGTTTCATCCTAATACGTTTATAGCCGTAGTTTTTAAACGTGTGATTTTCAAACAAATAGGTTGTGAACTGTAAATAGTAGGTTGTTTGAAGTAAAAGGTTAATTGAGCTTCACAAACTGTTGTTTATAGAGAATACACCAGTTGTATCCTGTATAGTGCTAACAGTAGTAGATAGGCATACAGATAAATTCCTAAATTACAAATAAAAACTAGAAGTCTTCTATTCAGTTAGTGTGTGAATGTTAGTGGCAACTAATACTTATTTAGTTATGAAATTTCATTCAATTTCAATATTTCCGTATATGTACATAGTAGAAAAGAAGTGTTCTTACTTTTGGTATATTGTTTGAGTTTAACATCAGAGTTTACGCATAGGCCTAATTGGTTGTAATGTTTAAGTTCAAGTCAATAACATATGTACTACTTCATGTGTAACTGTATTTAATCATAGAATGAAAATAGAAGAACATGTTATTTTAAATATAGGTAATTGGCAAGAAATTATAGACCAATGAAAGTAGAGTAGTGTGTCATTTGTGTACTGTATGTAGTATGCCAGTCTACACATGTAGAAATCTGGAAAAGTTTCAGGTTTTTTTTTTTTGTAAAATTTATTTTTACTTGAAAACTTTAACATAGACTTATAATTTTTTAAATTATTCTGTAGTGCGTGTGAACACATAAATCTCTAAGTGACAGTTGAACGTAGGTATAGAATATAAATATCGGTATTTCATATTTTGTCTTTAAGTGTTATACTAACATACAATACAATGTAGAATAACGACATACAGTAAAAATCATATTAATGTATATTGAATGATTTACAAGGAAGAACATCATATTAACATACAGGTAAAAAATTTTTAAAATACCTTACAATGGGGGACTGGCAAAAAATAATAAATCAATTAGAATAAATAAAAAAAATAAATAATAAGATTAGAAAATTTTGAAAATAATACCTACAATGAAAGAGAACCTTGGAAACTGAACATATATTTAAATACTTCTCACTTTAATGTTCAATTAACCCTTTATTACTCGTCTTCCAAAATATTTACATTAGCTAGTTGTAAATTTAAATTTAACTGTTTATAAATTTACAGTTATGTTTTATTTATTTTGTAATTATTATCTCTGTTTCTACTTATTTTGCAATATATAATAGTTAAATAAGTTCATCTTCACCCAGTGTTGTGATTAGCCTACCGGTACTTTTTACCATTGTTTTTTGGCTTCACCTGTTTTACCATTTGATATTCATCTGATTGCCGTTTCTGAAATCTTGATACGACACTTCATTACAGTATTTTGAACTACCTTTGTATCAAAAATAGTTTTTAAGTTTTGTAATAATATATGTCTGCTTAGAACAAAGAACTTAATGTTTATTTTTAAGAATACAGTTACCTTAGTTTAACAAGCCTAAACGATTTAATCACTGCTTATTCCCACTGATTCCCTATGCAGAAAATAACCATTTTCACTTGATTTTCCAAAAAATTTCTCTGCTCTCAGTTGAATCTCAAAATTGAAATTTATACTGAAGTTTCCTATCACAGAGACCTTTTTATGTTTGCAGTTTTCAGATTTTTCTCTAGTCACCCAACAGAGATATCAAAGATTAAACTTGAAGAAAATGAAAATTTTTAAGCGGCTGTAATTCTTAAAAGATACATTACTCACCATTGATACTATCAATAAATTAACTATATTCACATATAAATAAGCATATAAAAATATAAGGGTGAAATCATTTTCCTTCTTTGAGAAATAACACAATGAAAACTGAATTTTATTTATTCTCATTTGACAAATTTGGATACAACAGGCACCTGTACCAGAACATACTAGGTCAGTAAACAATTCTCAGAACTATATGAAAAAATGTACTGAAAACAACAAAGTTTATTTGAATGAGTTAGGTCAACCCAGTCCTTAGAAATTTAGAATACAAAAAATACCCATAAAGAGGAAAATCAGTGTGAACCATAGAACAAAAATAGTTGCCACCTGAAAATTGAATACAATAAAAATAAAAGAAAATGCATTTTGAACTACAAAAACATAAGGGAATGGATACACAAAAAAATGAATTTTTTTCTGAATATGTCAAGGCAACTGTGTGGTGGTGGTCCACTTAAAATGGATTGATCCTAAGTCATGGATCCATCCATTTGTCTTGTACAGCTGTGGAATCCATTTGTGCACTACTCGTATCTATGAAGTTCACCCAGATAGTGCTAGTGGATAATTTCAGAAACACACCACTGAAGAAAATCTTAACCAAGTAACATCTATCCTTCTCCCCTTAGCACTTTAGTCAACTGATGGAATTGTGTGTTAAATCAAGGACTGCTTTTAACTAACTGCTGATTACTGACTGTGTGTGTGTGTGTGTGTGTGTGTGTGTGTGTGTTTGGGAGGAAGGGTTGTGGGTGGCATTACATTCCTGTGGTTTTTATCTACTTTTTAAGCATTGAATGTTTCTCTACTGTAGCCAACCAGGCCATGGGATGTAAGTTTATTTTAGTTATGGCAAAATACTATGTTACATATATAAAAAGAAGTGTTATAGAGAGGAGAGTATATTGTGAAATGAAATGATTACTTTAAATTTGAGGAAGAATCGAATTATCTTATATATATATATATATATATATATATATATATATATAATTTGTGATGTTTTCAATTTGTTATAAAATAGGTTAATTACCTTCTGTCAACGTTTCTTAGAATCCTTTTCGGGATAACTCGAGTTTCGACACTAATGGTGTCATCATCAGATCGGATATGAATAAGGTTAAAACATTATTGATGTATATACATCTTGTCAAATATTAAAAATTAAAAACAACACATACATTATACAAATAATACATAAAATATATTATAACAAAATAACAATATAACAACGAAATATAAAAACACGCAGCCGCAACGAACCTGCATAGGAACACCCCCACAGTAAGACTAATCAATGCCGGCTTGACCTTGGTTCAATTTTACCGATCCGATATAGCCGATTTCTCATTCTATATGATCGATTCTATTAAATAAAATATTATTTGTATGTATTGATTTTTCATTTAGGACACGATTGTGATCCTCCTTTATAGCTTTATATATCTCGAACCTTTCAAGGGTGTCTAGCTTTAGTGACTTTTTACATTTATGTAGGATATCTAAATTATCACCAATACTCTTTATATTATGGCCATGTAAGCTTAAATGTTCTGCAAATGTAGATCTTCTTACATTTTACTTGGAGCTTGGGATATGTTCTTTATAGCGTAATTTGAAAGAACAACCTGTCTGTCCCTATATAGAACTGTGTGCAATCAGAACAATTAAGTCTATATACACCAGTACCGTCAAATATATCGGAGGGTATATTTTTGTTAGTAAATGTAAGTTTTTTCTCAAGTTTATTACTCGCCTTTGAGGCCAAAGTAATATTATGCTTTTTTAGTTGGTTTTTTAAACTATGGTGTAGAATTTCACCATATTCTATTGCAATGTATTTGTTTACTTTTTCTTTAGATACATCAATATTTATTGGTTTATTTTGTTTTTTATTAATTATTCTATCTACTATATGACTTTTGTATCCATTGGCTAACGCTATGTGTTTGATAATGTTTAGTTCATTGTTATAATCTTCCGTAGATAGGGGCAATGCCAGCAATCTATGAATCATACAATTGAAAAATGCCATTTTATGTGAAATAGGGTGATGTAATGAGGCGTGAATAGCATGATCTGTGATTGTTGGTTTTCTGTAAATATTATAGTTAATTTTATTATTTATTTTTGTTAAAGTTAAATCTAAAAAATTAATTTTATTATTCATTTCCGTCTCTAATGTGAATTGCAAATTATTTGTAATAGTATTCATATATTTTTTAAGCATCTCCAATTGCCTGCAATTGCCATTGTATATCATTATTGTGTCATCCACATATCGTCGGTAAAATACAATTTTTGTATAATGTTTGTTTTTAGTCGATAGAATTTCGTTTGTTTCAATGTGATTTAGGTAAATTTCTGCCAGGATGCCTAACAAAGGGGATCCCATTGCTAAACCATCCCGTTGTAAATAATATTTGTTGTCGAAAGTGAAATAATTTTGTTCTAATATTACTTTTGTCAAATTGATTAACTCATCAACTGTTTCATGATTTAATGTGGATTTAGATAGTAATAAATTTTTTGCTATTTCTAACGTTTCAGTAATAGGTATGTTCGTGTATAGATTTACTATGTCGAGTGAGGTGAGAGTGCGTCTCGGCTCGATTATAATAGTTTTTGTAAGTTTGACCAGTTCTAAACTGTTTTTCAATATTGTTTTTAAATAGTTTTGTTAGTTTTGTCATTTTATTATTTATGTATGTGAATGTGGCCTATTTGTTGTTGTTGTTATTATTTATGTGTTGATCATTTTGATTAATTCTTAATTGTTCAGTTTTTATTTTATATTTGATTTTATTTTCTATTTTGTTTACAGTATTTTTATTGTATCCATTTTCATAACCAATTTGGTATATTATATTTCTTTCTTTGTCAGTTTCTTGTTTGTTTAGGGGAATTTTGTACATTCTGTGAAATAGCGAATAGAATGCTGCGATTTTATGTTGTGGTGGGTGGTCAGAATGGTTAGGTATAATGATGTCAGTAGAAGTTGGTTTTCTATGTATTGCATATTGTATGTGGTTGTTGTATCTTTTGATGATTATGTCTAAATAGTTGATTTTGTTATGTTTTTCTTTTTCTTCTGTGAATTGTATTTTAGGATGTATGTTATTGATTTATTTCAGTATGTTCTCTGCATTTGTGTTTTTGTTATTTGATACATATAGTCCATCATCTACATATCTTATCCATAGCCATTTGCATCATATGATTTTATAATATTTTGTATTTTGGTGTCTATGTGTTGTATGAATATTTCTCCTATTATGCTTGATAATGGTGATCCCATTGCTAAACCTTCTTGCTGTTGATAAATTTTGCTATTAAATTCAAAGTAATTTTGTTTTAGTATTAGTTGGAGGCTATTTTTTATTTCGGTTATATATTGTTTGTTTTCATTTTGTTCTTTAAGTTTGTTTATTATTATGTCTATTGTTTCTTCTACTGGGATGTTGGTGTACATGTTTGTGATATCATATGATGTGAAAAATGTATTTTCATTTATATTTATTATTTTTAGTTTGTCTGTTAATTCGTATGTATTTTTTATGTTATGATGGTTATTTGTTAGATGGTTACTTTTTAGTTTTTGTGCTATTAGTTTTGTTATTTTGTATGTAGGAGCTTTTTTGAAGTTGATTAATGGACGTATTGGGTTGTTTAATTTGTGTATTTTTATTAGGCTATTCATTTTAGGTGGTTCTGGATGGTTCTGGATTATTATTTATGTATATGTCTGTGTTTTTATTGTTGAAAATGTTTTTAGTTATTTTTATTAGTTTTATTGTTTGTTTAAGATAGTTTTCTGTTGGGTCTTTATTTAGTTGTATGCATTTATTATTGTTGATGAAGTCTTCGGTTTTTTTGATGTAGTCTGCTTTTTCAATGATTACTGTTGCTTGACTTTTGTCTGCTTTAGTTAATATTAAATTATTGTTCTTTACTTTATTTTTAATTTCTTTTATTGTTTTATTGTCTTTCTTTTGTTTATATTTGTTTTTAATTTCACTAGTGATTATTTTTTTAAGTATATGTGTTGCTTCTGTTCTTTTTTCTTCTTGTATATTGTCTTTTATTAGGTTAATGGCAAATTAAGGTTGTGTATTTAAACAGATTTAAATATGGTCTGTGGTTTAACAAAATATTTATTTTAAATTAATAATGTCTATTAATGATTTGAAACTCTTTTGGTTTTAAATGTCTATGGTTACTTCTTCATTGAAATCCCTTTTGATATGGTTGATTCGTCACTATTAAATTCTGTTTCTACTATATATAGTTTCCACTATATATATATATATATATATATATATATATATATATATATTTATCTTTTTGGGATCATTGTTGATCACGCAGAAAATTTCCATGAATGTTGATTTTTGTATAAAGCTTATTTCTCATTAGGTTTTAGTGCTACAACTTTCATTATTACATTAATGAATTCAGTGGCAAAAACCGTAAAAGAAAAGCATAACATTTTTTAATAATATTAAAAATAGTTAAATATTTTTAACGATTGATTGTTGATCCCATATAAAACGATATTGTTGATCAGATATGTTGATCTGGGTGAGCGAACATAACCTCAAACCTTAAAAACGCGGGAACCATTTTGTGGCTCTGTACAAAATTCCTCTTGGATCAACCAAGTATGCTTTTTCACTGAACATTCCCAAAGCGACAGCCAGATATACAAGACTGCAAGGTCACGCCTTCAAACCAAAACAAATGTGATGTAGACAAACGGAACTGACAGCGTTGCCAAGACTTGACAGCGTTGCCAGGAAAACTTTTTTCCTTGCGTGAGTAGTTGACGATTCATATTGTTCGCTCTCTACAGTTTTCGCACAGTTGTATAATTTCAGGTCGGGCCACAACACCTATTCAGTTATTGTTGATCATGCGGTAAAGTGCAAAAACATTAACCGATAGTTGATTATTATTAATTTTTGTTTAGGTTATTAATAAAATTTAGAATAACCTCACAATAATAATTAATGTACTACATTAATAAAAAAAGGCAGTTCATTCCTATCACGTAGCAGAGTGGTTAGTGTCTGCCTTTCATATGGTGCTATGGTCCAGCGTTTGAAACTCGGTCAGGCTCGGCGTTTTTCACACGCTAACAAATTTCGTCTGTCATTGTTATTAAATAAAACGTTTAGAGAAAACTGTAATGTTCCAAATGATGTTCCATATCAACCGTGCTCGCTAATAACCTCGTAGATGATTTCATAAATGGGGTGACATGCATACTGATTTCTGACAGAAGTGAGGCGGAGATATTTTTGTAATATGTAAATGTTTACTTAATATTTTCTATTTAGCGGATTTTTCTGTCTTCAGCTGAACGTCAGTCGTTTTATTGTCGTAAACACTAGAAATGATAAAACTTTGTTAGTGTAATTTCGTTAGGGTCAGAAATGTAACACTAAGCTACCTGTAAAGAATAACGCTGGAAAAACTGCATACACTTATATAGCTGCTTACTTAATCTTGACATGAAAACTCTTTAATAACACTTGTGTTTTATTGTCAGAAAATAGTATTGTTCAAACAGATTGCATTAGGACAACTTTCGGTAATTTGATATTTTTTGGCAACACACTTTAGTATGCGTCAGAGGACAGATCGTCTTGATATTTCAACCGATGGCATTTAATAAAAAATATTATAATCTGGAGAAAAGTCATAAATTCGTTATCAGGCTGATATCACATCAGGTGTTATATCAGCACAGAAAAGAGTATTTATTTTCAAAATTTAAGAGTAACAATAAACCCTTATTAAACCTAACATGAAATCACGATACCTATTGACATCACACAATTTCTTAACGTAGCTGGTGTACGGGGTTAACAAATGACAATCTCGCCTATACCTTGGCCAATATTACAGTTATTACCTTTATAAGCATGCTGACATGGAAGATCCTGTCATTCATTCTGTACACATGCATTATTGGTTGAATTTTCATAATTACAATCTTTTTTATAGATGTCAGTCCTTAAAGCTCAAATGGTACACCCTTGCGTGTATTTTGTTTGCCGCCGTATTTTTGTTGTTTTTTTTTGCTAAATTTCATTGTAGGAATAGACTTCATCAAAATGTTTTCCATAAATCTAGATCAATTACTGCATTAAAAAAATTGAGGGGTCTGTAATTCATTTTCAAATTGTATTTATGCGAGTTTCAGTGCCAACTTATTATCATTTATTATAGTCGACGCTGTTTTCATCATTTTCAATATGAAGACGTGATCGCATTTTAACGTTGTAACGATGACTGACGACCTATTTGTGCTGATCTTCCTTTTTGTGGCGTTTTTTCTATAAACGTATTTGTAATAAAAACTGAAATACAGGTGAATATCAAAACAACATATAATGAACTGTCTCATAGTTTTGGACTGTGTAATGAACAAGCACAAATTGAAAACGATATTCTACCGTCGGTTGTACAATTTTGTTTAATTCACTACAGAAGGAAAATTATATTTTTCCCACCAAATACCAAATAGTCGCTAATGAAAATCACATATGCATGGTACATCGTTCAATTGTGTACTTACAACAAACGTTTTAAAATATTTTTTGAATCAATTAAATTTTTCTCCATGACAACGGAATAACAAGCCGAACAAAAAGCATGTTGTAGATACGATCATCTACATAGACGTAGGCCTGTAGGCCTACACATTTGGTAATATATTTCGAGAAGATAGTTTAAAACTCCGGCTGTGGACCCTTTAACGTATTTCAAACATATATTATTTTGAATGTCACAAAAATCTAGACGATAGCCTAATTTTAAAGGAGTTCGATTGCATGTAGCTGCCCTAAGGGGGCTTTGCCCATTTCGATTTGCTCAAAAAGAACTCTGCCCCCCCCCAAATCAGCAAGTACTTTTACACCAATCCCCGGTTCAGTAAATTTCATTTGGTGCGGTTTCGGTTTAGTACGGATATTACTTTATGACCTACCACTCATTATAACGCGGGGCCAGATTCGATTCAGTGCGGTACAACCTTTTGTACTTGTTATTAATAAAGTTTCCCATTTTAGTGAAATATTTCAAATACGTTCTTCATCTGTCTCTACGTCTCCCGAAGTGAAAGTGATGATAATGTGGGTATGGGGTAGGAGTAATTTGACCAGTTGTAGTGAAAGCGCAGCTATACTGCAAAGGGGATGGATGAGGTTCTTCACTTCAAAAGCTCTTGTGCTTGTATTAAAGAACACAACTCATTTAATGAAAGGAGTTCGTGACTGGTTTGCTTGTTAGAAAATAGTGTTCACTACTTTAAAATCATCAAAATGCACTGACAGAGTGCAGAGTTCAAACTAAGATTGAATTATTTTTCAAAAAATGTCAGTAGGATGAATGTCATTAATGTTAGCCCGTTCGTGTTGCATTGTAAGGTAATCGTTTTATTTATATCACTTAAAAAGCTAAACAATTAGGCCTATGAAATAAAAACTTTTAATAAACTTTAGTATGTATGTCACGTCTTCTTCAGTGAACCTTTTTGTCTTGTGTCTACAAACTTTATCGTGTTTAACACAGACAGCATAATTACAGAACGTACTAAAACCGTGTCAACTCGTTTTAAATGTAAACAGGGCCAGTAGTCATATTTTCCAAAATTCCGACCCTTACGTGCGTAACACAGGAAAATATTTCATTGTTATATTTTCGTCTTAGAGTTACATATATTTTCTGTGTTTTCTATAATACCCTATCATGATAATTCTTTACTTGCTCTCGAACCAAACACGAGACACATTATCGAGTTCGTATTGTATATACACAAATATTTTACGCCACCACTTTAAGGTAATAGGGTAATAGGTTTACACGATTGTGAATGCTATGTAAACTAACATAAGGTTTCAGGTTGTTAAATATATAATATAAGACTTTCAAAACCGAATAACCATGAAACGCATATTTGTTTATGGAAAATACGTTCTCGTTCAGTGCTGTTTCATTTCGTGCGCAAATGTTTGGGAACGAATTAACCGCACGAAACAAGGGATTGGTATTTAATATTATTATTAATTTTTTTTTAAGAATATGTATGTAAAGTTGCATCAGCTACAATGGTCATTACAGTCTGGAGCCCATTTGGAACTGTTACAATAGCTTTGCTAGTTAAAAAAATTTCCAGCCTAAACAGGTAATCGCAACCCGAGACCTTCAACGTATTAATGAATGGCGTTCAACCGAATGACCCATCAATCAAGGCGTCCGTTGATCTAAGACTTTTTACTACGCTATATTATTTGTTTATTTCTATTTCAGCCATCTGAAATAACCAATATACAAGAGCACAACCACCGGGCTGTGGACATTTAATTTTTACGTAGATTCATGACCTTGGAAGTAACGTAAACACTTACCAGTGAATACGAGCCGGTTTTGTTTAGTTCTGCTATACCGCGGGTCTAACACACAATGACAGGCGTTGTTAACCAATACATCAACTGACAGAGGGTTAGTCGGTTTTGCCACCGCGGTTCTTTAACCGCAATTCGTACAAAACAGCATACCTTATGAACACAGTACAGTACTACAAAAAAAAGACTAATCATATAGCTTCGAATAATTTCCTGGTAACTGAAGTTTTTTTCTATTAAGTCTACAATGAAATCAGTTTCCCGATATTCCTCGTAATTCCTAAATAGTTTGCACTCAATTAGCATAAAATTTACTTATTCGTAATACCGTTACAACCAAATATATAGAAATATTGTCAAACAAAGGTGCATGATTGAGCCAAACTTCTTCTTCTTCTTCTTCACTTCAAGGATTAGGCTTTCAGCCTGTTCCGTCTCCACAACCACCGTTTTCTTGGTCTGCCTCTATCTCGTTCTCCAAGAGGCTTATACTGGATTATCTTTTTTGGTATTATCGAGTCACCCATTCTATTTATGTGTTGTATCCAGTTTTCTTTCTTTTTTTTAATTTAGTCGTTTATTGAGTATATATCCAGCTCTTGCCTTATGTCTGCATTTCTTATGTGATATCTCAGGCTGGACACGTTAACTCCCTTAAAAATTTTATTTCGGCAGCTTCAATTCGTTTTTTTCTGATTTTGGGTGAGTGTCCACGATTCACTCCCGTACATCAATACTGGTGCAGCCATAAAATTTCATTTCTGTATCTTTTCGTACTTTCTTTCCCAGAGTCTTACGCATTGTGGTATCTGTTTATTTTATTATCGATATCGTCTTCATATTCATAGCTTACCTTGCACCCTAGATAGCCGAAGTGAGATATTTTTCCAATAATTTTATTGTCTATTACTATTTAAATGCCATTATTTTAGTCTTTGTCGTGGAAGTTTTTAAATTACATTCATGGCAAATTTTACTGAGTTAGTACACTGATTTTTGTAATCCACTTTCCTTTTCTTGTAGGATGACTTGATCGTCAGCAAACAACATAATATTAATGGAGAAATTATCGGGAAGTGAGTAGATTCCAGGACCAGTTCGTTGTTTCCATTGCCTTACATCGTCAATATATAGCTGTATGTTAAATAAAGTGAGTGACAAAGAAACTCCACCCTTGTCTAATGCCTTTGTTAAGAGTAATAGATTCTCTTTTCTCCTTCTCAGTGTTTATAGTAATGTCCGTTCTTTCATACAGGCTTCTTATTACTTCTATTATATGATGTGGGTATCCTCTTTGCTCTAATATTTTCCACAATATATCTCTATTCTCATGATCAAATGCTTTTTCACAGTCTATGTAGGCAATATGTGGCTCTAGATTGAATCTCTTCTTTTTTCGATCAATTGGCGTATAATTGTGACATTGTCACCACAGGATCTTCCTTTTCTAAATCCAGATTGTTCAAGAAGGAGAGCGTTTGCAGTATTCTTCAGTCTGTTATTAATTTTCCTTGTATATAATTTGTAGGCCATATTCAAAAGGCTTATTTCTTGATAATTTCTACAGTCATTTCTATCCCTTTTTAAACAGCCTCTGCTATTACCTCTGCTATTCTCCAAAAATCTGGAACAGTGTTTGCTTTCCAGCATGCATTAATCAAATGCCAAAGTTGTAGTTTTAATAGCAGTCCACCACTTTTTAAGAGTTCTGTGTTAATTCCATCCGGTCCTATTCTTCATTTGGTCTAGAACATCTGTTAATTCTTCTAATCCTATACTATTAAGAGAGCAATATAATTGTATGTAGCTATGTTTTTTTTTCTCGAAAACGGCTCTAACGATTTTCTCAGAAGTTGGTACTTAAGGGTGTTTTGACACCAGGAATCGATTGGACTCGGTCTCATTCTCCGCAAAATTCGTCAGGGCCACATCTGAGGGCCTTTATTTTAAAATATCGCGGCACCGATACCGCGTAACAATTAATTATTGCTAGGCAACTGTAATTTCTAACCAGCTTTCTTAACCTACAGATAAATAAATTACAGAAACCGTCGATAAATGCAAACGGCGCAGTATCGATATGTATATATATGAAAAAGAATAAATAGCTGTTCCAATCAATGTAAATAAACAAAATAAGAGTTGAGACGAGCAATAATTGTTTACCCTATCTAATTATATTAAGCGAGCAATACTTATATAATCAGGGTGTAAATACAAACGTATTTAATTTATAACGTGTTCCCTGTACGCTGTTGTGTTTTCTGTGTTCTCTGAGGTAAGCATTAATACACGGACACGTCATGAACAAAAAAAATTCAAGGATTGTATTGAAACGTTCGAAAAAGGTTGTTAGTAAGCTAAAGTTAATAATAATTTATGAGTTTTTTGAAACTGTTGCTTTTGCTTCTTTGTGACTTACAACAGAAAGGTACGTTTTATTATAGAGTAAAACGCTCGGGTTGGTGCGTGGGGTTTGTTACCTAAATATGGATTACACAATATGGATCAAATACGTCGTTCTATAGGAAATCCTAATATAGCCTTTGGTGGAAAGATTGTTGTCTTTGGAGGAGATTTCCGGCAATGTTTGCCCATTCAACCTCGGTAGACCTTTCGATTAAGGAAAACAGTCTTTGGCGTCATTTTAACTTCTTTTCACTGACAGAAAATATGGGTGTGATCCAGAGCAAAGAGACTTTGCTGAATATTTGTTAAAAGTTGGCAATGGAGACTTGCCAGTAAATGCTATGCATGAGATTGAACTACCAGAGGATATTCTTTCCAACGGCAATCTTACTGAAGAAGTATTCAGAGACTGTCTGGCTAAAAACAAATATGAAAATACGAAGGACAGGGCTATACTAGAACCAATAATAAAGATGTTAATAAAATTAATGCAGAAATTATTGAAAAGCTTCCTGGAGAGTGCAAAGTTTACAACAGTTATGATTCTGTCAAAGATCAACCAGAAGCAGGTCTCGAATTGACTTCTGAATTCGTTGAAATGGGTGATCTACCACCACATGAACTGAAACTTGTAAAAAATACAATAATAATGCTCTTGCAAAACTTGGATGTCTCCGAAGGACTATGCAATAGAACAAGGTTAATAGTTACTGAGTTGTGTAACAATATTATTAAATCAAAGATTATCACTGGAGAGAATGCAGGCCGAGAAGTCCATATCCCAAGAATCACATTAGATTCTAGCAAAAATCAACTTGGATGTACTATGCAACGACATCAGTTCCCCATAAGACCTGCTTTTGCTTGACCATCCACACAGCACAAGGATAAACATTTGAATCCGTTGATATCTACTTACTTATATCAGTTTTTATGCATGGAACGTTGTATGTAGCATTTTCTAGAGTAAAAAGACGAAGCAGCTTAAACGTTCTTTTGCCACCAGAAAATCCTCACCATACACGAAATGTTGTATGGAAAGAAATACTAAATACTAGAAGACTTTACTCTAACTTTCCAATAATTTTGTATTATACTGTATTCTGTATTATTCAATTTACTTTATTTTTATATGTGTATAATGCAATTGCTATTATTTTAAATGTTTATACAATACACGTATAGTTTCTGTTTACGCTTACAAATTTCTCCTTATGTTTACAAATCCTAGACAATTTAACGTAAAAATAATCTGTATAATATTATTCAGCAAAGCTCGGTCCCCCGATATTGTTATGTTATCCCCAAGATATATATTGCTATTAACAACCGGAAGAGTGATGGTTATATCTTGACTTCCTGTATTATTTACCTCCTCATTTGTCATGTGAAATTGTGCATTATCTTTCTCAGTTTTGTTAAGCTGTTTCAGAAGTTAATATGTTACTTCTTGTCTTCCATGAACGTCTGCTTCTATGTTAGATGTCAGTACATCCCCGGAGTCTTGGTGTGTTTTCCTAATTACTAAAAAGTGGTCAGAACCTGTCACTACCTCTGAAAAGTCTATCTTGTACGTGTGTGTTCAGTTTCTTATTAACCCTAATATAATCTATTATTCATCTTTGCCCTCTCGCACACCACGAATACTTATGCATGTCCTTTTTTCTAAAAAGCTGTTTGTTATTTTTAATTCATTATAGGAATCAAAAGCACCTCAGCTCATGTCCATTAGAGTTTAAAGTCTGCTCTCCAAACTTGCCTACAACTCCTTGAATTGAATTGGCGAATCTCCTGTTCTGGGGTTTAAATCTCCATTTATTACCAAGTAATTGTTGGGATTGACTTTATTAATTTTCTTCTGCAATTCCTCATAAAATATTGCCGTATTTTAGTACATTCTTTTCTTCCTTCTTCTTGTGTATATACACCTACCACAACAAGATACCTTCTGTCTATCTTAAATCTCACTATTATTATTCTACGATTGAAATAAATATAGTTTTGTATTTTATTTCTCCATCTCTTATCAGTCGTAACTGCCACTCCACTCTGAGCTCTTGTTGCTGAGTCTATGGCGCTGTGCAACATCAAACAATCTTTTGTACTTTAAAGTTTCTTCTTTGTCTCCGTTATTACAACAATGTTTATTACAGCTGAAACGTCTATTGTATTTTTTACCCATTACATTGTTAAAGAAAAATTAAGAGACATTCCATAAAGAATATCTCATTTTATAGTTTAATATTAATGGTTCCTGCAAACAGAATTTGAATAGAACTGAATAAAATAATGGTTACTTCATTCAAGTGGAAAAAGTATGGTAGGGTAAAAGTGTTAATTTAAAACGATCACTGTCCCTTTCATTACAGTAACTAATATAACAAAACGGTTGATTCCCCATTGTGTGATATTTTCTCTTTTCCTGTCAAAGCTGAAATTCGGATCTTTTTACAGAAACTTTCAACTTAAGAGGGTCTTTAATAAAAAGAAAAAAGCTGATTAGATTATTGACAAAAAGCTAGGTGGTGGTTTATCCTATTTGTGAGTTAAATAAAATTTTGCATACGATTGATCAGATTAGAAATCATGTACCTAAATTTTGTGGAAACACAATATATTCTCACCAATCTAATCTTTAGCCAATCCTTGTTTATCACATTTCAGTTGACTCAATAAGCTTATCAGTTTCTATCACAAGTTAAACCCTGTGAATAAAATAAAACACTTCAATTTAGTTACTAAACTTTGGTTTCCCTATTTTTTCTGAGCTTGTTTTGAACAGACTCTATGTGTTATATAGTCTATTTTTGCATGATTGAATGATAAAGTAATATAAATTTTACGCGGGAACTTATGGGACAAAGAGAACCACTGATAACAAAAGTCACACTATCCTGGAATCAAATCCAATAGCCAATAAGCCTACACCAAGGAAAAAGTTAACACTAAACTGGAAAAAGGAAAAAGTTAAAGAAAATGTTAACTCACAGACTTTGGCGTACTGTACAGGTTTTTATTACAAGAATCTACAAGGATGCATTAAAAATAACAATTACCTATTTTTTTAAATATAGGAGTCTTTTGCACTTTTTAGATATTATTATTGAATTTGGAACACTTGTAATCACAATTCCAATTAAGGTTATATAAACATGATAAAAAAATAAAAATACATTTTGAAACATAAAAAATTGTATTCTAACAAAAATAAATTATTATTATTTTAACAAATAACAGTAATTAAATTAAGCATAGCAATAACTCTAAAATGAAATCTCACAAAAAAGAGAAAACTCCATTACTAATTAGAAAGTAAATTTTATTATCAATAATACAAAAAATAACTTCTTGTCTTTTAAGACATAAAAATTAATAAAAAATACAATGAATAATAGATTACAAGCAAAATTAATTTCAAAAACATGAGAAAACAAAAAATTATTTAAAGTTACTTCACGTAAAACACAAATTGAGATAATTAGCTGCACTGTCATTTTTTAAGTGTGGTACTAGACAAAATTTAGAAGAAAAAATTTGTTTGTCTTACACTAAAGTACAATAATAATAAAATAACATAAAATTACGTCCAAGTAAAAAAGTTTGCACTAAATATAAATCACACAGACTTTGGCACACTGTACAGATTCTTATTACAAGAATCTACAAGGATTCATTAAAAATAACAATTACCTATTTTTTAAATACAGGAGTCTTTTGAACTTTTTAGATATTATTATTGAATTTTAAACACTTGTAGTCCTCATTTCAATTAAGGTTATATTAACACGATAAAAAATAAAATACATTTTTAGACATGGAAAATTGTATTCTAACAAAAAAAATTATAATTATTATTTTAACAAATAAAAGTAATTAATTTAAGCATTTCAATAACTGTAAAAAGAAATGTCACAAAAAGAGGAAACTAATTAGACTAACGACTAATTAGAAAGTAAATAATTACAAACATTATTAACAATAATACAAAAAATTAACTTCTTGTCTTTTAAGACATTAAAATACTAATAAAAAATATAATAAGTAGTAGATTACACACAAAATTAATTTAAAAAACACAATTTTTTCCAGAAACAATTAATTAAAGTTACTTCAAGTAAAACACATAAATTGAGACAATTAGCTGACAATTAGTAATATTTTATATGCTGATTACTTCTGTGGTTTTTAAAAAATTTTGTAGCAAATCGTACAATTAACGGATCAGTTTGAGCAATGAAACTAAATTTATCTTTCAACATTGTTGGAAATATGACTTTTTTCAGTGACTCAGAAACTTCAGGAACATCTGGGATTAACATTAGTGAACACGTTTTTGTAACTCTGTTTCTTCTTTCGCAGTTATTATCATCAAATCCTTTATTATTGTAGTGCCTGTAGTGTAGATACATATTTTCTTTTTCGAAAAGTCCAAGACATTTTGTGGAAACAACGTGAGTCAATGAATTAACTGTGTATTTTGAATTAGCTGGTCTCTTCATTGGTATGAGCTTTTCAGTTTCCCTTGTTGGTTACCTTCAAGTTATAATCATAATTACCTTTCTTTCTCAGTTTGTCAGTAATAGCCATTCTTTTCCTTTTTATTCCTTTAAATTTTCATCTAAATTCATAGTATATTCTTTTACTTTTTCTTCAAATGGATGATGTTTTACAATGTTTCTAGCAAAATTTGTCACTAAAATGTGACAAAACGGGCAACAGTTTTTTCTATCCCATTTTCTTTTTTTCTTATTATCATTAATAGTTTCTTTTCTACAATCAGCATTTTCTTGGTCAGTAATAATTGATTTTTCTTTTTTTTTTACGGATATCTGCCAATGTCAAACACCCTGCACAGTTTGGTTTCTCTACAATACGAGTACAATAATCACTTCCAAAATTTAGAATATTGAATGCATCACTTTCTACAACTTCAACATCATTATGTTCATCTACACCTTCAACATTGATATGTTCATCTACAACTTCCACTGCCACTTCTGCTTTATTTTCCTGAAACAGACACAAAAACGGTAGTTACATTTAATCATTTAATAACAATACAATATAATCTGCAGAACAATGAAAAATAAAATCCCCCTCCCCACCCTAAATCAGGTTACCCTTAAATTAACACTGGTGCTGAACCGCTAAGACAAACAATATTTTCCAATAATGGACTGAAAAATATTTAAATTTATAAAAAACTTAATTTAAATTCATGAAACGTAATGATATTATATGAATGCATATACATATATTACGTTATATATATTATGAAATATATTACATATACATTTCGTTTTAATTCAAACAAAAAACAAGGAAATATCATCATCCACTTTAGTATTTCTGACTATGACCGGCCTGTAAATCAAGATAATTCAATCTAGAAATGTATATTTTCTGTTAAATTTGTACAGTACTGTTAGTTTTATAAAGTCACACTGTTCCATCTTTCCAGATGATGTAAATTGGGGTTGAAGAAACCTTTAAGTTAAGACATAAAAATGATAGCCCTTATACAGTTCATGTTAAGGGTGCAGTTTACGTTGGTAGATAAAAACCATTTCAAAATATGCTGTTTCAAATTTATGTAGGGATAGGTAGGGTAATTGTAAACGCTAGGAAAATTTTAGTTTACAGACAATCACTATTGGCTACAATGTCATTACATCATCGTTGAAGTTCTCTCCAAAACTGCAGAGAAGTTTTAACAACTGCAGAGTCCTGACAAAAGTTAAAGAAGCTGAAGACAGCATCAAGAAAGAAAGCTAGAACAAATCAAGAAGAAATGTCTAGGAACATAAAAGAAACAAATCTAAGAAGGGACTTAAAAATAAAAATTAATAAAAAACTTAAAACATGAAAAACAAAACAAAGATTCATTTGCAATAAGTTTTTTGAAATACAATACCACGGAAGTAACATATGAAATATTAAAGTGGCAAAAAATTCAACTAGGAAACTTTATCTTGTTGATTTTATTGGGGGACCAAGAAATAAAACTAACTACAAGTGTGTTTGGTTATATACAGAAAGAAAATGATGACGATAGATGATGAATGTAGATTTATGTCACAGGATGTAAACGCAAAGATTAAACATTAACACCAACGTTGTCACCACTTATTCCAAAACTGCTATTCGCTTTGCTCTCGACGAGGCCTTTCAGTGTTTGCACGATCTTTGGGTCTTAGGTCGTTTAAGAGGGCTTTCAGTGTTTCCCACCATCTTTGGTCATTTTAGACCCGAAGATGGTAAAAACACCGAAAGGCCTCGTCGAGAGCGAAGCAACTATCAGTTTTGCAATAAGTGGTGACAAAGTTGGTGTTCAGATGCCTGCTAATAAAACTAACTTGACTGAAAAATTAAATTTTTACAAAGTTATATTAAAAGAAAATGATGAAAGTAGTATTAGATCTGAACAAATATTGACAGTTTTACCCAATCCATAAATGAAGGAAATTAATAGACACATTTTCTACGAGTACCCTGGATGTGTTCCTGTTTTTGAAAATGATACATTTTTATTTATTATTTACTAGTGTCATTTCTTTATAATGTTTTTGTGTTTTAAAAATGATAAACTTTTATGCTGTTACTTACATGTTGTATTATGTAACCATAACAACATTTCTTTATGATTTTTAATAACCATAATGTCTGAAGTATCTTGTTTCCATTAACTTTTCATACAAGCCAAGATTGGATAATTGTAAACATGCAGTTGGGATTAAAAACGCAACACAAAATAGTACAGTGTCAATTAGTTTACAGTTGTTCCAATTTTTGTTTTATAATTACCCCTAAGGTGTTGGGGTACTTGTAAATTGAATTTTAGACGGTTTCATTTAAACATTTTTTGTATGCAACATAACAAGAAAAGACTGAAATAACTATTATTTACAGTTAATTTAATTTTGGAGACATATACATGATTTTTAATATATACAAATATGTTAATCCTTCATATTTCGTTTACAATTACCCACCTAATCTTAATGGAATGATACAATATTTTCATAGCATTATTAAAATAACTTAAAACTACAGCTAGGAGCAAGTTGTGCCAATGCTTCACATGTTATTTTTCTGTTTATTTATTTAATAGGAACATGTAAAAACAATGTTATGCCATTCTAGTAAATCAGTAAAATAATAAATACAGGTATTCTATGTTTTGAATTGGTTTAGTTATATTACTGAATATTTTAAACTTGTTCTGTCTATTTTCATATAACTCTTGGCTGTAATACTTTGTTTCACAAGAGTTGATAGTCCCTGTCACAAAACAACCTGCTTTTGCCATGATAATGAGCTTTCATTTAGCACAATCTACTCGAGAAACAAATCTACATTTTTATCCAAACAGTTGGTTCAAAATTTCAGAAATGAAATTTACCACAGAATCTATTAATTTTACCCTGAACTGAATATTTACATTAGCTAAACTACACAACGCCTAGAAACTTAACGAGAACAAAATTAACTCCGTAGAAAATAATTTAAATGACTCGTTCTACCTGACTTGAATAATGCAACTGACTACTTTGCGAATTCTTAGAGCATTTTGGAACTACTGTGTTAAATGTAGGAAACATTCATAAAATATTATGCTCTTAGATTTCAGCACCAATGTATCGACAGACTTAATAACATCAAGTTGATTTCACTTCATGCAGTAAACATAAATGATAAATACACAGACGTTAATCATAACTTCTATTAGAACAATAACAACTAAAATGAAACAATATAACTATATATGATACTACCTCACTTTATGGAACTCTAATTAACATATTTAAAAATGATAATTTTTTATAAGTTTAATATACAACTGTTTTTATTGAAATTTTGTAATGTACTGCTTTAACTTATTAGTTCTGTTCAGTAATGGGTATGAAATCAAAGAAGTTGTGGGCAACAACTAATTGTAAAACGTTTTATAAATATAAAATATGAGCTTTACAGTATGATTATAAAATCTACGATCTCCAGGTGTGGGTATGAGATAAGGAAGGAATGCCAACCTTACAGTGTCAGTTTTTGTTATTCTCCAAAATGAACTCTTGAAAGAGAATTTACTTATAACTGATAACCAGCAAAATTGATGTATTGTTAACATATGATCACTAAAATAAATATATCTGTAAATATAATAATAATAAAATTTATAATTATTTAAAAGCAATTCACTGTAGCGCAATGCTAAACCCAATAACCCAGTGGTCCTGGGTTCGCATCCTAGTCAAGACATGGCATCTTTCCGTAGACTGTTAAAATTCCATCTATCATTTTTATTAAAAAAACATCAGTTCAAGAACTCAATGCACTAAATCTAATGTCGCTGCTAATGACCTATTAGTTGATGCGATGTAAAATAAAGTAAATTAAAAAAAATCAAATCAATACACAATTCTTACTTACGAAAAATAATTATTTAAGTCCTATAAACAATTTTTCAGTGACATATTGTTTGTCACAATTTACAAAAGGACTTCCAGTTTCATCGGCTGATAATTAGGTAGTTTCATTTGCTGATGTTTGAAACAACTTTTTACGGCAAGAATCTGAAAAAACATCAATTTATTTTCAAACTTAAAAAAGTTAATTTAATAAAGAAAAAGGTGTATAGTAAAAGCTCCTTTATTACAGCACAAGCTAAAAGTGCTAAAACTTCACTCTTAACTTAATTTAATTCACAAATTATCATTTTAATTATTTATAATATTAAGAATTAACATGAACTGGGAAGACTTTATGGGTCTAATTATTATGTTTCAAATTTAACCATCTGTAATAATATTTTAATAAAATTATTAATGGTGTTTGTAGACCTTCTCTACGACCATTAATAAGTGAAATCTCTTTAATAACACTGGCAACTGGTAATATGTTTACAATGAACATATTAGGAGAAATGAAAATTAATTACAAAATTTCATTATTTTCTGTTTTAATATAAAATTATATTTAGAAAATTTAGTGGATGTTTGGTTGGTCCTTGAACTGAGCCCATACAGTAGCCAATTTTTATCTAAAGGGTTTTACTGTAGTGTTTAAATAATTTACCCCACTGGAAGTAATGAAATGTCTTAGTTGGAGTAAAGAATTTTCACTTACAAAGAAGTAATAAATACCTAATATCAAAATTTAATAATGCTTCTTTTTATAATTTTAGTGATTATAAAAATGTAAACATTCTGCTCATCTACTATGTATCAAGACTTCAAGACTGAAAATATAAATTCATGAGATTCCTACAATATAATTTTGATTTGCATTATACAATTATATGTTTTTCAAAAACACATTTTATGAAAATGTACAGATAAAAATTATATGGAGGTATCTTTACAAAACTTTTAGTTCTGTTGTTATGATTTCTTTACCAATTAAAACGTGGGTTTAAATCCATTATAAGCCCAGCACATTGGAAAAGCATTATTATGTACTATGACACGAAAAACAGTGATCTATACATATAATGAGATATGTTTTAATTAAGCTGGTTATGACAAGAGGGATTCATTAGTTTATTTTGCCGAAGAGAGCGATGGGCCTATTGACCCGATAATCTGCGTAGACCGAAGAAACAGATTAAAGAGGACCTTATTCGTTGATTAGGTTTTAGTGATTCTACTGTTTATCTGGATCAATTACCACATAGTCCCTTGCTCGTTCCAGCAATAATAAACTAAAGAAACACTCTTGACATGGCCAACTAAAGTAAAGCATAACTCATGTCGTTACATGCCTAGATCACAGGTATGCATTTCATTCCTTGCCAGATTTACTAACAGATTTTAACCAAAGTGTAAAGTCATTCCTTTCCATATAAAACCATAAAAATTACAGTTAAAATCAGAAAAATAACTGTCATTTGTTATAAAAACAAGTAAAGGAAAACTCTGAAAAACAATGTGCGAAATCAGTTTTTCATTATAAAAATAATTATTCTAAATTGGAAAAGTTTAAATTAAACCAATCAGTAAGCTTATTTAGGTCTGTAAACATATTATCCTAACAATATAATGAATGAAATAGGTTATGGTATATAAAATAAAATTATTCTGTCAAAAAATTAAAATTTTAATTGATTCGATTATTCATTTAACACTAAAAGATGAACAGTGTACCAATCGTAATTCACACAGATATTTAAACTGCAGTGAATTTTAATTCATCAGAAATTGATGGAAATGAAGAAATTGTTTGTTCATAGAACACTAGGTTAAATTACCGTGAATAAAATTCAAAAATAAACTTGGATTAAGTTACCAAGACAAATGCTTATTTAAACAGTTAGAAAATTCATTATTTTATCATTAAGCCTAAATGTGAAATATTAGGTTATGTAATCAAGGCAAAAGTGAATTGACAGTATTAACAGTGACCGTAAAAAACCTAAAACGTTTTAACCTAACAAAGTCCAAGAGATATTCATTACGATTGTAACAAAACTAAATAAGCATTTCAATTTACAAAATTTAAAAATTTTCAACACTTATTAATAAAAGCTATATAGACATTTGACAGTTCTGAAACCTTTCATTCATTGTTACATAATTATAGCACTCTTAAGATTATAGATTCCATAGAATTAAGGTATAAATATGTTACAAAAGGTGTATTACTTACCAGATAATGTAAAATTTGAAGAACACCACTCCAAACAAAGTGCAGTACATCGTAATAAGAAGTAGCCAAGCAAGCTTAGTAGACAGATTTCCCGATTCACATAACACGCCTAACCTCAAATTATAAGAGATTTATTCAGTAATAATAATTTTTGTGCATTCGACGACGAAAAAAAACCAAAAGCAAAATAATTTTCAGAAAAATAAAACAAAAACTTTATTAAAGACGTTTTAATTTTGTATTAAAATAAGGTTTGTATAAAATGTGATCAACGTTAATTGCTTTCAGATGAATATTTTATATATATATATATACAAATATCCGGAGCCACAATCGATTTACTGAGATACAGCCACTGAACTGTATATATAAGAATTTATCCATCCTTCGTTGATCTCACCCCCAACAGAGCCACAACAGAAGTGGCTCTTTTTGTGCCACATTGTAAGGTAGAAAATAACCGCAAAATCAACAAATGATTGAGGGAGAAAACTATATATATATATATATATATATATATATATATATATATATTTTGCGATGTTCCATATGTTTGGTATATATATTTATGGCAGTTCCATCTACCAGCTCCACCTAAACAGACGTGCTCCCTGTGTGAGTTTTTCGTAGCAGAATACATTCTTATATAAGGGTTACTAGTAGGGAATCTTAGCGATGAGTAGCCCGTTTGCTAATACCCTATATTGGTACAAGAACTCAGTGAAATAAAATTAAAATAATTAATTCAACCAGTGCTAGTCTCGCGAAAGTCAAGATATCCGCTTAGGGAAGATATATCTACCGTGATACACCTGTGTAAACACGAGGACACCTCAAGACGTAGGAAGGTGTACGTTCAATACACCGCATTCATATAAATGTAAAGTATAACCAAGTTTTGAACCCAGAGTTTAAGAGATAATCGCTATTGGTGTGTCGGCATGCGTGCGTGTGAGCAGAGTGTCCAACGGATCATCAGTGTTGCAGATATCAGCTGGCAGCGAGGTGGCAGATTTCAACGGACCACAACAGGAGCAGTGGGATGAATCAACCATATCAAAAGGGATTTCAATGAACAAGTAACCATAGACATTTAAAACCAAAAGAGTTTCAAAACATTAATAGACAGTATTAATTTAAAATAAATATTTTGTTAAACCACAGACCATATTTAAATCTGTTTAAATACACAACCTTACTCCAGATAACAGACTATTATTATTGTGTTAATACTATGCCTAATAATCGTTTTGGTCGCATAGTATTAAATTATGCAAAAAAAAATATCGATAAAAAATAGATATACATCTATTGCACGCATAGTTTTAATACTATGCGACAAAACAATTATTAGGCATAGTATTAACACAATAATAATAGAGTGTGTTATCTGGAGTAAGGTTGTGTATTTAAACAGATTTAAATATGGTCTGTGGTTTAACAAAATATTTATTTTAAATTAATAATGTCTATTAATGATTTGAAACTCTTTTGATTTTAAATCTCTATTGTTACTTGTTCGTTGAAATCCCTTTTGATATGGTTGATTCGTCACACTGCTCCTGTTCGTCCGTTGAAATCTGCCACCTCGCTGCCAGCTGATATCTGCAACACTGATGGCCTGTGGACAGTCTGCTCGCACGCACGGCGACACACCGATAGCGATTATCTCTAAACTGAGGGCTCGAAACTGGGTTGTACTTTACATTTATATGAATATGGTGTATTGAACGTACACCATCCCTCGTCTTGAGGTGTCCTCGTGTTTACACAGGTGTATCTCGTTAGATATACCTTCCCTAAGCGTGTGACGTCTCCCTTGTTAAGATATCACAAATGTCGGGAACCAGTTCAATATGTTACCTATTAATTGAACTAGCTGCTGTTGTTAGTAAACCTTAATCACTAACAAATTATAACACTTTATTGTTCAGGAATTAAGCAAGGATTGTATAAATTTATTCACTCGTTGGGTGTTAGCAAAAACATCTCTTTATTAACATATTTATCTCTCATACTTTACTTTACTTTTAAAACTCAGATTCTAAAAATGTCTGCATTAAATATTTTGAAAATTTACTTCTTATTCTTTTTATATCAAAAGCAATCAGCTAGATATTGTTTTCAGTACCACGGATCCGGGACTCAACTTAGTTATGTTTTTATTACAACTTCAACCAAATTATTAGAAGAATAATTTTGGTTGTAAATTTTAATATTAATTTAAATCTAAACATCTTAATGTCATTACTACTTCATTACAGTGATTACAAAATATATATATTAAACTTTAAATTATCAAAAGTTCTTTACTGTTCTTTTGTTACTGGTCTTGTTGTTTTACAATGAATTTGTGTTACAAATATTATGTTTTGATATCACCTGAATGTAACATGTGTATGCTGTGGTGTCCATGATGGTCATCTTCAGTCCTCTTGTAGGGCGTGATCCACGGTTCCTCTTGATGTTCCATGAGGTTGATTGTTTCTGGTAGTCTGTTCCTAGACGATTAGATTTTGGTACTAGAAGTTCATCCGGTGGCTGTTTGTGTTTTCATCTTTTGGAGTCGGTTGATTACATTTTACTTTTAGTTACAGTTTTTATTTTGTCAGCACTAAAATCTGGTAAGTAACATTTCTCACCACTTACAGTTTGCTAAGAGATGTGTCGGCTAAGTTTCCTTTTTTTTTTATTATTCTTTACATATTTCTTCACGCACTACATTATAATTTTGTTTTTATTATTATTATTATACTACATAGGTCAAATCGAACTTATTATAAACTTGATTAAATATTGTTTAACTGTATACACCTATGTGTATGTTCACAACACAGCAGCTACATCCTTACATCTCGGTGTCTATCGGGCGAATGCAAGCAATGTTTAGCGGCAAGGGGTCAGTAGCTGGCGTGGTTTTACGCACTGAGAAAATAGTTCGTTCTTTTAAGTTATATTAATTATTTACTAATTAAGTCGTAATACATTATTCTACCTGTTGGTTACGAATTAGGAATTTCTTTATCTATTTAGTACGTATTTTCTTTAATTAAAGTAATTATTATTATTAGCTAAATAACACCGTTCTTAACGTGTTGGTACGGGACAATTTGCACGTTGTTGTATGAATCTAGGCATAGGTAAGGGGTGGATAATACTCTTACTTATATTGAAAGCAATTTTTTTATTTGTGCGATTTAAACTTTTTTTTTTAAAATCGTCATCCTCCTGCACTTAACGATGAAGATTGGGTGGAGGGGTAACAATAGAAAATCTAATAAACACAATTACATTTTTATCTTTCGTAAAATTCCCTTTCTCTCGTTTCTTAACTACTACCTTAATACTATTTACATATAAACACATATTACTTATTTACCTATGTATTACTCTTAGTTAATTTCCATAACTTCACAATATAGTGGCCCGACTGATTACATTGCATACTCTAACTATATTGGTTAGCTTTCTGCGCTTTCTTTAACCCTTGTAAAGAACTTTTTTTTTTCAGTGCGGCGCCATTGTGACTGTTACGTATTTATCCCTATATCTCTTAATTCTACTACAGTAATCTAAAGTCAATCCCATACTTGACCTTAGATCCTATCTTAACACTAATTTCTTATTCTACTGAGATACGCGGAATTTCACAAAGGGGAATCTTTATTTACTTTTAAACAATTAGCTTTTACAATCTAAGAGGGGTCAGACACTTTACACTGGACGCATTGTATTATACACTAGGGTGGTGTTCATTGTTTAAAGATGCTGTCATTTATCACAATAGGGGATGGCTTACTACAATATTTCCTGCATGAACAAGTTTGTCTATTTCTGGCAAGCTGGGGGAATTATTTTGAACAGGCCACGACCGGGTGTTTACACGATTCAAATATACTTTTATTATTATTTTCTCTTTACTTATTTTATTACTACACTTTACACTTTTATTACACGTTATTTTTATTTAAGCTATTATTAAACCTTTTATTTAAAGTACTTATTATTTATTTTATTTCAAACACTTATAAAGCTTGAATTCATTCAAACACACACATATATCTCTTATTACACATAGATTCTTATATTAATTAATCAAAATAAACTTATCTTACAACAATTCAATTTTCTGTACTGTCATATATAATTAGTCAAACAAAATGCTAATATCATTGTATTGTAGAGAGAAATTTCGCATACTAAAAGTTCATTCCTTTAACAATAGCACAAAGGGTCAGCTGTTTTGGGGAGTCGCATTGTTTGCATAGGGTGGTAACATAGGTAGGACAATTCAGAACAGGAAAGACTCGTGTCTAGGATTGTCTGTTAGGTTAGCGAGGGGAGGTTTTTTAATGAGATGCGTGCATACAAAAGGGGAGAGTTTACATTCCTCAACACGTATTTAACATGAACTAGCTTGTTCATACCAACAGGTTTAGAATGGAATATTTACCAGCGATGACTTGTTTATTACGGCAATGTCACGATACTAATATTATTATATCTTAATTAAATTTTACTCATTTATTTTTTTTTTGATTTCAGAGTGAATAAATTTATGTTTGTCAAAGTTATTGTTAAAGAATTATAACAATATACAATATAATTAATGGTGTATATTAATTATTAAAACAACAGCACAATACACAATTATTATTATTTTACAAAGTAGCAGAGTGGCGCAGTTTTGTGCATCACGATGCTCGCAACTATTTTAGCTTAAGCAGAGTGGCGCAATTTTGTGACGTCTCCCTTGTTAAGATATCACAAATGTCGGGAACCAGTTCAATATGTTACCTATTAATTGAACTAGCTGCCGTTGTTAGTAAACCTTAATCACTAACAAATTATAACACTTTATTGTTCTGGAATTAAGCAAGGATTGTATAAATTTATTCACTCGTTGGGTATTAGCAAAAACATCTCTTTATTAACATATTTATCTCTCATACTTTACTTTACTTTTAAAACTCAGATTCTAAAAATTTCTGCATTAAATATTTTGAAAATTTACTTCTTATTCTTTTTTATATCAAAAGCAATCAGTTAGATATTGTTTTCAGTACCACGGATCCGGGACTCATCTTAGTTATGTTTTTATTACAACTTCAACCAAATTATTAGAAGAATAATTTTGGTTGTAAATTTTAATATTAATTTAAATCTAAACATCTTAATGTCATTACTACTTCATTACAGTGATTACAAAAAATATATATTAAACTTTAAATTATCAAAAGTTCTTTACTGTTCTTTTGTTACTGGTCTTGTTGTTTTACAATGAATTTGTGTTACAAATATTATGTTTTGATATCACCTGAATGTAACATGTGTATGCTGTGGTGTCCATGATGGTCATCTTCAGTCCTCTTGTAGGGTGTGATCCACGGTTCCTCTTGATGTTCCATGAGGTTGATTGTTTCTGGTAGTCTGTTCCTAGACGATTAGATTTTGGTACTAGAAGTTCATCCGGTGGCTGTTTGTGTTTTCTTCTTTTGGAGTCGGTTGATTACATTTTACTTTTAGTTACAGTTTTTATTTTGTCAGCACTAAAATCTGGTAAGTAACATTTCTCACCACTTACAGTTTGCTAAGAGATGTGTCGGCTAAGTTTCCTTTTTTTTTATTATTCTTTACATATTTCTTCACGCACTACATTATAATTTTGTTTTTATTATTATTATTATACTACATAGGTCAAATCGAACTCATTATAAACTTGATTAAATGTTGTTTAACTGTATACACCTATGTGTATGTTCACAACACAGCAGCTACATCCTTACATCTCGGTGTCTATCGGGCGAATGCAAGCAATGTTTAGCGGCAAGGGGTCAGTAGCTGGCGCGGTTTTACGCACTGAGAAAATAGTTCGTTCTTTTAAGTTATATTAATTATTTACTAATTAAGTCGTAATACATTATTCTACCTTTTGGTTACGAATTAGGAATTTCTTTATCTATTTAGTACGTATTTTCTTTAATTCAAGTAATTATTATTATTAGCTAAATAACACCGGTCTTAACGTGTTGGTACGGGACAATTTGCACGTTGTTGCATGAATCTAGGCATAGGTAAGGGGTGGATGATACTCTTACTTATATTGAAAGCAATTTTTTTATTTGTGTGATTTAAACTTTTTTTTTTAAATCGTCACAAGCGGATATCTTGATTTTCGCGAGACTAGCACTAGTTGAAATAATTATTTTAATTTTATTAAACTGAGTTCTTATGCAAATAGGATATTAGCAAATGGGCAACTCGTCGCTAAGATTCCCTACTCATAACCCTTATATAAGAACGTATTCTGCTACGAAAAACTCGCACAGGGACCACGTCTGTTTAGGTTGAGCTGGTAGCTGGCTGGTATGGATACAGCTTGGTTTGTATTTTTTTATTCCTACTGAATGACTAATGATGACAACAGGCTCTGATCCCAGCGATTTAGACTACCATGGTCAATTGTGTTGCAGTCAACAATCCCACGGTTAGCTAAAATGAATGGACCATTATAAAGTCTATGGAATTTAGCTGTTGTATTACCAGTACTACTACTCACATTCAAAGCTTTGAGTAAACTTAATTTGCCTACTCTGAAAGATTGCAGCTTATGCTCAGAATTGAATTTTTCTGTACGCTGTTCTGCAAACTTCCTTATCCGCTCCTTCGCATCCAAACACTTAACCTCGTTTGGCATAGGCAAATTCTGAGTGGCTATATTTTTTATACATTCACTCCAAACACGCTTTGGTTGAACATCCAATTGCAGCTCTAACGGTGTATATCCAGTAGTGGTATTGTGGCGTTCTCGAAAAACTCAAGATAATCCGGCCACTTGCTCTGGGTTGCATTACAATATGTTCTGAATAAACGACCGAGCTCCCTGTTGACTCTCTCAGGAAGATTTCCTTGAGGTCTCCTAATGGATGTCAATACCGCTGGAATGTTCCTCTTCTGCAACTCAGCTTTCCATATTTTATTTTGGAATTGCTTGCCTTGATCGGATAGGATCTTCTTTACATGGCCATACTTAGGGATGTACTTTTCTAAGATTATTTTAAGTACAGCATCTTTCGTGGGTCTACCTATAGCATAAAGACTTACATTCTTTGTGAAGGCATCTTCACACACCACGAGATTTCTCATACCCCAAGACGCACGTGGTAATGGACCAAGGAAATCGATACACAGTAATTCATTTTTCCCATGCATCACGATGTTTCCCATTTCCACATATGTGTGTTGGTTTGGGTATTTGGCTGTTTGGCAGGTGTGGCAGGTACGAAGGACTGATTTGACTTTTTCCTGGCCATGTTCATCCATATAAAATCCTCACACAGCGTCAAGTAGCATTTGTAGGCTCCTGCATGAGCAAGGATTTCATGGCATGCCCTGGTTAGGTCCTCCATGAGATGGTACGGAACTATTATTTTCCATTGTCCGTCTATAAGCTTGTACAAAACATTGTTAGCAATTTGAAATTTGGGATTTTCTTTTACTTAGATTTCATTTATGGTTTTTATAATTTTATCGTCACGTTGTTGCTCAATATTTATGTTTTTCAATAAAGATTTGAGCTCGTTAGGTAACGCATATTTTATAGCTAATATTTGAATTTCTTTTTTATCCGACGTATAAGTTTCCTGCTGCACAGGTGGATAACGACTTAGAGTATCCGCCATCTTATTGTCACTGGACTGGCTTTACAATACTTAATACTGAAATCATACTCTTACATAGCCATTATCCAGCGTGACATACGGGCATTAGCAAGTTTACATTTTAACAAAAACGACAAAGCTTGGTTATCAGATAAAATTTCAGAATGCTTACGTACTAAATAACATCTAAACTTACTAACACAATACATAATAGCTAAAATTTCTTTTTCTGATGTAAAATAATTTCGTTCGGCACCTTTTAACGAACGATTGACATGCGCGATAACTTTAAGCTCGCCGTTATTATTCCTCTGATATAGAATTCCACCAATGGCATAATCAGATGCATCGCAGTTCAGTACATATGTTCCTTCCTTCTCTGGGTGAAACACGTGTAGATTTTTCTTAAATAATTCCTTTACTGCATTAAATGCATATGCAGGTGCGAACCGGTAATATCCGGTAAGTCCTAGAAAAGCTCTGATATCCTTTGTTTTTTTAGATGTTGGAAATCCCGTGATGGATTGTATCTTTTCTGGGTCCATACTAACACCCTGCGCTGATATAATGTGACCTAAAAACTTTATTTCGGACTTTCCAAACTCACACTTTTTGTAGTTGAGCACCAAGTTGGCCTGACGGAGTTTGCTAAATACTATGTCGAGATGTTTTAAGTGCTCATCAAATGATTTGGATATAACTAAGATGTCATCGACAAATACACTCACAAAATCCTCAACCTCAGGACCAAATGCTAACTCCAAACATTTTATCGTCGCAGCGAGGCTGGTTACTAAACCAAATGGAACTACCTTGAATTGATAGCATTTGTTTTTATATAAGAATGCAGTAAATTTTCTGCTATCTTCAGCTAATGGTATTTGCCAAAATCCACTCTTCAGATCTAAATGAGACGTATATTTTACACCTTGGCATTTAGTAAACAAGTTCTTGGCATTAGGCACACAGTCAAAACATTTTTTTGTGATACTATTTAAATTTCGCATATCCAAACATATCCTTAGTTGGTTATTTTTTTCTTAACAATTAGCATGGTATGAGGAAAATTACTGTTGGAACGTTCAATAATGTTATCATCCAACGTTTTTTTTAATTTCCTCATCCACAAGTTCCTGGTAATGAAGTGGGATTGGATATGTTTTACGCAGGAATTTATTCTCGTCAGTAACTTTGATTTCATGTGTGTATACATGCGTTGTAGTGTGGTTGTTTTGACATGTTGCCATATGTTTATTTATCAGCTGGTTTAGTTTCTCTCATTGAATTGAGGTTAGCTGATCTGTATTATTATTACTATTACTATTATTGTTTGTGTTGACAACTAGCTTGGCTGCTGGTTTGGTTATGTGGATGTACTTCGCTTCCGACTGCTGATCAATGTCAACATTACCTAATACTACACTATGCTCCTTATTGTTAACCGTACATATTAATTTATTATTTCTAAAATTAATAATGGCATTTATTTTTTTAAGAGTGTCTGTCCCTATAATAACATCATAAATTAAATTCCTAACAATTAATATGGGTGTTTCAAGTTCCATACCTTGAGATGAAATGTTTATGTATGCCTGTTTATTACCTTTTGTACCTCATCAGTGGCTGTTTTAATAGTTGTATTGTTTATAGGCAAGATTGGTACCTTTTTAAATTCCACTATGTTTTTGTTTATAAAATTCTCACTAATTAACAATATTTGCGCACCACTGTCTATTAATACATTCCCCATACAATTATTTATTCTCGCTTTTAACACATTACAACTACTAGCTACCTTATCACTATCTTTAGGTATATTATTTACATCGTCATTACTGTCATTCACAAGTTCACTGCGTATATCATCTGGGTATACACTGGATACACAGTAGATCATAATCATGTTGTACTTTCTATGCTTTCATTGGATTTCTGATTCTGACTGGTACTTATTTATTATTATTTTTGTTTGTTTTGCACGGCCCCACACCGTGCAACCTTATGCGTTCTTTGGACTGTTTTCATTTTCTTGGTTATCTTTGGCTATGGATGCGACTTTATGATTACCTAACTTGGAAGGATTGTGTTCGCGATCAGGCTTTTTCCATTGTTTACTTTTGTATTCATTTTGTTTTTGTGTGTTATTTACGTTTACTCTTGTATGTGTACTGTAAGTTTCAACATGGCCATCGACATTTTCGTATTTGGTAAGCAGCAACAGCAGCTCTTCTAAAGTTTTAATTCCCTGTGTAATTACTGCTACTTGTACTCCTCTGTTAAAATGATGGGCTAGCTTATTGACAATTTCAGCTTCTGATATCTCAGGCTCCAGGTGTTTTGCCTTAGCTACAAGTTGGATCAAGTATTTCTCCTCGGTCCCTTTACTTGGAGTATACTTACCAAACTCCAGCTGCACGCGTACTTTCCGCTGGATTTCGTCGTTCCAATATCGTGCTTTAAAGTGGTTAACAAGATCTTCATATACAACTATTTTGTCTTGCACGATCGAAAACCATTCAGCAGCTGTACCCTTTAGATGCCGCACCACCCAGTTTATTTTGTCAACATTGCTAAGATTGTCAGTAATATTTTCCATATTACGTTGGCATTGCTTAAGGAAATGTACAGGATTCTCATGTTCGAGGCCATATAATTTTATGTGTGTGTTGATGTCGTCCTGAGTTTTGTATACATAAGTAACCTGGTTTACGGGGCTAGTATTTGCTGTATTTGTTTCATTTGTTGTTCTAAAATTCCTAACTTGTTTTCATAAGTATTTATGCAATCATTGACCGCGGTCGTCTGCGCTTGCATACGCTCTTCTACTGCTAGCACACGCATTTCACATTCTGTTATACGTGTGTTATTTAATTCTAGTGTGGCTTCAAAATCAACGTGCATAGACTCAACCTATTCAGTTATTTTGCTCTTGGCAGCTTCAACGATAGCTTTATTTAGTTTTGCTTGCTTGTGTATGGCAGTGAATATTTTGATTTTTATTGTCATCACGTACAGATTTTAAGTTTTCTTGTAATGTTTTATTTTCGTCGCGTACACTTGACAAAATCGCATTAAGCGTGGACTGCAAATCAGCTGATTGTGGTACCGCCATCTTTAATAACGATAACAAATCACAACAAAGTTTATCTTAATGTCTTGACTTATGCACGGCACACTTACTCTTATTGTAAACGTTTAATGTTCTACTAATCTTAAGTATTATCGCAATGCACAGTAATCAGTCAGAAATCATACAATACAGTGTCCACACAAATACTTAATCTAACATGCACAAATTAAATAATTCACTCCAGATAATTTCCCTATATTATGCTACAATTCTAACCTAAAACACAGTCTTTCAGAGTATATGCAATATATCATATAATACACACTCTAAAGACAAAATTAACAGTTCAAATAATACCAAATTTTTTTATAATATACTATTTACTTGTGCCAAGCACGTTGGGTGCCATTTAATACTATGCAACAAAACATATATAATTAGCCATAGTATTAACACAATAATAATAGAGTCTGTTATCTGGAGTAAGGTTGTATGAGGGACATTCAATAATTAAAGAGACAAATTGATCTAGAGAAAAAACGGTTGGCAGGAAAAATTAGGTACTTTTAGGACTTCATGTTGGCTTCCCTGGGATGATCTCTCAGCAGCTGTTTCATGAAAATTGTTGTGCTTATAACCTCAAAATCTCATTTAACAATGGCAAGTCCGCTAGAAGTTTCCACATTAGTTGAACAACGTTCAGTGATTCGATTTTTACTTTCTGAAGGTGAAAAACCCTCTAATGTCTATTCTAGAATGACTAAACAGTATGGTGAAAGTTGCATGAATCGCGGAAGTGAAGCCGGCAATGAGGGAGAAATGTCATGGGTCTCAGAGAAAAGGTGTTATTCTTCTTCATGATAATGCTCGCCCTCACACAGCTCACGTAATGCAAGAAACTCTGGAAAAAATTGGCTGGGAGACACTACCACACCCCCCATATAGCCCAGACTTGGCACCATCAGATTTTCACTTGTTTGGCCCACTCAAGGAATTGCTATGTGGTAAGAAATTCAATAACAACGAAGAAGACAAAAAATTTGTGGGAGACTGGTTCAAACGTCAAGATAAAGAATTCTTTGCTGCAGGCATAAAAAAGCTGATTCATTGTTGGGACAAGTGTATTAGTGTTGGGGGGGGGGGATTATGTTGAATAATAGGAAAATTGTCATTTTGTAAAAATACACCATTTTTTCTCTAGATCAGTTTGTGTCTTTAATTATTGAATGTCCCTCATATATTTAAACAAATTTAAATATGGTTTGTGGTTTAACAAATATTTATTTTAAATTAATAATGTCTATTAATGATTTGAAACTCTTTTGGTTTTAAATGTCTATGGTTACTTGTTCGTTGAAATCCCTTTTGATATGGTTGATTCGCCACTCTGCTCCTGTTCGTCCTGCTCCTGTCCTGTGGTTTGTTGAAATCTGCAACCTCGCTGCCAGCTGATCTTAGCAACAGATGATCCATGGACACTCCGCTCACACGCACGCACGCCGACACACCGATAGCGATTATCTCTTAAACTCAGGGCTTGAAACTGGGTTGTACTTAACATTTATATGAATGCGGTGTATTGAACGTACACCTTCCCGTGTCTTGAGGTGTCCTCGCGTTTACACAGGTGTATCACGGTAGATATACCTTCCCTAAGCGGATATCTTGACTTTCGTGAGACTAGCACTGGTTAAATTAATTATTTTAATTTTATTTCACCTAGTTCATATACCAATATAGGGTATTAGCAGACGGGCAACTCGTCGCTAAGATTCCCTACTCGTAAGCCTTATATAAGAATGTATTTTGCTATGGAAAACTTGCACAGGCAGCACGTCTGTTTAGTCGAGCTGGTAGATGGAACTCACTGAAACTTCTCTGATGGTGACTCAATCTTAATGGAAATTGGGGCCGCTGATTGGTCGAAACCCCTAACACGTGATCGATGGGTAAAACTGATAGATAGAAGTCCTGAATGAATTGGCAAAAAGCTGCAGAAGCAGGTATAGATTTTATCTATAAATTTTATTACTTTTAGAAGATAAGGAATCTATAGAAAGATGAATTTTGCTAAAAAATATATATTAAAATAATCTGTTTCGAGTCTTTGACAAAAGAAAAAATATAGCGCTAATTTAGATGCATGCGGTGTCCAAGTCTCAAGTCAATACGTTAATTTTAACCTGAGTTATTCACATTAATACGAATAACACGCGCACCCATGCACTCGCACACTAACTTCGCACTTGACAGATATAGAATAAATTTATGGGCATTTTGACACATAATAGTTTTTTTACCCATTTCTTAATTCAAAACTTATAGCTACTTTACAACATTTAACCAAAATAAATTTTCAACATGTCTACAACATATAAATTGATATAAAAGCATGTAGTCCCAGGACTACACATACCCTTTCTGCGATGTTCCATTGCAGGAATATCCCCTCCACGTATAAAAAAAAAATTTGTTTACATGACCACAATTTTTTTTTGTTTTAAACAAAATAATATCCTCTCCATTTTCTAACAATATAACAAAACTCAAAATAAATAAATAATACTTGTTAAACTAAAAAATATTTCTTTTCCAATAAATTTGACATCTGTAATTTTGAATGTAAACAAACACAACACGTGGTCGATATCTCTGTTATCCTTTGACCCAGATAGATTAGCTAATATAAACAGTTCATGACGTCATACTTCCTACTCCCACTCGATCAACGCTCAACATATTTACTAACATTGTTCAGTCACATGAATTTACACATTTTTATTTAATTTAACAATTAATTTATGACATTCATTCTTTATATACCCAGATATACGTGAACACATTAATATTTTCGTAATGACGACACATGGACTTTCCCAATAGTTTTGCTTGTATTTGGATTCGTAACAATATAAGTATGTTTTCCCACCTGTTCAGATAACATGAATGTACATCAATACAAACCATCCATACCAGCCGTCCAATGCAATGCAATTACAATACATCTATACATCTACATGCATCAATAGATAATACATCTATGTGTCATGTTGTTGGATGCATGTAATGTTGGGTATGAAAGTTTTATATATATAACAACATTTTTTGCTACAGTCTGTTTCTTGATGTATATAATAGATTTAATATTTATAATGAATTTACCTCAAGATATTTTCTCCTTACTTGGAACATGTTTCGGGAAGCATTGTGTTCCCATCATCGGCCTTCCTGATTTTGAGTCTAGTGAAGTACTTGTGTGTTGGTTGGTTGTTATTGTGGTTTCTTGTTGGCCTCTGGTACTTTAAATTCATATTATTGCGTGTGATTGTGGTGTATGTACTGTATTAGTATTTTGTGTGTTTTCGCTGTCGAGTGCTTTGAAAGTTATGTCATGTTTTGTATTGATTTGTATTTGTTCAGGTACTTGTTTGTTTTGTGTTTCATGTTTGTATATTTGTAAATTTTCCCAGATGTTCATTATGGTGCCTTTGTGTGGTATGTCTTTTATTAGTGTCATGTTGGTTATGTCTGGGAATTCATGTCCCGTGTTTATTGCATGTATGGGCAAATTAGATTTATATATTTCTGTTTTTTTTTGTATGTGTTTAGCTGTTCAAAATAACGGTTTTTCAGTTGTTTTTTTGTTTGTCCTGTGTAACATTTATTGCAATCTTGGCATTCAATTTCGTATATACCATTGGTTGTTGTATTAGCTTTGTTGTGTGGGTTATTTAGTTTTTGTAGATTATTTTTGTTAGTTTTGTACGCTATTTTAATGTCTGTGTTTTTAAATAGTTTTGTTAGCTTTGTCATTTTATTATTTATTTATGTGAATGTGGCCCATTTTTTATTGTTGTTGTTATTTATGTTTTGTTCATTTTGATTAATTCTTAATTGTTCAGTTTTTATTTTATATTTGATTTTATTTTCTATTTTGTTTACAGTATTTTTATTATATCCATTTTCATAAGCAATTTGGTATATTATATTTCTTTCTTTGTCTGTTTCTTGTTTGTGTAGGGGTATTTTGTACATTCTGTTAAATAGTGAATAGAATGCTGCCATTTTATGTTGTGGTGGGTGGTCAGAGTGGTTAGGTATAATGATGTTAGTGGAAGTTGGTTTTCTGTATATTGCATATTGTAGGTGGTTACGCCTATTGTATCTTGTGATGGTTATGTCTAAGTAGTTGATTTTGTTATGTTTTTCTTTTTCTTCTGTGAATTGTATTTTTGGATGTATGTTATTGGTTTGTTTTAATATGTTATCTGCATTTGTATTTTTGTTATTTGATACATATAGCCCATTATCTACATATCTTATCCATATGCCATTTGGATCAAATGAATTTATAATATTTTGCAGTGGTGTGCGGTCAAGGGAACCAAGTGAAGCACTGCTTCAGTAGTGATTGGGGCGACACACTAACTGTAATTATTTAAAGTGTGTTATTAGTTAATTGAATATAACTTTAAGTAACTAAAATAAAAATTACTGGAATCCTCTAACGTGCCTATTTAAAAAATATTTTAAGTAGACTGACTTCACACGCAAAGTAGGTGAAGCAGGTTTGTCGCAGCTTGAGGTAGCATCGTGTAAAGAGATGTGCGCGCACGTAGAGTGAGACAGAAAACCACCACTTCAGTGGTCGCCAACTGAAGCTAGCTTGGGTTGAGTTGGACTGCATGTTATTGAGTTTGGTGGTATCACTGTGCGTTACGTTTTATTCAATACCACATTTAAATCATATTCGTTTTCCGTTTTTAACATTTGAAGTTATAATTATACTTTTTAAATAGTGTGTATTACATTTTATTTACATAGTAATTAAATGATACGCATTATATTTGAAGTTATAGTTATATATTTTAGAATAGTTTTAGTGTTGGTTTAAATATTTTCTACACTGTTGGTTTGAATAATAAAAGGCCTTTTGACAAAACATTTTTCTTGCTGGTCATTTAATGAAAACACTGAAATTATAAAAACTGGTAAGCCGGCCCTGGATCATCCAAACTTAACCCAAGAATCTGGAAACTTTACTTTTTCAGACTAGCATGTAGGCCACCAGCAAATTGGCCTAGTGAGTATGAGTAAGTATGAGTGATTGGCTGGTAGTGCTGAACTAAATGCACTAATTTGCTGGTATTGTTTGTTGTTTGGAAAGGACAGGAACATTAGCTGGACCAAGACTGGGTTCAGGAATTTAGGAAACCTAGTTAAATCTATTGCCTACTATCAAATTACTGTGAATCATCCTCGTTCATCATTTGTACTGCTGCTTATGGTGTCAAGAGTAGAATAGAAATTCGTTAGATGACCAACTTAACTCGGAGATATTGGCTCACAAGCAGAAGGTACAACGCAATAGAGACATAGAGAATTCTTAGAAGACTAATTAATCCTGTTTGTTTTCAAAGTAAACAAGAATTAGCATTTCGGGGACACGACAAAATGGAAAAGCCAGTTAATTGAGGCAATTACATAGAACTTTTAAAGTACAGAGGCAAATATGATACTCTTCCTGTGGAACGTATGGAAATATCTACTGTATTTGGGGGACTGTCTAATCGAATACAAAATGATCTCATTGAAGTGATTACCTCAGACCTTGTAGTGGCTATAAAAAGTGGTACAAAGGGGGCACATTTTGTAGCTGAAACCACGTTATTCGATGAAACCACAATTGTTTTAAATAAAGCACAGTTCTCTATAGTTTTGCATTATACGTATGATGTAGATGTGAAAGAGAGGTTTTTAGAATTCATTGATGTAAGTTGTGATTAACATGCCCATTGCTATCGCAAAGCTCATTCGCCAATTCCTGACTGAATTTGAAAGCAGTGAAAAACTAGTCACTCAGACCTACGATGACGCAGCAACAATGGCGGGAAATTTTAATTGTTGTAAAGACAAAATTAAAAGCAACTAATCCACAAGCTCTCTTTGTCCATAGCATTTTTTGAGATCTCCGAAACGCACTAAATTTTTAGATGCGTTTGTGCAGCGATGACTTCCCGATGCGTGCTCATCACGGTGGAATTGTTCTTCCAAACGTGTAAATACTGTGTTCAGGAATGGAAGTTAATTGTGAGACGTATTCAGTGCTATGTTAGATCACCTTGAAGAGATCGAGTCTGATATTATAGCTCCCATTAGTGGTTTTTTGTCAGTGTTAGAGTACTTCAAGTTTGTGTTTTTCTTGATTACTTTCGATCAAATATTTTCATATGAAGAAGCGCTATCTAATATTCTTCAGAGTCAAGCCAGTGACATTTTGTACTGTCTAAAGAAAATTGCAGAAACTCTACAAAGATTTGCAGTCATCTCTCCGTTATGACTTTGAAGACTTTTTCAGCAGACTGTCTGTAGTAGTGGAACAATGTGAACTACGAGCATATTTATTGTGAAGTGCTTGATAAGATTGAGAATCATTTGGTACACGGTTTCCAGATTATTCGAGACTCCAATTTTATACTTGTTTTCAAATGAAAAATATGGGCTGTATAAGAACGATTTTCCTGAACGTCCTTTTCAAAGCCGTTTGGAAATACAGTATATGACAATTTTTTTTGACAGTGTGTGTTTAAAAACGAACTTATTATGTTGTACAGTAGTGAAGAGTTTAAAGAGAAAAGAATATCCAATCTTTTAAAGCTTTTAAACTCTAATACGATATTTAAACTGTTTAAATTTGTATATTTAAATAAAATGTATTTGCTTACAGGAGACTTATTAGTATGCTTTAACAATGTTTTAGTGTGTTCATTCGTAAAAAGTTGATATTTTACCACTGCATGTATGTTATTATAGTATTTATATTTACAGACCCATGTGTTTAAAAAAAAATCTCCACCTCAACTTAAAGCTTGTATTGTGCCAGTGTTTTTAAAGCGTTAGTAACTTGGTGTCAGAGATGTCGAACCGCGGTGTATATGTGTTCTATGTATTCTCCGTTGAACATAATATTTTATTATGCTATAAAAAATAAAGATATTAGACTTAATAGTGGACCTTATGCCTAAAATTAAATCATAATCGTGTGTGCCGCCTACTTACATAAAAACAGATTAGTAGGTAAGCCACCATATGTTAATTTTAATTATAAATTAGGCTTCCGCCAAATATTTGAAACTGAAGTACGATATCGGATATAATTCAACTTTACCAAAATGTTTACCCACCTCACGCCACTGATATTTTGTATTTTGGTGTCAGTGTGTTGTAAGAATATATCTGCTATTATGCTAGATAATGGAGATCCCATTGCCAAACCTTGTTGTTGATAAATTTTGCTATTGAATTCGAAGTAATTTTGTTTTAGTATTAGTTGGAGTATAAATCCTCGTGTAATTTATTCTCATTATCATAGCGGATGAAAGCAATTAAATTTGCGTTACTCACAATGTCAGTACTTTTTGTTGTAATTTTGTCAAACCAGTTTTGCTGGTTTCAAGCATTCATTTGATAAAACTTGGTCGCAAATAACACATTGTGGACATAACACTTCTCCCTTTTGAATGGAAATAAACCCGAGGTTTATGTACGTATCAGAATATTTATGAACATTTTTTATGCCACCTCCGTCTTGCCTTGCAACACTTTCTGTATTTAAAGAACTTACGTTTGTGACACGACTAACACTTGTAACACTTTCAGTCTCCATAGAATCTAAGTTCTAAGTGCTGATATCACTAGCACCTGCAAGTTTTCAGTCTCTAAAGGACGCTTCACAGAACCAAACTTAAGCCAACGATCAATTTTACAAAACACTACAATAGCTACACAAGCATCAATGCCTGCAATGGACCTGCCAGGGGGCCACGAGACTGATACAGTGCACGAAACTCTGGTTGTGCAACCAGTGTTGCCAACCTCTGCTCCATCTTTCCAGCCACATGTGTCAAAATCCAGCTACTTAAGCGTATACAGTGCTTATAAGCAAGATACAGTGGTCATGCGTGGACTAAAACAGCACGATCAGTTCTGCATTGATGCAGCACTCTAGTCAGTTCGGCTAACAAACAGATCTGCTACACGTAGATTTAAAGACATTATTAAAGCCATTAGTTTGAAATTACTTTTACAATTACAATTAGTTAAAAAAATATTGTAATCTTTTACTAATTGTTTTAAGATTGTAAAATTTGGATTTTATAGCATAAACAATAAGAGAAAATTATGGTACATTCTGTTTTTTTCTTTCTAGTGTCCACAGAGCACCTGAAACATTGTTGCGGACCCCACTTTGGGAACCACTGGATTAGAACATTTTGAAAATTAAGCTACATCGGAAGAAAACAATGGGCACCGACCATATATTTAAATACGTTGCACACTTATGTTTAGTTAACCCTTATATTTCATTATTCAACTTCCAAAATTTTTAATTAGCTACTTACAGATTTATAGTAAGTTTGTAAATTTTCAGTTAATTGTTATTTACTTTGAAATTATTGTCTCTGTTTTCCTTTCTGTTTGTAACAAATAATAGTTGAGTCGGTTCATCTCCATATGGTGTTGCCGATTGCTCTTTGCCACTGTGGTTTGGCTATGTGGTGTGTGTGTGTGTGTGTGTGTGTATGTGTGCATCTGAGTGAGCATGGACCTGTAGTGACAGGGCATAAATAAAAATTACACAACTATATACAGTTTTTAGACAAATATTGTCTTGTAGTTTTTTAATATAAAGTAATACTGCTTTGACTAACTTCTTATTTCTGAGGTGAAGTAAACTTTCATGTTGCAGTGTGTGTGTGTGTGTGTGTGTGTGTGTGTGTTTGGAGGGGTGGAGTGGTGGCATTCCATTCGTGTGGTGTTTATTTACTTTGTAATTTTTGAACATTGTTGAACATGTCTCTAATGTAGTCAACCAGGCTGTGGAATATGAGTTTATTTTAGTTTTGGCGAACTACTTTGTTGTATACAAAAAATATTATAGTTGAGTATGTTGTGAAAACGAAAAATTACTTTAGATTTGAGAAAGAATAAAATTAACTTTTATAAAAAAACAAACGCAAAAGAAAACAAAATTTTCAATATACCTCTTCGGATAGTCTACATGTACATAGAATAATCATCATATTAATGTTCATTAAATGATTTGATTTGGAAGTATGAACATCATATTAACATACAAACATACAGTTAAAATAAAAATAAAAAACTTTACAATGAAAGACTGACAAAAAATAATAAATCAATTAATTTAAAAATAGCCAGAGTAGAACATTTTGGAAATTAAAACTCCAACTGTGAGCAATGTGAGCCTGACAAATATTTGTATACTTTGCTCTTTTATGTTCATTTAACCCTTTACATTACTCGAGTTCCAAAATTTTTATATGAGCTAGCTGTAAATGTATATTAATGATTTTAATGATTTATAAGTTGACAGGTTTGTTTAGTTACTTTGTAATTATTGTGTCTGTTTTCCTCTTTTTTTGTAATCAATTATAAATCAGTTCATTTTCACCTGATGTTGCCAATTGCTTGTTACCATAGTGTTTTGTCTACACGCTGTGTGTGTGTGAGTGTATGTGTGTGTGTGCACTTGCGCACATGCATGCGTGCTGTTAAGGTTGCATTTTGATGTGATGTTTCATTTTGTGTATTATTTTCCTCCTCATTTAATTCTTTTGACTCACAACTATAAAACTATAAATCATGTTAACAGCAGAGAGAAAGTGCACCTAACTGAAGATTGTAAATTGATAAACCTGACACTGGTGTTTATAAATGAAAAAATTTTAACATTGTAGATAACAGTGTAGAAATTGTTATTGGAAGTCAGTTCAAACAATTCAGTTGACAAACATGGACATGGTGAAATAAAATTCTGATATTTTACCATGCATACAAAGATATTAACTATTGTAAATATTTAGTATGTAATGCCATGTAAAAAGTAATTATAGATTAATATCATTCTTCTGATATATCTAAATAGTAAAAGCTTTATTGCTAGCGTGGGCGATTAATGTGCTCATGGTCCCAGGTTTAATTCCTGGCACTCAGCGTTGTGAGGTAGAACTGAGTAGCCGACTGAGATAACAGCGGCACCTCCTGGCTGTGGATACTGCAACTAAGTGGCTGGCAGCACGTTGTACTAGCCACACAACCACCACACTAAACAAAAAAGCCATGGAGTGTGCCTTGGTCCTTAACGGACTGTCGAGCAGAGGTAAAAGCTTTATTTGTTATTGAAAACAAATAATGTATCATATTTGGTTGATATAAATGTCATAATACTGTTGCTTAATTCTTAATTAACTTATTCACTCTAAGCTTTAAATTACACACTTCTTCAGTTTTAGTTATCTTCTTCATTACTTACTTCTTATATATAACTGTCATTGTTAATTTCTTGTAGGTTAATAAGAATGTATTGCATTAAATCACCACGTAGAGCTTCGTCCACAAAATCTTCCTCATCCAATTGCTTACTGTGGCATGCGTCATCCAGTCTTCAGTGGTTACATGGCTGAGCACATCTTATAAAAGTCATCTTATTCCTTTCTTTTTAACATGGTATTTTTTTTTTGGATTACTTATCTGTTTACTTGTGCTTATATAAGTTTGATTGGATTGCACTGGCAGTGATAGTGTGGTAGGTGAAGAACCACTTTGTGAAACATCTTCAAAGCACTGCTGTCAAGCTTATACAGTCATTACTGTTCTCTGGGCTGTCTCATAATATTGAGCAACTCTGAAATCATGTTGCTTAGATTTTGAGATAAACTGGTGAACCATTCTACAGTATCTCTGTTTTTGGTGGTGCTTTGGTATTTTTTCCCCTTAAGATTAGAGTGGTAGCTTGCATTGTCCAGAATAACAATACAAATCTCTTCTGATTCTCATAGCATGTCTAAAAAACTCTAGAAAATCAGCTGTGGTCCTTCCAGAAATCCATGTTGTTCTGACCCAGTATGACAGATTATCAACCTAGAGCTCTTGCTAACTGGACCATGAAAACTACCTTTATGGATTCTTGCCATATATATTTTTTGTATGGTTCTGGTTGGGCCAAATTTCATGTAGCTAAATTATTGGCCACTGAAAGAGTTCTTTCTCAAACCATGCATTTTCCTTAGGAATGTTACTCTTTCCACCAGTGTCATTTGAATCAATTTACAAACCATCTGCTGTCATTACATTTTTTAAACTTCAATCCCATTTGGTTCAAAATCTTCCGTGTAGAGTAATGTCCTTCACTAAAACCTATTTCATTCTCTCAATGAATTCGTTTATTATTTTTTCAGATGTTGGATATTCCCGGTGATCTTAAAACTGATGTACCATATACTCGTTCAACATCCTTATCAAAATCAACTAAATCTGTGATCTCCTTTTTGTGAGATATATTTTTCTGTGGGGACAAAAACTTATTGACAATAGTGATTTCAGCATTGTTCATCTAATTGAAATTTGGATATACAATTCCTTCGGATGGGATTTGCTAAACATTTTGAGGGGGGGGCAAAAAACACTCAGCTATCGTTTGTGTGTTTGTGTATATTGCTAAACACTTAATTTATGCTACAGTTTGGTCAGATTTATTGGAGGCGGAGATTGGTGGAGGCCAGGGCCCGACTTGGGCTGTAGCGCCATAGGAAGAGGAGGTTTGGTCAGATTGTTACAAGGTTCTTCAGAAAACCATTTTTTTTTACTGAATTTTAATATCTGTGCTAGTAATTGCCATTAAAAAGTTTGAAAATCACTAAAAAAGTCATGGAACACGAAACTGCATTTTTTAATTCACAGTATCTAAATCAATCACTTAAATATCATGCCATGGGTGGTACAATGAGTGGACTCATGAATCAGAACTGGGGAAAGAAGCAGCTTGTGGAAGTTGAAGAACTCCACATGATCTTGGAGTGCCCATTGACCTCATTGTGAGATTATCATATACACATACAACCCAGTGGTTGTAACTGATTACTATAACATTTTGAACTACATCAAAATGTTTTTTGTTACTCCATAACTATATTATTAACAGAGTGATTAATAAATACTTTGTTATTTTATTGACACACAAATTTGTACAACCTTAAGTCTACAGATATGAAAAATTATGCACTACAAGTTGCTGTATCTTGTTTCTGCATTAAACTACAAAGTTTTGCTCATTTTGCATAAATATAGTTTTTGCGGGTGTCAAATTTTCTGGCAGTACAGCTCTCTGTCCCCCCTCTGCCTTCCTCCTTCTCTGTTGGGTGCATGTGTGCGCATGCGTGCACACACATACACACTCACAAACTATCGCTGCATACACACTGAGTATACTCACCCCTCATAGCATCAAATCACACTCCTGGTCAAGTTGCTGTTCAAATTAAAAAGTATCAACTAGACTTTTTATACCGGTACTTTTATGGTTGATATAAATTTACATTTTCCTTTGTATATTCCATAGGCAATTTTATATGTTTGTAATAAGTAAGTGTGTGTGTGTGTGTGTGTGTGTGTGTGTTGTGGGGGGAGGAGGAGGAAGAGAGAGAGAGAGAGAGAGAGAGAGAGAGCAGTCCAAGCTATTCCAAGAAGTACACGCATTCTCCAAGCTACTTAGTTTCTTGGAAGTGGTGTAGTGCAAGTTATTGTGTTTTGACAAAGTTTGAGGTGTCAGATGAAGTCCTGCTGTAAATTTTCAAAAATAGAAACAGATGATGAAGTAGTATAGTCATACAGTATCAATGTCATATGAGTAAATATAACAATTTGAATATAGAAAGGAATGTATAAGAAAACAGTTTAAAAATAATGTTCATAAACCCTTATACACAACCTTGGAAGCCAAATGTAGTTGCCTTTTCTTCTTTCCAACAGCAATGTATACCATCTTCTTTAAAATCCCTTTATCTGATCAACGTTCATCCAGATGTTTCTTTTTAGTTGCTAAAGAATTTAAACAAAAAATGTGATTGCTGGCCATGAAATTTCTGAGGTATGTTTTCATCCTCTTTAAAGTACTCATATTTCTTTCACTGCTGGATGTAGTTATAGGTATTGTCAGGACTCGGTGAAGTAACTTCATAAATTCCTGATAGATGGAGTCTACACCATTAATATCAAAGACTGTTATGATGGTCACACCGTTTGATGTTGATCAGTGGAAACAGAATAACTGACACAAATGAAGTCGCTAATTACAAACTTTAATTAAACAGAAAGCAACAAAGCATTCTTAGAGAATAATTCGAGTTAAATTTGTCAAAATGTCACCTTATTATGGGTCCGGATTAATTAACACAATAATCACTTGGCCACAATACTCTGATCTGCACTTGAATAAATTGCCAGATTTAAAACTATTTATAAGGGTTTCTGTATCTGAATTATTTATACATAACAAGAAAATGTTACCCTAGATATATATGCAAATGTGTTTTGTTACTATATATATATATATATTCAATCACTTTCTGCTACAGTCCGTTTCTTGATGTATATAATACATTTAATATTTATAAATAAATTTACTTCAAGATATACCCTTTTTTCCGTATTAGGAACATGTTTCGGGTACTATCTTGTACCCATCCTCAGCCTTCCGGTTTTTTTGTCTGGTGAAGTACATATGTGTTGTTGGTTGACTATTATTATTGTGGCTTCCTGTTGGCTTCTGGTATTTCAAATTTGTTTTATTGTGTGTGATTGTGGTGTATGTGTTAGTTTTTTGTGTATTTTCAATGTTGAGTGCTTTGAATATTGTGTCATGTTTTGTATTGATTTGTATTTGTTCAGGTATTAGTTTGTTTTCTGTTTTATGTTTGTATACTATAATGGACAATGTATAATATAATGTATTACTATTATGTATAGGCACCATAATGAACATTTGGGAAAATTTACAAATATACAAACATAAAACAGAAAACAAACTAATACCTGAACAAATACAAATCAATACAAAACATGACACAATATTCAAAGCACTCAACATTGAAAATACACAAAAAACTAACACATACACCACAATCACACACAATAAAACCAATTTGAAATATCATAAGCCAACAGGAAGCCACAATAATAATAGTCAACCAACAACACATATGTACCACCAGACAAAAAAACCGGAAGGCTGATGATGGGTACAAGATAGTACCCGAAACATGTTCCTAATAAGGAAAAAAAGGTATATCTTGAAGTAAATTTATTTATAAATATTAAATGTATAATATATATATATACTCATAAAGTTGTAAAATGGCATTTAGTTTTTGTTGCAGTACATATTAAAAAGATTCTTGTTTTACAGACTGGCAGAGGCCCAATATGAGGAGCAGAGACGGAGATTAAGAGGTACTGTTTAATGTCAGTGAATATCATTTGAATATGTGGTGTGTGTGTGTGTGTGTGTGTGTGTGTGTGTGTGTGTGTGTGTGTGTAAGAGGGGGGAGAAAAGGGAAAGGGACATAATTTATAAATTACTTATAACATCCTGAGGATGGATCAAATCCATACATCATGAGATCTTTTGACTGTGTTGCACACTTTTTTAATGTTGTAATGGTTTTCCAAATACCAATTCTTCCGTTGTTAGTGACCTTGTAGTATCACCAAAATTATTTCACCTTTTTCTCATCACATGACTTTTTATGCCCATTATGTCGTATACACATTTCATGACATGTGTCTCATCTTCCATACTATTTACTACTGTACCATACTGTTTAAGGTATTGTCAAATCAGTTGAAACTGTTTTGTTATATGTAAAGTCATATTAAACACACGTTTGAACTGCAGGTCATTTGACAACAGAAGGATAAGGATTAGAGAAGAATGTAAAACCATTGAAGAAGTGTGCAAACCATTTAAGACATGTCCAAATATATCAAATAAATAGTCTTTCAAAATAATATTTTATGGAATGGGACATTGATGTATCTTGTTTTTAATATTTATTGGTGGTCAGACATAGCAATTCGTAAACAGCCATTGTAAATGTCATAATCACTGTACAACATATAGTTTAGTCACTTTCTGCTACAGTCTGTTTCTTGATGTATATAATACATTTAATATTTATAATTAAATTTACCTCAAGATGTTATTTTTTCCTTTTTTGGAACATGTCAAAACATCTTGACATCTTTTGGAAAATAACATCTTGAGGTAAACTTAATTATAAATATTAAATGAATCATATAGTTAAAAAACCAAAACAAAAAACTATAGACCACTATGACACCCATCAAATTTTATGAAATACATTTCGACTCTTGAAAACTGGGAATTCTCCTCAAGTAGAGAAAAGCTCAATATGTCAACAGCAAAAGCCATAAATGTAAAACTGCAAACATAGTGGGTTAACTACAAGTTCCAGCTAGTAAAAAAATTGATATAGTAAAATAAAAACAGAATTACCAAAACTTGACATAGTAAATCAAATTTTCCAGTTTCAGTTTCCTTCAATAGAAACATTGCAACTCATGGTGCAGAACACAATGCGAAGAACAACAGACAGATCATCCCTTAAATTGATGACCCAGGTAGGGTCACACCCCATCCCACACCAGGTATTACTGCCCACTTGTCCACCTTTGTATGTACCTTGTTTTAACATTCCCTAAGCGGATTGTTGAAATTTCATTATTTATATGACCGATGCATTTATCATACACTGCTGTGTAAGAAGTTTCTATGATCCTCCTTGTTTTTTTGAATTCCCACACACATGTGGTATGATAATATTGCCCTTCACTTTATCCACATTGTTACGACAGTATCACTGATCGTTGGATGGTACAGTGGAAAACAAAATATAAGATATCAATGAAGTCAATAATCACTAGTTTTAATTAATCACAATTAACAGTTTGAAATCAACACGTTATTCAACAAGATTATACTCATACAATAATTCAGTTAAATTTGTCCACATGCAATAATAATGTCAACTAATAGAGTCACGCACAATTATAACACAATAACACTTCGCCTCAATACTTCGAACCTCAATTGAATAAGTTGCTTTTAAATGCACTGAGTAACCGCCCAACGTAAACAGACTGTACGTTACTGGATGCTTATATTTTTACCCTGCTGAGATGCCAGAATAATCGGTCACTTTCTAGATAATGCGTCAAGCAAACTGCGTATTAGAGGCGCTCTAGAATCCACTAGAAACCATGCAAATTGTCTGGCCTTGAACACAGTGCACTGACCAGTACGGTCTGGAATAGCCTCGATTGTTGATGCATGATAAGTGTTATGTAATTGTCTTTCATCTCAAAGTAGCAGCAATATGTACGGACACACACATCACAGCCTGGCTCTGCTGGCATAGTAGAAATACTTGTAGAACGTTCCATATTACGTAACACTGCCCCCTCCTTAAGCCTGTTCATCTCAAACTGGCAAACTGTCTCTTAAGTAATACTTGACCAGGTGATCAAGGTGGACGACCTTGAACTTTTGCTGTCCTTCCTGTTGAATCTGATAGACAACATCATTGATTCTTTTTTCACAGTGTAAGGTCCATCCCCATTAGTCTGAAGTTTTGGCGAATGACCACGACGGCACATTGGGTTGTACAACCAAACCAGATCTGCTTGGAAACCCACACTATTGCTGCGAATGTCATACCGAGTTTTCATTTTATCACTGGCTATCTTCAGCCATCCTCTTATCAAGTGATTAATTTCTCACAGTTGGTTTCCGAATTACAAGGAATAGTTCTGTGGCTCTTCGGATTGAATCTCACCTGATCCAAACATCAAGTCTCCAGGAAGATGAATCTCCCACCCAAACACCAATTTTCATGGAGTCATGCTGGTTGTGTCATGCACTGATAACCTATACGCCATTAGGAATAGGGGTATATGTTGGTCCCAGTCCATTTGGTTCTCATCAACAACTTTCAAAAGATCTGCTCAATTGTCCTATTGAACCTCTCAACCATTCCATCCTACTGAGGATGGAGAGGCATTGTCCTGCTCTTTAGAATTCCGTGTAGATGGCATAATTCTTGAAACACTCCTGACTCGAAGTTCCTCCCTTGATCCATATGGATTTCCATAAGGACTCCATAACAGTAACAGCTGTTGTTAACTAATGCCTTTACCATGGTGGTAACCTCCTGATTTGGGATTGCTTAAGCTGCCACCCACTTAGTAAAATTGTCACCTATAACCATGATGTACGGGTTTCCATCGTTAATAACTGGGAAAGGTCTGTGGCAGTTCTCTTGAAAGGCAGTCCAATGTTAAACTGTTTCATTTTACCCCTACTTTGGGTTTGTGGGCCCTTGCTTGTAGTACATATTTCAAATGTTTGACACCATTCCTCTACGTCGTGGCGAAGATGAAGCTAATAGAATCGCTTCTATATTTTTTCAAGGGTTTTGTTAATGCCAAGACGTTCCATCATGGATCTCCTTCAAAACAGACTGCACTTTACTTTGAGGAACTATCAGCTGCATGACCGTGTCCCGCCCATGTGCACTTTCCCAAAACCTTTTCAGCAATCTGTTCTCTAGGGTAAAAGATTCCCATTGTGCCCAATAGCCCTTTAGCACTTCACAACCATGGCAGACATCTTGCCAGCCCTGGTGGTGACCTTCCTCTTTTGCTGTCAAGATCAGTCCAATGTCTTCATCAGTCATCTGTTATTGTCAAAAATCTTGTATTGTCCAGCCATCTGCTAGGAAATCTACTGCAATGGCATGAACATGTTCACTTGCGTTCTCTTCTTCCTTTTTGCAGCAATGTTGGCAGTCTTCCAAGCACGGTCTTCGAGATAAACCACCTGCACTACCATGCAGGCAACCCCGCCTATGTTGTATCTTGAAGTTGTACTGTTGGAGAGATTCGAGCCACCTTGCCAACTGCCCTTCCAGATTTTTAAATCTCAAGAGCAATGCAAGCACGGCATGGTTGGTGTGTAGTGAAAACTCTCTCCCACTGAGGTATTTATGGAAATGCTTTAAAGCTTGGACAATTGCCAGCAACTCTCTCCTTGTAACGTAATAATTTCTCTCTGGTTTAGAAATCCTCTTGCTGTAATATGCTATTATTTCTTCTTTACTGTTTTGCACTTGACTCAAAACTGCTTCTAGACCAGTATTGCTTACATCTGGGTCTACGATGTACTTACCTTCGGAAGGTGGGAAAGCAAGAATTGGCTGTGAATATAATGCAATTTTCAAAGTCCTGAATGCTTGATCACACTCTTGACCACTGGAAGTTTTGTTTGTTTTTTGTTAGCTCATGTAGTGGTTTAGCAATAGTAGGGAAACCCTTTACAAAACATCTGTAATACAAGCATAACCCCAAGAAACTCTGAACTTCATGTTTACTCTTCGGAACTGGCCAGTGTCTTACAGTGTCTACTGTATTAGTATCCATACTAATACTCACAGCTGAAAACAAATTGCCCAGGTAATCTGTTACAGTGTCTACTTCCTTCTGGAATAGTGAAAATAGTGAAAAACCAAATACAAGACACCAATGAAGTCACTAATCACCAGTTTTGATTAATCACAATCAACAGTTTGAAATCAACAAGTTACTCAACAAGATTATACTCGTGCAATAATTCAGTGAAATTTGTCCATGCACAATAATAATATCAACTAATAGAGTCTCGCACAATTATAACACAATAACACTTCGCCACAATACTTTGAACTTCACTTGAATAAATCACCACTTAAAAGCCCGACATAAACTGTGTGTTGAAGTAATCACCCGACATAAACTGTCTGTCCGTCACTGGATGCTTATGTTTATATACCGCTGAGCTGCCAGAATAAATGGTCACTTTCTGGATGATGTGTTGAGCAAACTGTGTATTACACGCACTCTAGAATCCACTAGAAACCATGCAACCTGTCTGGTCTTGAACACACTCCACTGACCAGCATGGTCTGGAATAACCTCGATTGTTGATGCATGATAAGTGTTACGTAATTGACTTTCATCTGAAAGTAGCAGTAATATGTACGCATACACACATTACAGCTGGGCTCTGCTGGGATAGCAGAGATACTTGTAGAACGTTCTGTATTAAGTAACAATTTTATTCTTATTACTTGACTTGTAGTCCCACATGTCTTAACTTACCTAAGATTGTGGGCCATTCATAGAGAAATCACTCATGTTATAAACCTCTTGTTCAGCAGCACTTCGTTGGAACAAATATTAACTGCTGACTGTACAAGGATGATTGCTGGGAGATATGGTGTGAAAACTGCATTCCAATAATATAATACTTCAAGGAGAACCCTATTGAACAGCCTAGAATGTCCTCTACCCATCCCACCACTCAGCTGAGCAGGTGTACCTCAGTCAAGGCTGCGGTTATTACGTTCCAGAGTACTCTGGAGAACACTTGAAATACGCATTAGCTGGCATGCAGTAAGGAGGAATACTATTCTGGACCTGCACAACCTATAAATGCAGAGCGTCTTTCTTTGTGAGTTCAGTTCATTGAGCGATTTTTCTTGGTGCAGATCAAGTATTGATTGGCGAAGTGTTATTGCGTTATAACTAGTGTGGAACTCTTTATTATTTGACATTATTATTGCGTGTGGACAAATTTAACTGGAATTATTGTACAAGTTGATTACAAATTGTTATTTATGATAAATTAAGTCTGTTTATTAGTGACTTCATTGGTGCCTGTTATTTTGCTTTCCACTGTACCATATGACGATCAGTGAAACCATCATAACAGTATAGTAGAAAAATTATTTTTCTTTTATAAAATTGCTAAACTGCTATAATTGTTTTTATTATTTAGACAAAGCTTTTCGTCATTACTGACATCTTCAGGTCTTAAACAACGGTTGTTTAAGACCTGAAGATGTCAGTAATGACGAAAAGCTTTGTCTAAATAATAAAAACAATTATAGCAGTTTAGCAATTTTATAAAAGAAAAGTAAGGATGGCTGCTAATTTAAACAATACGAAGAAGAAAAATTATTATACAAGTTTGTATCTAAATTAAACACCAAAAACATATACTCTTTCTGTTCTTAGCTTAATCCTAATGTAAACAAACATGCGTGGCACATCTGAAATGATATTTGCTGCTTGAATTAGAGGCGTGTCACTCTGACAGAAGGAGTACAGACAGGTTATATATAATGTTGATACTGTATAAACACAATTGTCATAATTTGTCCTGACCAAAGTACGTAATGTTTGTGTGACTGAGTCAGAGCGACAATGACATATTTTATAAGACAGACTGAATAAGAATGGCTTTCTTTTATTCACTGTTTGAATATCTCAAGAAAAAAAAATAAAGTAGGCCTATACTTAAAACAAAAATAGAAGCTGTGATAATTGCCAGTGTACTGTATATTATCAGCTGCTGTCAGAGAGTAATTCAATGCCTTTCATGTGTGTGTCGGAACTTGAATCATTACTTGAGTCAGCAGTGTGAATGATAAGATTGTCCACGACAGCATCTGTAATTTGGCCCAATTCCCTTATATTTTTCCTTGAATATAAGGAGCTCGACACAACGACTCCAATTGTCCGTTGTTATTTCATTTACCGTCTTCTCTATCAGTTATTTTATAAGCCATGCAGCTTATGTGTTGTATTGTGACGGGCAAGATATCCTTTCAACTGGCTTCATATTTATTCAATGGGATTCAGAATACAGTGATAAGGAGGAAATTTTAAAATGGCGTGGCCCGATTTTTTGTCAATATCATTTATTAAAAACTTTTTAAATTTATGTTCATTTTGCTAGCAGCGATAAAGTTCTACTGTGTATTCAACGTAATCAAAACCACTTGTCACAGTAATGAAAACTCTCACATGACTATACAGGCATTCTGCACATGCGCGTAACAGATTACTGTGTGAAGAACGTCAACGCCCCTGACCAATAGCGTTTCAGATGAGCCACGTGGGTTTGTTTACATCAGGATTAAGCTAAGAACGGAAAGAGTATATATATATTTTAATGTGTGAGTATGGGACATTACACCTGAGTGAAATGTGTTGAACTCTGAAAGTTAGGTTGGATGAGCAGAAAAAAAACAATGTTAAGCAAGGTAGTATCACCATTTGGAAGTTAGAACACATCTAAAATGAAAAACATAGACTTTTATGAGAGGATATTGGCAAGGGAAATGGGAGTTGTACGTATGTTTATAAAGGTGTCCTAGAGGTTGGTGTTGGATGAAAATTCAGCAGTCTAGTGAGCTAAGAAAATTTCCATAATCTGGTTAGGAGTATTAGAAACAAAGTAAAAGAAAAAGTGGACCAGTAGGCTGAAATACCTGGTGTGGGGCATTGATGCTAACTCCAGGTTGTAGTCGATTTTTTATCTGTTGGTGTTCTGTTATTGCAAGCTGCTGGTGTTGTTATCAAAGCATACTGATACGAGTAAGTTTACTTTGATATATAAAGTTAATGTAATTTTGTTTTTTTCTAATATAATATAATATTTTGTTGGTTACAACTTATGGGTAACCTTTACCTTTATAGTTTTGTTTTTGATGGTATCAGTTTTGCATGTTAAGTTTTTGTCTACCTGAATACAATGCTCAATCTGTAGAAATTTAAATGTTGTGTTTTGTGAATCTGATAGTGGAAATACTCCGTAGTTTTTTGTTTGATTCCAATTTGTAATACTACTGATGGCTAGATTGTTATATTCTATTACATTTTAAATATGTTAATGTACAAAATTACAATTTTCACCTACCTCCATGATCTCTTCTATCAGGGTCCAGGATCCAATCACATGTACATTAGATGCAAACGTATTCTATTAGGTTAGAGAAATAACTTATACTACACATCTTTTGAAGAGAAATTATTTTACTTTATTCTTTTTTGTTATTATTTTGTATCTAATTAATAGCTATTCATTTTTTAACTTGTCCTTTACATAAAATTTCTTGAGACATGTTCTTAGTGTTACTGCTTATACAATAAAGAAAACACTGCTTACCTTATTCTAAGTGACACACACACGGAACATACACAGACAGAGCCCAGCTTTGCTCACTCTCTCATTCATACCTCCATATTTAAAAGAAAGAAAAAAAACTTTAACCCATTTTAGCCCAATATCCTTCTCGACCGGAGCACGTGGTGATCACTTGAACGCGTGTCTCGCACTTTTAGTATATACTGAGGTGTCCGAAATAAACTTGGTGTTTTCTTCCCTGTCTTCCCGACCGCGGTCACATAATTTTTTTAACTATTACATTACTTCATTACCGGTAAAATTATGAAACTTTATTAGGAGCCTAACTTAGCTCTGTGTGCCGGCCGACACGTATAGAGTAACTGGGAAGCGTCCTTTGCTGAGCGGTAGGAACTTCGTATTCACGGTCAACAGGTTTTTGTCGCCGTTTAACATTGAGTTGCTGTGTTCTATTGACTTTATGCGTGAAACATAGTAGTTATATCAGCCAAGTGTGTCGACGATATTTGGCGCTGCTAGACTGACGTCACTAGCAGTGGGAGGTCCTGAGCTAAGTTTCCTGTAAGGTGGCTTGTTCATCTCACAAATTGTCCGTTCCAGCACCATTTTTTACAGCGTCATTTAAGTTTCTTGGCGTCCCCACGGCGCGCATACTTGAGCTGTTGAGTACGCGCACCGTCACACTTATACAGAGTTCTGAGAATTCGAGGGTGATACAAATTCCTCGCCTGGTTACACAACAGAATATTACGCCTTGCCTTTGTTCTAACTGTTCTCTTGCCACGTGGTCTGTTACAATGGAAATACAAATTGCACAATACTTTTTACAAAATCCCAAAAAATGAAATGAATAAAAATACAAATACCCCAAACTCGCAATAAATGAAATGACCCAATTTTGACACGTTACAATACCCCCTCAATGAGAATTCTGCTGTCCAGAACAGAAGAAATCTCATTGATAATACCCCTAAGAGGACCGGTGAGGAACTGGTGCCAACAACCCCCTGGTTCTTACTCTTCATGGGTACACGACCCCCCTGGCTTGGCGACTATGGACGCATCTGAACGAGATTACTGGACTTCTCCATAAGAGATCCCAACACCGAAAAATCGAACAGACAAGTACCACAGCACACCTCGCCGTCTAACATGCTACCCCCCAAAAATCCTCAATCCCTGGGTTAGCTTATGCCAGATCCTCCACCGATATGTTTCCCCTTGTATGCAAGCTGGGCTGCCTTTGGCAGATACTGGGCTCACACACACTCGCATTACATACTGACATTACATATATAAAATTGAAAAATTCTTTAAAAGTCATTTAAATTACAACCCGTTGGCTGTTTTCAGGTAAAATTGATTCATAAATTTTGTATAAATTCTAAATTATTCTCTTCATTGTTTCCTGTTTTTATTTAAAATAAGTTAATTTAAACATTTCTTATAATTAAGAACTTCCTTAACCTAACATGTGATCACGTATAGTCTAACAATACAATTCAATACAAAGTAAATCAGTAATCATAAACATGGTTAGTACACAAACAATAAAATAATCAAAGCTTAAAATATCCATTAGCTGGCAGGCGAAAAATCAAGATTTTTTTTCCAAAAAAATATTTTTCAAAAAATTTTAAAATTCAAAGAAAAATTTTAATTTATTAAAATGTTTCCTTTACATCTAGAAATTATTTAAAATTGGTTTAACTTGATCAAAACACAAGTTGAATTGACTTCCATACTACTAACTTATATGACCTCCCTGTCAGCTGATCGAAACTAGGTCAAGTCCACAACCTTGACCCACATATGTTATGTACAAGTTATGTCTGAAAATACATTTAACATCTGTAACATCCTAACTTGAAACACAAAACATAATAAAATAAAATATTTAAAATAACAAAATATTATTGTAAATAATAAGCAAATTGACATTTAAATTATTCAAAATAAACAATTCTTAATTTTCCATTTCCAAATTCTATCAAACTTTGTCACTGGTTTCAAAATAAAAATTTTATATCTTTATTATAAATCTCTTTCTTTATTTAACAATCTGATTCTCCATTACTGTGGGTGATTTAAATTATTTATTTCCTTTAATTTACTACTTGATCTGTTTACATATATAATCTTTCTTCCTCTGACTCTAATACTCATCAACTGTAACTCACGTGACACCCATCTCTATCAAAAACATCTACCAAACACTCTCTAAACCCAACTTATCATTAAACTCAAATCGCCACCTTCTCTCGATATAAAAAAAAAACTCTCTAACCCTTTGTATTTAGGATACGTGTTTCCCCCCCCAAAAACTCATTTCCCATTATCTGGTCCCTGGATTCTACCTGAGGCGACCCCGTCCCCCCTAAATCGTTTCCATCCCATCCCAACTTATCATTATGTTGCGGACTCCTACATTACACTACCCCCTACTACAAAATTGCCATCCCCAAAAATCTCAATCTTATTACCTCACTTCAAATACAACAAAATAACATCATTAATTATAAACATCAACATATCACTCAAAACTCTACACATATTCTCCACAACTACTGTGTCAACATCAATACTTCTTAATTCTCTATAACATACATTAATTCAAAACAACATTACATTATTTTCATCTCTACTATTTCTTTAACTTCAACTTGGACTGATCTACATGTCCCAAAGAATATTCATCACCCACAAACTATCTCTTATTAAGTTTCACAAATTATTACTTTATTTCTCATTACTTTAAATAGCATCTGTAATACATCAAAACATTACATTAAACATTAATTACTTGGAACATTTATAAACCAATATCAGTGACATTTTATTGCTGATCAGCTGATCTTCCTAACACAATGAAAACACATCTCAAAATTGAACAAATTACATGAAATATATATATATATATATTTATTTATTTATCCTTACTTCTCACCTCCTTGTTTCCCCTCTTTCTGATTCTGATACTTTGTGTTAACCGGCTGCTAGACGGTTTAATTATTTACTTAGGTTCAAAAATACACACATAATGAAAACACATATTTTTATCAATACCTATATCTAACTTACAACAATAAAATAATACATTTAAAATTATGGAATGAACACCTTATAGTGAATGTATGAGCATCTAGTTATTCAAACAGAACACAAGCATTTTTATTGGATCAAAATTTGAATTAGCAATTTTGTACGTTATAAAATTTAAATTCGTGACTCATCTGAGTCACCTCCCATCCAGACACTCTATTGCAAGTTATGTAAGGCTGTGGCGCCTTTTCGCTTTCACAAAGACGGCATATTTTGGAGTAGTTTGACCTCTCCGTGTCTTTGCTTCGGCTGTTACATTTTAACGTCTGAATATCAACATACTCTTGTCTATAATTACACGCCCTTAAACGGGTCTACCACCTGGCCTTGCTGTTCCTACTCGAACAGAGTGGTAGCCGCTGTTCCATAGTGCCTGGATTTCCCCTTATCTCACCCCCCATTTAATTTCTACTATATACCAATTTCAAGTCAGCTATGGTCAAGGGACTTGATATGACCATAGCTGGCCGCTAGCCAAATCCACGATTAGTGCTGGTAAGGCAGTAATCGCCCGAAAAGTTGGGGAAATCTAACTTCATTTCATTGCCTGCTCTACTTCATCATTAGTATGTGTGACACGAGAGTCTATCAGTGTGCAAATTTAATTTGCACGAAAAGGGTGTGTCGCACATTTTCGCCATTTTGGCCTCCGATGGAGGTAACACTCTCTGTTACCCCCAACCCATTTCGCTATCTACGAGAGCACAGGCCACCCCCGCAATAGCAACTTAATAACTAACTAATTAAATTTTTATATACATTCTAATATAATATTTTCATCAATAATCATTTAACTCATTCATAACTTTCTACCAGTGGACTTTCTTACAATTTTCAACATTTATTATTAATAATTAGTATATATCATTTTCATTTATTATTAAATTTTTTAATTATCATTTTTGTTGAACACAATTATTCAAATCATCTCATTATTGAATTAAAATCTTAGTTACACCTGTAAACACCAGTAAAAGTTCTATACTTACAGTCCATTTAACATGATATACACAAAACATATTCACCATACCACATTACTTTCACCTCACCTCTGAAACATTTAACACAAACATTAATTTAAATCAAACAATTTATCATTTAATTACCCAATACATCTCTCATAAAATAATTTAAATTCATAAAAAAATTTCAATTATACAACATTTAAATCATAAATCAAAATATTTAACATGTATCCAATTGTTTTAATTAAATTAATTACTGAAAAATACAAGTTTCATTTCTACCAAAACAATTACCATTAACCAATTACTGTTTTCAAAATTAATTCTGTTTATATATTTAAATTGCAAAATATTCTAATATTATTATTACAACAATTATCTTACGTACACCCATTATTTATCTGACCTTCTACAATACACACAAAAAAAATTCACTACAATTATTTACAAACTTTTGTTATTAACTGTTCAGTTTTTCCGCACTTCATTGTCCAAATCTGCCATGTCAAAACCACAAAACAAAATTGTTTATAATTGTCTTTTATTGTTTTATAGTCTAGCCTCTATCGTCATAGATTAACCTTGGTTTTATATAACATTGTTCAGTTTCATTACCACACAAATGACTGTTTTGTGTGTTGTAACCATAAAAACTAAATTCATTCCTCTTACCAAAATACTCATTAAACCAGTCAATGTTAGGTCTTTTTGTTAAGTCTCCATCAGTAAATTCATTCATTATCGGGTTAATTACTTTTGTCAAATCATTATAGTCATTATTATTCAAACATACTTTCAAACTTTCTTTCCATTCATCATACTCTCTATTCAAATCATACACTTCTGTTTCTTTATTAACATACAATTCTCTACTTAAATCTCTCTCATCACAATACCAAATGACACTCTCCAAATTATTCCAGACAGAGGGTACAGAATTACACAATAAACATAAACACTTCACTTCATCTACCCATACGGGACTCTTGCCCTTCTTAAACAATACTTGTGAACACGTTAAATCATCATAAACATCATAAATAATAAGGGGAAAATTTACCCTCTGTCCCCATTCTACCACAACATTATTTTTCCTCTCTCTCTCTAACTCATTAACACACATTAACATCTCATAATCCCATTCTACAATTTCATTAGTACTCTCATTATTTATTTTTACCGTATCACTTTCTGATACCAATTCTTCAAACACATTATTATACTCAATATTATTATTCTCATTATTTTCAACATTATTGTTATCACTTGTTATCTTACTCTCTACTACTACGTTTTTACCCATATCATTATAATTATCCTCTGTTTTACATTCAAAATTTTCAATTACCTTTTGTCTTTGTTTATCAAATTTTTCCACCACATTACTCTCTCTTTTGTCAATTCTGTTATTCATATTTTTTAATGAATGACTCAACGTTTCATTTAATTCATTTGTCAATTTGATAAAGTTACTCTCACATTTGATTTGTACTTTGTTAATTTCAGTTTTAAGTTCATCCAATTTGCAATTAAATTCACTTTTAATTTCGGTCTTAATTTCATCAAAACGATTATTTAATTCGTTATGTTGTTTTTCTGAATTTTCTGTCATACTACACATCAAACTATACAAATTTGTTAACATGCTACTGTCGTCACATTTTTTATTTTGATTCATTGGAATAGGTGTTGATTGATGTTCGACATCTTTCATTATTTTTGATTCGGTTATTTCTACATTAGTGTCAGTGAAGCTGACTTCTTCATTATTAGTTGTACAGTCCCTACTCAAATTTGGGGTTATTTGAATCCCCGAATCTATAGTTACATTATTCTGATCTGTTACATTTACTTCTGTTTTATTCTGACTCACACTTGGAGTCGAATGTGTCTCAAAATCACTCATGTTTGAATCGTCAAAATTTTCGACACTATTTTTATTTACTTTATTCTCGTTATCTGACATTTTTTTGTTTGTTTTATAATTGATATTCAGAATATTTTAATTAATCTAATTAATTAATTTAATTAATTTTTTGTAATGTACTTTCTATATTACTTTCTCATATTAACTTTGCGTACATAACGCATTTTTATTTTATTACGCTAACCTAACACACGTCTGCATCTTTGTAGATGTGGAATTTAATTAATTTTTTAAATTCGTCCCTGTTCGGGCGCCAATGTTATATTCTATTACATTTTAAATATGTTAATGTACAAAATTACAATTTTCACCTACCGCCACGATCTCTTCTATCAGGGTCCAGGATCCAATCACATGTACGTTAGATGCAAACGTATTCTATTAGGTTAGAGAAATAACTTATACTACACATCTTTTGAAGAGAAATTATTTTACTTTATTCTTTTTTGTTATTATTTTGTATCTAATTAATAACTATTCATTTTTTAACTTGTCCTTTACATAAAATTTCTTGAGACATGTTCTTAGTGTTACTGCTTATACAATAAAGAAAACACTGCTTACCTTATTCTAAGTGACACACACACGGAACATACACAGACAGAGCCCAGCTTTGCTCACTCTCTCATTCATACCTCCATATTTAAAAGAAAGAAAAAAAACTTTAACCCATTTTAGCCCAATACCCTTCTCGACCGGAGCACGTGGTGATCACTTGAACGCGTGTCTCGCACTTTTAGTATATACTGAGGTGTCCGTAATAAACTTGGTGTTTTCTTCCCTGTCTTCCCGACCGCGGTCACATAATTTTTTTAACTATTACATTACTTCATTACCGGTAAAATTATGAAACTTTATTAGGAGCCTAACTTAGCTCTGTGTGCCGGCCGACACGTATAGAGTAACTGGGAAGCGTCCTTTGCTGAGCGGTAGGAACTTCGTATTCACGGCCAACAGATTTTTGTCGCCGTTTAACATTGAGTTGCTGTGTTCTATTGACTTTATACGTGAAACAGAGTAGTTATATCAGCCAAGTGTGTCGACGATATTTGGCGCTGCTAGACTGACGTCACTAGCAGTGGGAGGTCCTGAGCTAAGTTTCCTGTAAGGTGGCTTGTTCATCTCACAAATTGTCCGTTCCAGCGCCATTTTTTACAGCGTCGTTTAAGTTTCTTGGCGTCCCCACGGCGCGCATACTTGAGCTGTTGAGTACGCGCACCGTCACACTTATACAGAGTTCTGAGAATTCGAGGGTGATACAAATTCCTTGCCTGGTTACACAACAGAATATTACGCCTTGCCTTTGTTCTAACTGTTCTCTTGCCACGTGGTCTGTTACAATGGAAATAACATTGCACAATACTTTTTACAAAATCCCAAAAAATGAAATGAATAAAAATACAAATACCCCATACCCGCAATAAATGAAATGACCCAATTTTGACACGTTACAAGATTTAATTAAGGAAATGTTAATTATGAAAACATAAAATTTCTTGATTATATTTTGTTACACCTAAGCTTAAATTACAGTTTCTTAAATTAATAGGGCTCAAAATTGGATTTGTTCAATCGAATGTTTAAGATTGTTATGTGCTGTAATAAGTAGTTGGCAAATGTTCAGTGAATTTGGATATATTTCATTTATATTACTACATTGAGCTGAAAAATAACAAATTGCCTACATGACTCTTGGCAGATGGCAGTGCAAGAAGCAATGGAACAAAAAATTAGTTCTTCAGACACTTTCAAATTACAAGAGGAACTTGGGGAACTGTTGAACAGGCCTTCTGATGATCTCTGAAGTGGCGAGGTAAAAGAATTCAGACAGTTTTTACATGAATTTAAAGATGATTTGGTGCTTCAGAACCATGGCAGATATCTTGCCAATCAGGCCAATGACCTTCCTCTTTTTCTGTCAAGATCAGTCCAATATCTTTATCAGCCATCTGTTCTTCCCTGAAATCATGTGTCATCAACCATCCGCCAGGAAGTCTATACGTATGGCTTGAACTTATTTGTTCGTGTTCTGGTTTTCCTTTCTCCAGCAATGTCAGGAATCTTCTGAGCCATGGTCTTTGAGGTAAACCATCCGCATTACCATGCAGATACCCCCGCTGGTGTTGTACCTTGAAGTTGTATTCTTGGAAACATTTGAGCCACCTTGCCAACTAACCCTCCAGAATTTTAAACCTCAAGAGCCATGCAACACAGCATGGTCGGTACTTAGTGAAAATTCCCCTATACAGATATTTGTGGAAGTGCACCAAAGCGCAGATTGTAGCCAGCAAATCACTCATTGTAATGCAATAATTTCTCTCTAGTTTGGAAAGCCTCTGGCTTTAATATGCTGTTACTAACAGTTCACCATTTTTCCTTGAGACAAAACTGCTCGTAATGGCCATCGCAGATTTAATTTGCAGCATTGGTTATATGGGTTACACTGTTGCCGGGTTTCGTGTGTTGCAATGCGCATTCCGTGCAGTGAAAGCATTTGAAGTGTATTTCTCCCGAACAAAGATGTCAATTTATGTCAGAGTGAACATTTTCATTGAAGGACTTCAAATTATTGTACAGTTTTAGTAGTGTTTTACTTATGATGTAAATACTTACGTGTTAACAGTTACGTGAAACAGTATCACTCAGTTGTATGTATGAAAATAACATGACGTTAATTACCAAAAAGAGCTTTACTTTACATACAGTTGGAAATGTGTATATATTCTTTAATGAATAAGAGGTGTAGACAATCAATATAAAATATCAGGTAACTAAGCAAGAATGAAACATTTGTACTACAGGAAAACCAATTATCCAAAATAATAATTGTGAATTGTAAACGTGCAAAACATTGTACTCTTAAAAAATACATGATGTTAAAACTCATATAAAATTTATACTATATCTTATAGGATTATGCACATGCACACATGTGTGCGCACACGCATGCACACCAGGGTGTAACATAAAAGGTGTACTCACTATACAGATTTTAATTTTTTGCATCAGCAGAAGAAAAAAATGTTCACACACACACACACACACACACACACACACACACACACACACACACACACACACACACACACACACACACACACACACACACACACACACACACACACACACACACACACACACACACACACACACACACACACACACACAGAGGTCAGGAAACATTCAATTTTCTGTATGGCCGTCATTTTGTACTTTTTAAAGAAGACAGAGATATCTTAATGAAATTTGCCACTGTTTACATTAATGGAATTTAACCCTTTATAGAGCAAAACTTTTTTTAGGTGGTGTCTATAATGTCTATTAAAAGTTTATATAACATATCTAAATGCTTGCAAAAATTCTAAAATACTTTAAATCTTATTATACTTCAGTGGCGTACCTACGCCAACTGGCGCCCGGGGCAAACTTCAAGATTGCCGCCCCCCGTCCTTTCACAATTGGTGACTGTAGAATCATCTTACCTACTTCCAACTCCCATTCCTCGCCCACATTTGTTCTTCTGTTGTTTACTGTCGGCTGTTTCTGTGCTACATCTCTGATCACACTACACTGATCATTATCTATGTCAGCACACAATAATTGTCATAAATTAAATATTTATAAGTTTCATTAGGACTAGGTTATTTTCAATAAAGATTCAGTTTATTTGTAACAAACGATTATAATTGGCTAATAAGTACTTAACAAATCTGGTATAATACGATACAACTTATATTTTAAAATTAAACTCTAATTATAAGAAGAACTGAAAAACCTTACATATCTAAAATATTGCAATGTAAATATATTGCACAAAATGAAAGTAGCATTGCATTTTTTGAAAATACATGAAAAATATCAAAATTTCTCAAATAAAATATCTTAGATTCAAGATTCTTACAGTGTTGGAAAACACTTTTATAACAATTTATTGAATTATTAATAATTGTATATGTATATAGCAGGCATTTAAACTAGAAAATAACTATAGCTTTAACTATAACTTTGTTCAATCAACATGCAGTTTTATAAGTGTACTTTCCTAGCCTTCAGTGATGCAGACTCATTTATTAATAGAGTATAATCTAAAGCAGATGCCACGTCACTTTCAATTGACAGAATTGCTAAATTAGTTAGTCTCTCTTGCGTCATTGTGGATCTTAAGTAGCTTTGTATTAGTTTTAGTTTACTAAATGATCTCTCACATGATGCCACAGATACTGGTATAGTTAGAAGAAGTTTAAGTGCTACGACTAAAGTGCTATATGCTTCTAATCCCATAGCAGATATGTATAATAAGATATCTTTAGGATTATTTAAATCAAGCTCTTCACCATTTGATTTTGATCTTCTTAATAGAGTTATGATATCTTTTATGTCTTCAAATAATTCATCTCCATTTAGATCATTAGGGTACTTTTCTGCAAGTCCTAAACACTTTTTTCTCAGCTCTTCCATCTCTTTTTCTTTGTATTTTATATCCATGTAATCTTCGAAATTACAAAGGAATCCAAAGCGTGAGTCCAGTTGCTTAACATTTAAGAACCGTTAACCTAATTCCAATAGAAGCTTATCCAATATCTCTACTATGCTTCGTTTTACTTCATCTTTCCAGGAAAGTCCAACGTCCTCAGCTATTTCCCCGGGCATTTTTCGTTTTTTTCTTTCTCTTCGTTCTGTAGGTACTCCCCATTCTTCACACTTAGCAGCAGCTTTTGTCACCACGTCATCAGGAAGGTTTTCTCTCCATTCGCTAAGTTTATCTTGGAGAGACTGTAGACAGATTAGTACATAGGTAAACGAAATACCTTTGATTTGCAGGGTTTTTTGAGTTCTGTTAATCTTGGGGAGGACTTCAGACCAGAAAAAGAGTAGACTCACAAAATCGAATCTTTCAATGGCAGTTATCAACAGTGATGCAGACTGTCTAGTATCAATGGTTTCAGATAGTGTATCTCTCAATTTCTCTAAAGCGCTTAATACTCCATCTAACTGGGATGATAAGGCTTTCACAGCTTCTGCCTTTGAACTCCATCTCGTGTCAGAGTGCCCCTTCACCATTAATTTCACATGTTCCTTAAGAACACTCCACCGGTGAGTTGAACTAGAGAAAAAGGCATATACGCGTTCAACAGTCCCGAAAAAAGTAACTGCATTTACGTTAACATGTGCAGCATGAACACCAACCAAATTAAGCGAATGATTGTCACAGGGAACAAACACGGCTTGTTGATTTAGATCCAATAACCTTGTTTGGACGCCAGAATGAATTCCAGCCATTGTTGCTTGGTTGTCGTAAGATTGACCCCTACAATCTGCAAAATTTAAACCATCTTTTTCCAATTTCTTCGTTATCACTTCAGCAATGCCCTCAGCCGTTTTGTCTTCAATTGGAACAAAATCTATGAAACATTCCCTGACTTCAACTGAACCTTGTTTTACTTCGACAAATCTTACAATCTGCGACATTTGTTCTTCATGTGATGTGTCTGGTGTACTATCAAACATAATACTGAAATACTTGGCGTGCTTGCAGGAAGCAATAATTGTCTTTCGAACATGTTCACCTAGGAGGTTTATAACCTCATTTTGCACTCGAGGAGAAAGATATGATACACTTCCTGGATTTTCGGACACTGATTGCAAATGAGCCCTCATAACGGGATCAAATTTAGCTAGGTATTTCAAGAGAGCGAGAAAGTTCCCAGGTCTACAATTGTCATCGTCTACAATCGACTCTCTGTGGCCTCTTAAAGCTAAATTCTGTTGAGCCAATGTTTGAACAGTAGCAATTACACGTCAAGAACTACTCTCCAAATTCTACTTTGCTCTAGAACCTGTTGTTGAAGGCGGTCATCAATAACTGTCCCTTTTTGTAAGGCACGTTCTAAGTCCTTCCATTCCAAAAACGCAACCCTGTGAGCGGGGCTGTTCTCATGATCTTGAACGCGCGGATTTAACTTTCGCCATGTTGAAAATCCTGTTTCATTATTAAAGCTAGATTTATGATTTCTCTGCGGAAATAGCGTGCAACAAAAACAAAACAGGGATTTCTTAGATGGGGAAAAACACATCCATGACCGATTAACCTTTTCTCCATTTTTCAAAGTTTTTTTAAACCAATGCCAATGCAGAGATCGTCCAGATTCATCCTCAGGAAAAACAGAGTCTTTGTTTTGCAGTTGGTATGTACCTTTCATTACAAATGAGTCAGACATTGTTTTGAAATATTCGTCGGCCACACTCCAATGTCGTGCAACATCAATTTTTCACAGTTATCATTGTCAAGTGGATCAGCCTTACTTTCAATCATTTCATTCAAGCTGGTAGGCCTATTTTCAATTTTGTCAAAACTTTCATTTTCAGGTGCTGAGTTTTCATGTGAAGGTCCTACTTTACTTGATTCTAAGTTTTGATTTGAGTCATCTTCTTCAAAGTCACTGGTTGATGTTGTAATTTGAGAATAGTCCTTCAGCCGGGAAGTACTAGAACCATCATCTTTTTGACTATTAATGTTCGATGCTTCAAATTCAAGATTCAATTCATCGCTGTCAAGTTCAGGTTCATTTCGAGTTGTAGAGGTCGATGACGATGATCCTTCTATAAAAGCTTTCATAAATAACTTGCAACTCTCGATTGATTCAGTACGTTGTTGTTTCAGTTTTCTATACTGAGCCCCACTTGGCTTCCGTCGTTTCATTTTTGGGATCTGGAATAGAACAAAGTTAATTGGTTAAACTTGGTTTCAGCTTTAGGGATTTTTTGCGAATTTCGTCACGAGTAATAATCGCCCTTAAATTATAAAGATCCAACCATTATTAGCAGATTGTTAAATCTAGCTATTGTTTTCGCGTATCCGCCTTTTTTTCTCTGTCGCGCTCAAGTATGAATATATTTAGGAGGCTGTTGGTTGTTTTTAAAACATATGGTTTTTATAACGAGAAACAACTAAAAGCATTAGAAAAGCAGAAAATCCTAATGAATTATGCTGTTGGTAAATATAAAAATGAAATTTATTAATATACAAAGTATAATAACAAAACACATTGGAAATATGGTCATATACGAATGTTAGGTTGAAGAAAGAAGAAGTAAAAAAAATAATTGTATACATCAGTTTAAATAAAATATTAGGACACTTCACATTCGATTAATGCATACCAGTCATTTATCGCGTAAATAAATTAGGGCTATAATTAATATTACTACGCGTTTAAAAAAGAAATATTGGTTTGTCCGTATGCCTCACCATATGAAGTAACTTAAATATTAGTTTAGCATTTTGCGGCGACTTTTCGATAAATGAATGAATAAGAAGAATTATAAGTTAGCCTATATGAAAACAAAATTATACGCCTATACCTAAATACCGGTATAACAAAACTAGCGAAACTATTATGTAGTTGTTCTTAATGTAATATCTTACATTTTAATCTCGTATTTATACTTTACGCTGTGGGAAACAAAAGGTAATCTTCAAACTTCCGTTTATACATACAAACACGTATGCGCAAATTTGTGTGAGCGTGTAAACGCCTGACGCATACCGACTGCTTCGCGTATGTTCGTTTCGTTTCGTGTGTGTTCGTCGAGGCTGGTATGCGTCGTAGGCTAACAAAAATATTATAACTTTGACGCACACAGAGAGACTGTGACTGAGATCTCTATAAATGTGACGCATACAGAAAAACTGCGATCTCTATAATTACTAACACGGTTAATTAACAAACGCACGAATAATATCTTAAAAGTTATATTTTGAAACGAACAACGGACACAGTTTTATTGGACAGGCACGCTGGTTTTAGATTACTATAATTACCGGTACCAAATAAATTACCGACATTCTGTTAGTTAACAAGCGCAAAGTACACTAAAACACGTGGTGTGTACTAATACATTTCCCGCCTAATTCAGCGCCGGTGGGTTTCGTAATTACTCGTAGCATTAAAATCACCTCCAAGCTGAAAATGATAGATGAGTCTTACCTGGATGAAGTAAGTAATGTGATAAACAATTAGCACCTAAAATTATTCAAAACACCGCCACTATCACGATCTGACACTCTCGAAGTCTACAGCAACACTGAATATCCGTCCGTTTGCTTCAGTTGACTGACCCGACGAGCTAAAAATAGCTAACAATGCATGGGACCACATGAAACTTCATTATAACTTTATTCTAAAACACATTCTGTCACATGTACATTATATTGCATGTTTCCTCCTAACCCTATATTGTTGTCCTAAAGTACAAATAAAAATTGTTTTGGCATTTTGGCGCCCCCCTTCAAGCGGCGCCCGGGGCGGCCGCCCCCTTCGCCCCCCCCTAGGTACGCTACTGTTATACTTACTGTTATCATTTTTGCTTGGCAAAAAATCGACCACAATCCATTTACGGCAACTGCTCAGACCTTAAGTTTTTGTGGTCAATATTTCAACCACCTCTTGGCATTTGCTTCTCTCTGTTAAAATAAATGTGAAATCAATTGTAAACATTTTGTAAATATAAACAAATTTATTTACAAAAATTGGATATGTTTTCTACTACACTTATACAAAAAAAGTACAATTACACTTATGTTAGACATTACAATCAGTTATGTATTGGTATTTACATGCTGTACTGTGATGCAGTGTTGTTACTGATTACTTGTAAAACTATTTACTCTCTTCATATTAAAAATAATAAATTTTATTAAAGATTTATATTTTATAATATATTTACATGAAAATATTAAAAAACCATATATGAAAAACTAAATGAACTAAATATAAGTTGTCCCTTCCCCACAAGAAAGAAGCCATACATAAACGTCTAAAAACAGAATATAAAAGTATCTACAGAAATATAAAACTATGATAAATAAAGAGAAGAGGCCCTTTTTCTCATTTCCTTCCATGGAAAGGTGCAAAACATTGTTTGCATAAAGCCACCTTGCATGTGCTACAAGATAACTTACTACGTTTTGGTTTGCTTCGTGTACTGCAAAATGCACACCTCCTTGTGTACCAGCTGTAGGCATGTGCTCAGTTACATTATTGAACTGCATGACAGGCAATCCTTCAGCACCTTTTTTAAATTTTGATTTACTCACCACAAATTTTGAGCTGGGTGTTGGTCCTCTTTTCAATTTTGAGCAGAAATCTCCATTTAACTCATTAGCCAAAGCACTTCTAAATGCCAGATGTGAGAGGGGTTTTTTCCTTTGAGCTAGATTATTAGTTTCTTTATATAATATGTATCCATTTACAACTGCAGCGTCAATAAAATAAAAGAAAATTTTCATCCACCCATGCCTTGACTTCCAAGAAATGTTATACGATGAATGGTGCTGGTCGAATCTGTCCACCCCTCCCATGTAGCGATTGTAGTCCGCAATCGACTTAGGGCAAGAAACGCTCTCATTTTTCCCTACCTTGTTACGCCTGGTTACAAATGCCATTTCCTCTGGGTTGTGCATATTACTACAAACTAAGACACATTTCCTACCCCTATCCCTCCACTTGGTGATTGAAATATCATCAGACATAACAAAATCAGATTCCCCAAGTTTCAAGTTTTTATCTGCGGTTAGCATATCTTTTGGAAAAAACTTCCTTGTGGATAAAATGGTACCACATCCATAAAGTCCTTTTTTCAGCAGTTTAGACAAAAGTGGTAAACTACTGAAAAAACGATCAAAAAACAAACAGTATCCCAAATTCTGAAAAAATGAGGAGAGTGAAAGAACTACTTTTTATCCTAGGGGTACGTTATCATTATCAGTTTTTCCCTCATAAATTTGAAAGTTCAACATGTAACCAGTAACAGCACAGCATATTACAAAAATTTTGAAACCACGCTTTATAGGTTTTAGAGGCATATATTGTTTCAAAGAGCTTCGACCTTTGAATGCCGCCATGCTTTCATCAATAGACAGTCATCTGCTCGGGTTGAATGCTTCTCTGAATACCTTGTTGAGATGTACTAGCAGAGTACTTTGTATAATTTATCGTAATTTGGATCTTTTCTTTTTGGCATTTTTTCTTTGTCATTCAAATGAATGTGCCGTAGGATTTTCAAGAATCTTTTGAGGGACATTATACCTGCAACTCGAGGTACATGGAAGTTTGGGTCTGATGACCAGTACAGACGAATGCTTGGCAGGGAATGAAAACCCAGGGTATTTTCAGACCAAATGGTTCTGAAAATGCGTGATTGCTATATTTTTCAGGATTTTTCCCTTTTTTAGAAAATTTTAGTCCTCCTGAAGCTACTGAACTTGTACTAGGACCATCATCACCCGATTCGGAATCAGAACTAGAATATGATTGTGGATGAACTATCTCATCATCTGAGTCAGCAGTGCTGTCATCTGCTTCAGATTCCACGTCCATGTCTTCAGCACCAGCTTGAGTTTCATTGGTGTCTCTGGGCCTTGGAACAGTGAGTACATCCTCAGCATCTGAATCTCCTCCATACTCAGATCAGACCCAACACCATCCAGAAAATTGTTCAACTGCCGCTGTATTTCAGACAGGCTCAAAAAATCTGAATTTCCCCTAGGCATTATGTCCTAAATGTAAAAATATATTTATATATTAGGACTCTGCATAGACTGTAATGTTTGTGAATTTAAAAAATAATGTGAAAAAAGAGTAAAAGCAAGTATGAAGTAAAATTAAAAATGAGAGTATCATGTGCAATTGCGATGAAAAACTGTCCCTTTGTATCATGGCATGTGTACCACTTCATTGCATTTGCATATAACATCTAAGCGCATTATTTTATTTTTAAAATTATCTGATATGTATGTTAAATAAATGATGTTGTAACAAAAAAATATAATAAAACAGAATATTACTTGGCCAGAAGTATTTATTTACAAGTAAAGAACAGCCATGCACCAGAAAAAGTGAGGTTATGTACGTCAGTTCTGTCTCTCCGTATAAAACATGATACTGACAGTTATTTATATTACTTATAACACAAAATTAAGGCAGGTTACTGTTGTAGCAATTAGTTGTAACTATGTATTCTTAACAAGTAACATTAATACTGTAAATATAAACACTTACCAGCAAGAGAAGCAAAGAATGTACACAACAGACACCGTGAAGGCTTTGTGGTTAAATTTTTGACCACAATCTGAAGTATACTGTAAACAAGTGCTGCAGTCTGTTAGAGAAACTATGTAACTTCATTGTGGCTATGATATCGACCACAGTCTGTTCCAGAAAACTGTTCCCTCTGTTGTAGTCACTTGATCAGTGTAAAACAATAGGTATTTTAAAAGTCGTGAGAGCTGGTTGAAATATAGACCACAAACTTATAAAGGGTCTAATTTCATAAATAGGACTATGGTTCCTTCAGTATAAGAAAAATGTATTTAAAATTATTACTGTGAACAAAGACTTACCCCAATTATAAAAACACCATACATTAAGGAATTTTTAACGAATATAGTGATATAAAATTATTGCAGAAATGTGCAATAATAAAGACAGTAGGTAATTTAATGTTAATTACTAGTGTAATTAAATAGTAATTAATAAGTGTGATATATATGAGTGACCAGAAAAAAATTACACAAACGATATCGCTCATGCTATGAGTATGTTTACAAAATCGCAAAAATGAACCAAAAAGTGATTTGTAATTAAAAGGACACTTTCCACGAAGTGACAATATCTAACAGGTCGAAAACAGTCCTGGACTTGTCAGATCGCCGTCCAGTATAAATACCACCGGCAATTTTGGGGCGATCTCAGAGAGACTCAAGATATCTTTACACAACGTCACGCTTCTGGTCTGCTGACCAATCGAACATCTTTACCACACACACCAAGACTTATGGAGGAACTCTGGACCATCATAAACAACAAACCATAGAGACAGAAAACACAGCATCAGCATAATCATCATCATAAAATTCTCAGGATTCAGGACACACACACACACACACACACACACACACACACACACACACACACACACACACACACACACACACAACGGTAACGTCGGCAGTGCGCAGGTGATGAATAAACAACTATATTTTTTGTTTATGAAAATAACTCTTAAAAAGAAACTTATATAAGAACAGTAAAGACTTAAAGTTTTAAATATAATCACTACATCAATTTAAGTGGTAGTTAAAGAAAATAATTTAATTTAACAAGAAAATTTAAAAATACTAATCTTCTGTTGTATGTTAAAATTTGGGTGTGTCAGTAGAAATAAATAATAGGTTGGAAGTAAATGTTATATTTTTTATTTTGTTTATAGCAACAATTAGTTTTATTCTTGAGATTTAATATAATTTAATATGATAAAATATGATATATTATATATTATAGATAATATGATATATTATAGATTTAATATAATATAGCTCTTTTCACAATAAAAATAATATAATTGTTTTATTATCACCTGCGTATATCTGCTGTTACCGTTGCGTGTATGTGTGTGTGTGTGTGTGTGTGTGTGTGTGTGTGTGTGTGTGTGTGTGTCCAGAATCCTGAGAGTATGGTGATGATGATTCTGATGTTGTGTTCGTTGTCTCTAAGGGTTGTTGTTGGTGATGCTCCAGAATTCCTCCTTATGTCTTAGTGTGAGTGTGGTACAGTGTGTGTGTGCAGGTCGATCTGCAAACAGGCAGCGTGACATCGTGTGTAGATTTCTTGAGTCTGAGTGTGTGATCGCCCAAAGTTGCCAGTGGTATTTATACTGTAGGCGATTTGACAGGTTTAGGACTGTTTTTGACGTGTCGGATATTGTCACTTCGTGCAAAGCGTCCTTTTACTTACAATCACTTTTTGGTTCATTATAGCGATTACGTAAACATACTCATAGCATAAGCGATATCATTGTTTGCATAATTCTTTCTGGTCACACATATACTACACATATTAATTACTATTTAATTACACTAGTAATTAATATTAATTAGTTAGCATCTTTAATTTTGCACATTTGGCAATAATTTTTATATCACCATATTCATTAAAAATTCCTTTATGTAATGGTGTCTTTATAATTAGGGTAAGTCTTTGTTTACAGGTTTAAAACGTATAATTAGTTTATTTTAATCCTGTTAAAACCTGATTAATTGACAACCAACAATTCTTACGCGTTTCCCCTTTTTGTCATTCACTGCAGGTAGGAACTGGCTTACTCACACATACACACATATGCTGTATCTTACGCTGGCACAGCAGGTGTCAATTTTGACAGGCTCCAGCCTGTCCGTTCCCGCACAAAACTGTCTAAAAGTGTTCGTCTTATTCTTTTTACACTAATTATTTATAAAACGTACTGCCCTGAGTAAATATGCAAATATATGTATTGTTGCAATAATATATAGTGAAAAACAACAATTAATTAATGAAATAATAAATATACAGTATATCAAATTATTTCGCACATAAACAAACAACATAACCAAACTTCCAAATAACCACATTACCAAATTATTAAATAAATATCAAACACGAAAGAAACAACTAATGAACACAAACATGAATATATACTTCAATAGACAATGCCAAAAACACCAACTGACACCTAATTACATCAACATAAACACAAACAACAAAAATATGACTGCACAAAAAACAATAAAACAGGCACAAAAATTATGGATACAAAATGAAATTAATCAATTATACAGTAAGAAAAACAACATAACACTAGACATATATAAATTACACTTAGAACTAACAAGTATATTACATCCAATTACATGGCATAATAAATACAATGATATAACTTAGAAAGTAAAATAAAATTTTGTTGAAAAATACAAAAAGACAAATACAATAAACAAAAACTCAACACATTAAAACAACACAACAAAAAACAAAAACAAATATACATTTTATCCTCGAACCATTAACCTAAGCAACACAGAATTTAACAAAAAAGAAACAGAATATTTAAATAATATATAAAAACTAACCTAACTCAAAACACAAACAAAAACCTAGAAATTTTAATTGTAGAAACAGAATTTGCCATTAACCTAAAACAAGACAAAATTCAAGAAGAAAAATGAACAGAACCAACACATATAATTAAAAAAATAATCACAAGTTAAATAAAAAACAAATCTAAACAAAAGCAGGATAATAAAACATTAAAAAATAAATTAAAAATAAAGGTAATAACAACAATTTAATCATAACTAAAGCAGACAAAAACCTGGCAACAGTAATTATTGACAAAACAGATTACATCAAAAACTGAAGACTTCATCAAAAATAATGATTGCATACAATTAAATAAAGACTCAACAGAAAAATATCTTAAACAAACAATAAAACTAATCAAAACAGCTAAAAACATTTTCAACAATAAAAATACAGACATATATATATATATATAAATAATAATACAAAACTACCTAAAATGAATAGCCTAATAAAAATACATAAATTAAACAACCCAATACGACCATTAATCAACTTCAAAAAAGCACCTACATACAAAATAGCAAAAATAATAGCACAAAAACTAAAAAGTAACCATCTAACAAATAATCATCACAACATAAAAAATACGCACGAATTAATAGACAAGCTAAAGGTAATAAATATAGATGAAACATTTTTCACATCACATGACATCACAAATATGTACACCAACATTCCAATTTATGAAACTATAGACATACTAATAAACAAACTTAAAGAACAAAATGAAGACACAATATATAACTAAAATAAAAAATAGCCTCCTACTAATACTAAAACAAAATTACTTTGAATTCAATAGCAAAATTTATCAACAACAAGAAGGATTGGCAATGCGATCTCTATTATCTAGCATAATAGCAGAAATATTCTTACAACATATAGACACCAAAATACAAAATATTATAAATTCCTTTGATCCAAATGGCATTTGGATAAGATATGTAGATGATGGGCTATATGTATCAAGTAACAAAAACACAAATGCAGATAACATATTAAAACAAATCAATAACATACATCCAAAAATACAATTCACAGAAGAAAAAGAAAATCATAACAAAATCAACTATTTAGACATAACCATCACAAGATACAATAACCACCTACAATATGCAATATACAGAAAACCAACTTCCACTAACACATTATACCTAACCATTCTGACCACCCACACAACATAAAATGGCAGCATTCTATTCACTATTTAACAGAATGTAGAAAATACCCCTAAACAAACAAGAAACAGACAAAGAAAGAAATATAATTTACCAAATTGCTTATGAAAATGGATATAATAAAAACACTGTAAACAAAATAGAAAATAAAATAAAATATAAAATAAAAACTGAACAATTAAGAGTTAATCAAAATGAGCAAAAAAAAATTATAACAACAATAAAAATGGGCCACATTCACATACATAAATAATAAAATGACAAAGCTAACAAAACTGTTTAAAAACACAGACATTAAAATAGCATACAAAACTAATAAAAATTATCTACAAAAACTAAATAACCCACACAACAAAGTTAATACAACAACCAATGGTATATACAAAATTGAATGCCAAGATTGCAATAAATGTTACATTGGACAAACAAAAAACAACTGAAAAAACATTATTTTGAACACCTAAACACATACAAAAAACCAGAAATATATAAATCTAATTTGACCATAAATACAGTAAACACTGGACATGAATTCCCAGACATAACCAACATGACACTAATAAAACACATACCACACAACGGCACTATAATGAACATTTGGGAAAATTTACAAATATACAAACATAAAACACAAAACAAACTAATACCTGAACAATGCAAAACATGACACAATTTTCAAAGGACTCAACATCGAAAATACATAAAATACTAATACATACTGTGATGGCAGCGGTATGCGAACATCTGCTCTCCGTTACCAGCGGCCGAGATGTGACCAACTACGTGCTCGGAGCAAGCCAATCAGGCATCAGCAGCCGCCGAGATGTGACCAACTGCGAGTTCGGAGCTAGCGAATCAGCGATCCCGGTTAGTCAATAAAACCCGGGCCGTCAGAAAATTTTGCGAACTCTTCATCGCCACGCCATCGGACGCACTTCATCTCCTCTCCTCTCTCGGACGACATCGGCGCGGAGTCAGCCGGAAGGAACGGCCGAAGAATAGAACCGGCGTTCTTGCGTCTTCACCCTCCAGTTCCGCGCCAGCGATGGATTTCGCTGGGCCGGCAGCCGACTCTACAACCGGTGCCGATTGTAGAAGAGGAGGACTGCAGTACGCCACGAACAGCAGGCGCAGCCGCCGAACATCTCAGCGCGGCACTACCAACATCACCGTTCTCCCACTCGGTCCATTTTAGAGCCACCAAAATAACTAGAGTGTACGATTGGCGCCGTTTGTCATGCGGCAAGCCTTTTGTCCGGTGACAATACACCACGATCACACACGATAATAGCACTTTAAAGTACCAGAGACCAACAAGAAACCACAATAACGACCAGCCAACACTCAAGTACTTCACCAGATGCAAAATCACGAAGGCTGAGGATGAGAACACAATGGTTCTCGAAACGTGTTCCTAATAAGGAAAAAAAATATCTTGAGGTAATTTCATTATAAATATTAAATACAGTAAAACCTCTCTAGTCAGACACCCGGCTGGTCCGACTGCGGCTCAGTCACCGACTTGTTGATGACTCACCAGCTTGTTTACATACTTGTCAGTTGTTTTGCTGCCTCAGTGAGCCGGCATCTAGTGTCTAGTGCGTGCTAATTACTTGTCCTGTGTGAATTGGTGTACGTAGTAATTGGTGACAGTTTTAGTGTTTACAAATATTTTTTTATACTTTTAATACTGTGTGTGCATACTGTTGTAGTTTTTGCATTATGTCAGGAACAAAACGTAAACACGAAAACGTAAACAGCAGAAATGATTATTTGGGTTTGAATGACGAATACATTCGCATTCTCTGTAATTCACAGATGTACTGAGTTGTAGGGGATTATGTAACTCGTTTAGACTAACTGACGCCAGACACGAACACAGACTGATGTTTCATAATAAAATTGTAAGCATGTGGGTTAAAAGAGGTTCCCCAAAGGGTGAACACTGTTTGAGTTAACATTTCTTTTAGTTGTTAAAAATTATTTACTTCCCTGATCTGTCCCGTTACACATTTATTGTACATAACCAATCATATAGCCTGGTAGCCTACTGTATAAGTTTTATTTTAATTTAGACTGTCTCATTTAATGAAATAATAAATATTTTGTATTCTTCTGATAATCCGACCTTTTTTGCGTTCCAACCATACCCCCAGTCCCACAGGTGATGGATTAGCGAGGTTCTACTGTACAGCAGAACAACTGTACTGTAGCGTTAGGGATGCAATGATACAGCCATACGCTGTATTAGGCATTAATTTGAATAAATATAAAATTTGTAGAATTATTATAAGTTAAGGGTAAATGAACAGGTCTGAGATTGTAAAAATATTTCATTGTTAGATTAGGGGAGAAATTAACCTGTTCCGACAAGCAGAGAACACCTGCTCAATTGTATGTGTGTTATGCGTGTATCTTGTGTGTGTTAGTGATGCATGTACAGACAGGAATCTCAGCAACCCGCCCCAAGTAAATAATAAAATAATTATTTTAATTCACTGTGCGAAAACTAATTAGTGTAGAAACAAACCAAAGGCACCAAAGTGTGTGTAAAATTTAATAGTTATCCCCAGTGAAAAAATGACGTTAATAGGACACGCTATGTGAAGTCAGTGCGAAATAAACGTGCCAAAAAATACGCAAATTAGCCTATGATGCTCAAATTAATACAGTGAGTGCTTAATCGAATTAGCTATGATTTGTGCTATCTCGATTCCATGCAAAACATTGCTATTAGCTAATAAATGCAAATAGATGAAAAGGTTCGTGAGTAGGGGCTATCAGGCGATATGCATGTATTGACAGGACGATTTTGGAGCCAACTGACACGGAATCTCGGAGGGTATAAATTGAGGGTTCGACCGAAAACCCTTCTCTTCATTTCAAGACACAGTTGCAGTCGGACATGCTGTCCATCGGCAGAACAGTTTTATTTTTATTACAAGTCGCATTAACGAAAGAATAAAATGTTCGTTAATTACATGACAATATTCCGGAAAACGTAAGTACCGGGATCGTTTAAGTCTACCAAGAGTATCTACGGAGAAGCTACCAGAGCAACGAGGGATGGTGGACATTAGACGATGTTTAAGATCTACCTTGCAGCAGATAACAACTCTCTGAAGCGAACCACACACTGCTGGAGAACAACGCTGGACTCTAGAGGTACCCAGGACCACACACTGCTGGAGAATGACGCTGGACTCTAGACATATCCAGGACCACGCCAGCCCAGGAGGAATGGATAACTAACTCTGGACAACGCTGGACCCCGCCAATAAGTCGTAAGATCATCAGAACTCGAGGTGACATGCATAATGCATTTTTAAATGATTTTTAAAAGAGCTCACAAAGACTATATCGAAAGACAATAAATTAAAACAAAGAAAAAATGTATAATTAGAAATAATTGTAATAAAACTTTAATTGTGTTTAATTAATCGGTTACATTTAATTTGATGTGTATTAAAATATCGGGCGCCATGTTGCATACTGCACAACAAATACAAAACTTACCTTGAAAAGGCCAGAATTCGTGTTACACGAACCAGGTTCATGGAATGTATTACCTGAAATAATTGTACTCAAAATAAAATGTACCATTGACCTTTAATTTTTTGAAAACTACACATTGAAAATTGATTACAGGTTACGCCATGTGGCGTTTATCAAATATTACACCCTTACAATACGTTATCCCTCCAAAAACAAACATGTATTATAATATTAAGAAACATGATATATATATATATATATAGTGGCACAACCCAGCACTTATTAATATTGATTAGTATCCACTCTTTCACTCCCTCCCTCTCATTCTCTGGTACAATTTTGTCATGAGCTCATTTTACTGAATTTAGTTAATTTTGAGTATTGGATTTTAATATTTATATTTGATTGTTTTTTGTACTGCGTAAGTTAGTGGTACTTAGCTGTCACTACAGTGAAACTGTACTATCGTGGATCTCACACTCCCGATTGTAGTGTCCCATCGTGATCTTACATTCTCGATTCGTAATGTCCCATCGTGATCTTACGATTTCAATTTGTAACAACTGTTAATGCATATTAAATAAACTTTTGGTAGTGTAAAATTTAGATAAACACACTCGGTGAACTTGCCGGCCGGCACGCTTCACTGTCTGGACAAAAATGACCGCGTTTCACCACTAAGCATTGCAGAGGTGGGGCAAAAACTACGTCACCAGTCTTTTGTTTGTACGGCCAAGCCTAGTTAAATACAATTGTATAATAATGCGCCTTGCATTCCTTCAGCTGACGTAATCATGGGCTAGGCTTGTTTACGCGTTATTATGATGAACTGTTTTTTGCTACTTTTGTAATTTTCCGCTGACTTCGACACAAATCCTGTTCACTCAATATTGTGTTATTGAAAATTCTCGATAACTTTACCAATCTGTTATATGGGATATAAAATGAAATACAATAATTATGCTTTGGAACAATGATTTCACAAAATTATTATGGTACCAGAATTGTACCGTTATAAAACCCCCTCAATGAAAGATTTTATGCCGAAGCATAAAGACTTTCATTGACACATTCGTACTTCCTAAAGGGATCAGCTAGGATATGTCGCCACAACCCCCTTACTATTTATATAAAAAAATATAATTACTCACCTTGGTCCGATGATGGTGACAGTACCTGCATGACCTTACTGGACTTCTCCAGAGAGATCCCAACACCATAAGGCCAATCAGGCGCATAACGCTCCTGCTCTGACGCGCTGGCCAGCTCAGGACCACCGTCACAACATCACCAAACACTGAAACAATAAATAGAAAATATCAAAATAGTGGCTTGGTATAAAGCTATATCCCTAACTGATCTGTTTCCCCTTAGCTATGTGCTCGTTTGTGTTAAGAAGCACTGGGTTTGCTTCAACTCAACAAGAATTATATAGAAGTGCCATTCTCTTCATTGACTACCCTTGACATTATAAAATTTTTTCGATTCCCATCGATAATAATTAACCCTTTTTTTGTTTTCATAATTAATATAATTATAGCAGAAACACAAATCTTTATATTACCATTGAAACATATCATCCAAAATTTATGGATACAATTACTAAAATCTCCCTATTTTAGGAAGAGGGAGAAAAACATTTTATATCAAAAAAAATTTACTATTATTATTATTATTAATATTATTATCATTAACAATAATTAATCCGGTGCTGTTAACAATATTTACCCCTCTTTCTCCTCCACACACACTATTTCCTATAAATCATGTTCAAGTTCCTATGCTAATACATAAAACATAATACATAATAATACATCCATCATTAATATTGCAAGTATTACATTAAAATAACCAATTCACATTTAACTTTGATCAAAATTTACACACCCTACATCTTTAAATTTGCGTATAAAATTATAAACATTACATTTTAATTTCAATTGATTAATTAATAATTTTAATTAAACTTTTATTAATTAGCCATCAATTATTTATCATTTGATTCTTCACAATTTCAAATTCATTATTAATATTCATATTACATTATTATTATTTCATTTCCTATTACCTTTCTACTATGAATTTTCTACTCAAACCTTCACATTTTTATCATTGATTAGTCTGGGTGACTCCTGTATTCACTATGCTTTAACTTATTATATAGGCGCTAACATTTATATTCTTACTCACCTTTCTTCCAACAACCACTACTAACAATCAGATTTACATATTATGACACCAGTCTCTCAATTATAAACACCTTCACTAATTCCATTTTAAATCCTTTGGCACCGCTCGTCTTTGTACTCGGATGTGTGTTCCCTACCTGGCTATATACATTCATAATTTTTTGCCCTTCCAAAATATCGGCAAACACTCCCTTAAACTACTCTATTACCTGCCACAACGCTATACTTTAACCACTCCTTTCACCTCACCCCCACTACAAAATATCATCATCAACAAATATATGTTTACCCTTGACATTACTCACCTCTCTACATATAATCACTACTACTGGGTCCCTAAAATATCTAACACTCTCTTTGTGTACTATTTTCTTCAAAATTCTTAGCTATCTAACTCCCATTAACTTTAATTGACTAACTCAAATGCCTTTATTTTAATAATTATCACCCAATCTCTATTCCCTTTTTAAACACTTTACATTACTGTGATCATAATTATATACAGTGTAATTGTATTAGAAAATTCATCCCTCACCTACTAATAACAGTACTTGGATTTCGTTGTCCATGACGTGTCCGTTACTTAACTAAATATCACTATAATATTGACGACTCGGAACACTAAGTTTTTTATAAGTAAAAACGTAAAGTTTTACCTTACAGCCTAAACCGGCTTTCACCTATAGAAGGCTTCATCAGAGGCTGTCGTTAGTAGCGCTGTTCATCTTGTTGTTGGCGACGAGATAGTGTTTCAAAAGATCGAAGCTGTGTGTGTGTGGTGAGATGTGTTCGAATAATGCGTGCGATTTGAATTGTGTCTGTTCGTTTAGGATGTCGTTTTTATTTGTTTTTGTGTGTTTGTATATTTCTAATTGTTCTAGACAGAACAGAATGGTACATAGGCCAGACAGGACGTAGCTTCAAACAGAGATACATTGAACACACAAAAGCACTCCACACCACTACAGAATCTACCTTCGCAAACCACCTCATTGAAGCAAACCACACATATAAAAACATCGACAATAACATGAACATACTACACGTACACACAAAAGGCCGAAAACTAGACACTCTAGAACAATTAGAAATATACAAACACACAAAAACAAATAAAAACGACATCCTAAACGAACAGACACAATTCAAATCGCACGCATTATTCGAACACATCTCACCACACACACACAGCTTCGATCTTTGGAAACACTATCTCGTCGCCAACAAAAGATGAACAGCGCTACTAACGACAGCCTCTGATGAAGCCTTCTATAGGTGAAAGCCGGTTTAGGCTGTAAGGTAAAACTTTACGTTTTTACTTATAAAAAACTTAGTGTTCCGAGTCGTCAATATTATAGTGATATTTATTTAATAACAGTACATCTCAATATTCAAATATATATGCTTATTCATTTATTCTCCATTAGAAACTTTCTTCATTATAAATTAATAATTTAACTTCATTACACAAACTTTATTTTGTACAACATTACTTAAGTAATTACTTTTCAATTATTTAATTCAATTATTTAAAATTTCACCATTACTTTCACTTGTTTAGTCAAAACAAAAACATGTTAATTGTTATTATTAAATCAATTAAACTATTTACTATTACATACATAGTGTACATAAAATTTACCTGTAATATACAACATAAAAAATACACAAATACATTGACATTAATATACAAAAAAAAAAATATACAATCCAACTTATTATTTTATCATTCACCAAAATTAGTTCATAAGCAGTCCATTTCAAAATCACTGTTCACGTAGTTAAATGTTCATTACACAATAAAACAATCTATCCTCCATCATTGAATAACAGTCGAATCTTAGGTCTATACAACTTATTTTTTAATAAATAAACGATATTGTTATTATCAATATAAGATTTATCTAAAATTTTATATTCTTTCACAATGTCGTCTGAATTAATAGGTTTGTTCCCTTTCAATGTATCATATACCATGTCACGATCGGGTATGGTTCTGTCTGCCTCAGTATTATCTGTCATAATCATGTAAGTTATCAAGTTATTTCTATCGTCATCATAATTATCTACTACGACACCCGTTACTTCCCAGGGTAAGTAATTGTTATTATTATTATCACCATCTACTATTATTGCTATCTCAATTTCACTATAAGGTAAGTATTCACCATAATCATCCACCATCCCTACTCCTAACCTTTCTACAAATTCTCTATACTTTATATTTATCTTAAAAATCTCTATTACTCTCTTTATCTCTCTCTCAATATATTTCTCACCATAACACCAAGCTACACACTCTCTCTCTCCAAATATGCAGGGGTCACTAACTCATAATTACTACACCACCTATGAGGTGCACAAAAAAACCAGGGAAGTCTATTTGTAGACCTTTCGTCTCCCAAATATAAATCTAAGGAACTCACGTCCTTCTTAAATACACGTGAAGCCATTTCTTCACCCCCTACTACAACATCAAAGGAAAATTCTACCCCCTGCATCCCTTTTACAAATATACTTCTCTCAGCTCTCTCTCTGACTCAACACACACAAACATCTCATTATCACTCCCAATATTCTCATCATCATTTTCTAACACCATATTCTTAATTATATCATTGTTACTACCTGAAAACTCATTAGTCAAATTATCATTGTTACTCACCTTGTTAGCACTTGAACTAACACTATTTTCTGTAAATGTATAATCATTACTACCCCCACTATTTTCTACCCCCGTTTTATTCTTGTAATTCTCGTTATTTTTTGGTATATAAAATTTCTTGTCTACTAACGTTACTGTTTGTTCTTTCATTTTATCGAAATGTGTATGCATTTCATCGATTCTTTTATCAAAGTGGCAATTTTGTCTTTTAATTTCATTTTTTATTTCGTCAAACTTTACATCAAAACTATTTCTGATTTCATTTTTCTGCTCGTTAAATTTGTTATCAAAATTATCGAATCTTACACTCTGTTCATCAAATTTGTCATTCAAGTTATTATATTTAACATTAGAATCACTTTTTTGCTCATCTAACTTCTTGTCTAATTTATTAAACTTCTCATCAAATTTATTTAATAGTAACTGCATCATTGCAGCTGTATCATCTGTTTTATTTGCCTGACTACTTGAGATGGAGTTTACTGTTACTGTCTCTACAGATACATTCGTATTCGACTCGTCAATCTGACTAATTTGTGTTAATGGAACATCCATCTCACTAGTCAAACCTACATCAGTTGTACTACATTAGTTGTTGATTTCTATAGTTTTATTGTCATTGGTACTCATTTTGGTTATTATATCTCTAACACATATATGTCTATAACCTTGTAACTTAACCCTACCTTTCGCACGTGTTTACGTACTTTCCCAATTATCTCAGGTAAATATTCCGTTTCTCCGGTAGGTATACTCCACACTAAAATTAAGTCTTATGTAGAGTCCCTGTTCGCAAAAGCCATTTGTAATAAAACTTTAATTGTGTTTAATTAATAGGTTACATTTAATTTGATGTGTATTAAAATATCGGGCGCCATGTTGCATACTGCACAACAAATACAAAACTTACCTTGAAAAGGCCAGAATTCAAGTTACATGAACCAGGTTCATGGAATGTATTACCTGAAATAATTGTACTCAAAATAAAATGTACCATTGACCTTTAATTTTTTGAAAATGACTACACATTGAAAATCGACTACAGGTTACGCCATGTGGCGTTTATCAAATATTACACCCTTACAATACTTTATCCCTCCGAAAACAAACATGTATTATACTATTAAGAAACATGATAAACATATATATATATATATATAGTGGCACAACCCAGCACTTATTAATATTGAATAGTATCCACTCTTTCACTCCCTCCCTCTCATTCTCTGGTACAATGTCGTCATGAGCTCATTTTACTGAATTTAGTTAATTTTGAGTATTGGATTTTAATATTTATATTTGATTGTTTTTTGTACTGCATAAGTTAGTGGTACTTAGCTGTCACTGCATTGAAACTGTACTATCGTGGATCTCACACTCCCAATTGTAGTGTCCCATCGTGATCTTACATTCTCGATTTGTAATGTCCCATCGTGATCTTACGATTTCAATTTGTAACAACTGTTAATGCATATTAAATAAACTTTTGGTAGTGTAAAATTTAGATAAACACACTCAGTGAATTTGCCGGCCGGCACGCTTCACTGTCTGGACGAAAATGACCGCGTTTCACCACTAAGCATTGCAGAGGTGGGGCAAAAACTACGTCACCAGTCTTTTGTTTGTATGGCCAAGCCTAGTTAAATACAATTGTATAATATTGCGCCTTGCATTCCTTCAGCTGACGTAATCGTGGGCTAGGCTTGTTTACCCGTTATTATGATGAACTGTTTTTTGCTACTTTGTAATTTTCCGCTGACTTCGACACAAATCCTGTTCAGTCAATATTGCGTTATTGAAAATTCTCAATAACTTTAGCAATCTTTTATATGGGATATAAAATGAAATAAAATAATTATGCTTTGGAACAATGATTTCCCAAAATTATTATGGTACCAGAATTGTACCGTTACATAATATTTTAGAAATGTAGATAATGTTTAGTCGTAAGAATGAGCGATCGCATATAAAGAAATAATAAAAAAAGGAATTTAAAGTTGAGAGAGTAGATTTTGTTTATCAAAATAAATAGTTAAATTGATTTGATATTTGCATTATAGAAAAGAATAATTTAAATGTGAATATAAAATAAATGCCAGTCTAAAAGTAATTAATAAATTTAAATTTAATTAAAACATTGGTATAGACTGAGCGAGTTGAGGTCAGATCTGAATTAAAAGAATTCAATTCAAATTACATTTTAATTTTATATTTTATTGGTGAATCAAGTTATTAACATGTCTAGATGTAAGAGTTTTTTAAATATGTGCAACACTGCATAGTATAAGAGAGAAACATTTAATAATGAGCAATATCGTGACAGAAGATTATTAATGATGTTTATTATTTATAAGATTGAGTAGACAATAAATATGAATTTTAAATACTCGTAAATACAATACTCTTATTATAATTACACCTGAACCCCAATTACACACGACGGTATTTGTATTGTTATAATTTTGTCGCCTGTCAACGTGTGGCACGACACGCATACATTTAATAACTGTATCGTTATAATAAATGGCGCTCCTAGATCGTGGGGCTCCACAAATTTAAATTATATTAAATTTTCAATTTTATATCATGGTAATATATATATATTTATAATATTTATAATCACTTTACCTCAAGATATTTTCTCCTTATTTGAAACATGTTTCGGGTACCATCTTGTACCCATCCTCAAGATGGTACCCGAAACATGTTCCAAATAAGGAGAAAATATCTTGAGGTAAAGTGATTATAAATATTAAATATATATACATCAAGAAACAGACTGTAGCAAAAAGTGTTTATATTATATATACATATATAAGTAAAATATGTACAAAAATGTTTTAGAATATATCATCGAACACTACGTGAATGTAGATACTCTCACTACATCCGGGCAGATTGACACTGAACATGCAAGAAGAACTAGAGAAAGAGCATTACTTTCTACTGCAGATAGTCAAGACAGTTGCCCAATTTGTCAAGATAATATGCAGTTTGCTGTTTCTGGCCTATGCCATCACCTCTTCTGTGGTAAGTGTGCATAGTGGTAAGTCTCAGTACTACATGCGTTATTAATAGTACTGTCACTTCTGCTATTATGTAATCATTTAATAATTTGTATTTTCAATTTATGTAACATTTTCTCTTTGGAATTGTTTTAAAATTCATATTTGCAAATAAAGTTATATTAACAGTTTTTCTAATAATAATGTTTTATAATTGAAACAACTTATCTGATGTAATGCTTGTCAGTGGTAGCTTTTGACAAGAGAGTAAGAGTTTTTCATTTTTGAAGAATTTAGGCATAGTTTTCCAATAACAGAACTCAATGGTAAAAAAATGTATGAATTCGACATCATACTTTGCATGCAAAAGCAAAGGTTTCATATTTATAACCTATCTATAATAAAATTAACTGTAGTCAAGGGTAAAGGTGCAGGACTTAATGCAGGGGGGCATGTACAATGTGTACAAAGCTGCCTCACCACTGCTGTAGTGGCAGTACAATATTTGTATTTTGTTATGTGTATGTGCAAATAAAATAAACTAAATGAAAATGAATTAATTATCACTTGATTTTTTTTTTAGTTAGTTAAAATACATATAAATTTATCCAAAAATGAAAAGAATGAACACTGCTCGGATTTATCCATAACAGCAATATTAATGGCCAGTAAGTGTATTACAGATAAAATAAAAATAATGCAAATCATGGTTAATCCCAAAATTGTTGTTACTGCATTAAAATGAGATGTAGCACATATTTTATTGACATTTGTTAACCTTTAATAAATGTTAACTGTATACTAAAAAGTAATTGAAAAAAATTAAACAACTGGTTTTATTATTATTTCAAAGGTTTTGTAAAATATATAAAAACTCTTGGTAAGTTTCACAAATTTTTGTTTTAATTAACTCTAACAGCTGTTTTGACTAACTTAAGCCATTGTCAAAGAGGGAGTGAATGAAATTACTGAACACAGGATGTTAGTGGAGTGTAGGTGGTGGACATCTGTGTTGTGAAAATAATTTTGTCCTATGCAGTTTAATAATAAAATCTATAAACAATTAAATGGCTTACCTATGGGCTCTCCTTTATCACCTTTAATAATTGAAATCTTTATGACATTTTTGGAAGAAAACATTTTTACATCCGATAACCCCAACATAAAATATGTTTTTCATTGGGCAAGGTATGTTGATGATATATTTTGTATCTGGACGGGAACAGATAGACAGCTCCATATGTTCTTAGATTATATTAATTCCTTTTATAATAGCATGCAATTTACACTTGAAACAGAAAATATGAAACGTTTAAGTTTTTTGGATCTTACCATTACTAGATCACAAAATAATCTTAGTTTTCAGATATATAGAAAACCTACTTTTACAGATACCATTATACATAAACAATCACTAACATCATGGCACATAAAATTAAGCAGTTTTCATGCAATGGTTAATCGTCTCCTTATAGTTCCTTTATCCAAAGAAAATTTCAATAAAGAGGTAGACATTATAAAAGCCATAGCACAAAATAACGGTTATGATGAAAGAATAATTAACTCTTTAATTTAAAAAAAACAGAAGAAAATTACTTTAAAAGAATTTTATTCCACAGAGCCAGATCAGCGTAACAAAAAATTTCACTTAACAAATTACATTCCATGTATAACAGATAAGATTAATAATAGGTTAAAAAACCATGGTCTTAACATGGTATCAGTAAACAAACGTAATCTTTTTTCACTACTAGTCAATAATAAAGAAAAATCTAACACACTGGAGAAAAATGGAGTTTATGAAATGCACTGTGCAGAATGCGATGCTATTTATATCGGACAACGTGGCCGTGCTCTGAAACATCGCATTTCTGAACATAAGAAGGCGATTTTAACTAATACATCTAATACAGGTTTTGCAGATCATTGCTTACAACACAATCACTTCATAGACACAAAAAACATAACACTACTCCACAACATACAAAAAGGTAAAAAAATGGATTTGTTAGAAATTTTAGAAATTAAAAAAGCAATAAAAAATAACAAAAATTTAACCAATGAACAGACTGAATTTTATGTATCCCCTTTATTAAAATCTGTTATTTAGTTTAGTTTATTTTATATTATTTTGAATGTTCATCATTATTTTAAATTATTGCATTCAGTTTATATTTAGTTTAGTTAATTTTATATTTTGCATTCATGATTGTATTTAGTTTTTAAAGACACCTGACCTTCCCATGTCTCATGCACACACTCCCCCCCCCACGCCATCACAACACAGATGTTCCAGATACGCCCTAAACAGATGTCCACCACCTACACTCCACTAACATCCTGTGTTCAGTAATTTCATTCACTCGCTCTTTGACAATGGCTTAAGTTAGTCGAAACAGCTGTCAGAATTAATTAAAAAATTTGTGAAACTTACCAAGTGTTTTTATATATTTTACAAAACCTTTGTATTAATATGTTTCACCAAGTGCCCAACGAGTCATCAATTAATATCGTTATTATTATTTTATAAAAGATAAAGTGATTTTTTTTTAGTTGTTTTGATAGTTCATCTTCTGTTTTCACAGCACTAAATTAATATAGATTATTAAACTTTCACTTGTAAAACTTACTTTGTTTCCTCCCGAATGCGTTTCGGCGTGATGTGCGCCTTCGTCAGTGGTATGAGACACGTGAAACACGTTCGGGAGGAAACAAAGTAAGTTTCACAAGTGAAAGTTTAATAATCTATATTAATGATTTTTTTTTTCTTAAGAGAAGACAGTAATTGGCGAATTCCTAATCCATAGGATCATTGTTATATGAGGTGCTGTTATTTCTTTTTCTTTATGAAAAAAGCATAAACTTATTAGAAAAAGTAATTGATTTAATTTCCTTCTAAGTCATAAGGCTGATGAATTGAATAGCCTGAATAGAATGCTGAATTGAAGGCTGATGAATTGATTCCTAGCATGAATTTAATGTTCAGTAGTACTGATGAAAGCTATTTTCAATAAACCTTGTCAGTATATCATGTAATACATTTCAATCGTATCTGCAGAGTCGAATTGTTTGTTTTCAACTCTACTTTCATATTGGGCAACAAAGTTAAGTTGCAGAGTGTTAGGTCGGGTCAGTGTGTGGGTAGGAAATGGTAGTCATGTTCCTAGAAGTTAAAACTGGATAGCCTACCCAATGAGTGATGAATGAGCTTGACACATTGTTATGATGCAACGCCTGTGTTTAGTTCCCCTACATCTCAAAATGTTCTCTATTCTTGAAACATTCTTACCTCAAAACATCACAGTAGAATTGCTTATTCCTGTTTAGCCTGTTGAACAAACTGTTTGTGGATAACACCTTTGACATACAAAAAACAAGTCAACATTGACTTCATACTGTTCTGAACTTGATGTATGTTTTTTTTTATCTTGGTGTTGGTGATTTCCGTTATGATGATTGTTGTTTTGTTTCGTCTCCATAAATCTGTGTTTCATCACTAGTAGTGATATTTGAAATGAAGTTTGGGTTGTTTTTGAAATAGTCTTTGACCTTCTGCACATATGAACTCTATGTTATTTGTGACTGATCGTTACCAAAAAGGCACAATTTGTTGTTTGACTATGATGCATTCAAACTTTTTGTGACAAAATTTGCAGGCAAGTTTCATATGATAAACCAAAGCTTTAGTTAACACTGAATTGTTTGCTAACAATTGTCATGAATTTTTTCAGGAACATGTATGCCATTTGTGCAGTGATGTCAGTTTAAGGGTGCCGAGAATGTTTCTTACCTTTAACAGTTGTCATGTCATTTTTTAAATCACTTAAAACCATGTAAGTGTGAATCTGGCCCATAGATTCACCACCAAAAGCTTGTTGCTGTGTTTCCACTGCTGTCTTTCCAAATTTAAGATAAAATTTAACACAAACTCTGTACTAATTAAAAGTGTCAACAATTGTGGAATACCATGCTCTTAACCTCAAAATACATAGTATAAGCAAATATGACTTTCCATGGCAACGATAAAGACTGCTTTCTGAGAGATATTGGTGTGTATGTTGGTCCTACATCTTGTCCAGTGTAGCTTTAGAGGAGAAGTAATTAAAGCCATGTTTAGCTTTAACTTGGCAAACATTCTGATTGGCTGCTTTGCACAAGTTTATCCATGCATACAGTTCCTTTCAAGTTAATGCCTGAATGAAATAAGCATAAAAATAATCCTAATCCTACAGATTATACAAGTATTGTTTTTATTGTTAAACAACATTTGAAATTAAAAAAGACTATTTTAACAGTGAAGTGTCATGATTTGCTTCAGACAGTTCTATTGCTAATAATGGTTGTGAATAATCTGTAAACTTAAATAAGTAAAAGCTTTTAAAAGTAGCAAGAAAACTGCAGTGCTTACCTTTTTCCAATATTTTTGTGAAAACTATCCGATTTTGGGTATAGAAAACAGTATTAGTCTGACATCAGAATTTACCATTGACTGTAAAGCAAGCACAGAGATGCAAGAAAAGAGATTTTGATTACAGGCCAAGTTTGAATACCAAGAAAAATGAGGAAGTGTATAACTAATAGTATCAGACATAAAACAGTCTGCACATGTTGTAGTGGGGGTAAGATGGGAACAATGTAAGCTATGTGAGAGGAAAATGGCTGCTCTTGCAGTTGAAAATATTGGTCCACTCCCTGAGTGATTGTTGGTGTATGTAAGTTTTGATTACAATTTTCCAATGAACATTTGTACATATATATATATTCTTATATGAATCGTTTTTTATATATGGATGGCAATATGAGTAAGTGGGTATGTGGTGCCCATGCACCACATTTTCAGTGGCTAATATATTGGTGTGGAGTATTAAACTGTTTTGAGAATGAATTCCAAAAAATTTAAAGTGGCTCATACAACTCTAAAGTCAACATTTGTTCAAAACTAGTGTAGGAATAAGTTTTAACAAGGTAATTAAAGGGGTGCAATTGGTTCATATACCAAAAATGTCTTATACAAGGGAGTTTAACTTATGCATATATAATGTCTCCAGAACAGCGGGAAGGAGTATTAATGCAACAAATAGACTAAAACTATATAAGTATCGTTTGAGCATTTACTTTTACAGTTACAAATATTTAATTATGTTCTTCCAGCCCACTAATTTTTACCTCACAGTTACCCTTATAGCTATCACTATCAATCAAATTGTCTTATATTTTGTTGTCCTGTCCAGTATTGATTTTAAAACGGTCTGTATTTTGTTCATTGTTTGGTGTAATCTTGAATAGTCATTTTATGTTGTCATATCTTGATGTTCAGTCTGTGGGAGAGATACAAGTTCATTTGTTGGTAAGATTGTAACACTGCTCTCAGAAACGTTAATGTTTTTCTTTTAACATGCTTTTTCATGATGCCCCGAATTATTTCTATATGATTGAGATCCAGGTGTTAGAGTAGAAGTCGTAAAACAGAATTTTCATGTTCAGCCAAAATAGCATCTGTTGTAAAACTTTTATGTACTTGTTTGTTTTGTTTCATTAGTGCATGTAGTTTCATCTATTGTACTTTAATGGCTGTAAGGATTTATAGTTGAGTGAATCTCTCCGTGTCTAATACTTGATGTTTGGAAAATTAATATTGTTAAGCTCTCCTTTGTCCCTGTTCTTTAGGGCGCAAATGTTAAGCTACGAATTACTAACATATTTTAAATAACATAGAAAACAATAAATAATAATAATAAAAAACTTACACTTACCGTTCTTGTACGTTATTGGGTCCAGGGTCTCATACGTACTTTGGGATACAAGCGTAATTTTCAAGGTTACGTGAAGAACTCATACAATGCATCTTGGAAGAGAAATTATCTTTGGTTTATTAATCAAAAGAGTTGAATTTATACGTTTTCTCCAAAATAGGTTTTTACAGGTTTTAAAGGTATTACAGGTTTATAGGTTGTGCAACTACTACATCTTACTTCCTATACTTACTTCCTACTACTTACATACTTTAAGATATACAGACAGAGCCCAGCCTGCAATTTTTTACACTCATTCACACATACCATTTTAATCCCTTTATTTTTTAAAACCCCATTTTTAAACTTTGGTATAACATTTTGATATACACTGATACTATTGCTGGCCACGTGGCGTCATCCCGACTTCTTTTTTAAACACGCACAATTTTGCATTATGTCCCATTTATTATTCCATATTTAGGCGAATGGTCCCTACTCACTCTCGGATTTTTTAACAAGTTCCACTTAGTATGCTTTGATGTTAACAGTTACTTTTTTAAACCCGGTTGCCGGGCAACCTGCCCGGGCTGAAATCGGTGATGGACTGCGAGCATCTGTATGTTCCCTCTCTACTCGATGATTTTAGTCAAGACGACGGACACCAATGCCTTCTATTTAATCGTCACTGCTGTGGCACATTCAACACACGTGTTTTTTGTGTGGTAACCGTGGACGATATTTGTGAAGCACGGTTGTCGTCACTAAAAGTGGGCGGTCTTAGACTTTATTTCCTGAGGATCGGCTAAGGAGACGATGAATAAAATCGTTCCCCAGACATCTTGGTTTTAGGCTGAAGGCGTCATTCCGAGCGCGTACTTGCACTGCTCGTGGGTGCGTGGTCACACTTATGCAAAGTTCTGAGAAATTCGAGGGTGGTGTAAATTCCTTGCCGAGTTACTCAACAGCCACTGCGTCTTACTGCTTTGTTTCAACACTGTTTCTTACCACGCGGTCTGTCCCAATGGAAATAACGGTTGTACAATATTTTTGTAAAATCCCGAAAAAATGAAACAAATAAAAATGCAAATACCCATTAACAGTAATAAATGAAATTACCCAATTTTGACACGTTACAATACCCCCTCAATGAGAATTCTGCTGTCCAAAACAGAAGAAATCTCATTGATAAACCCCGAAGAGGACCGGTGAGGAACTGGTGCCAACAACCCCCTTGTTCTTACTCTTAATGTGTACACGACCCCCCTGGCTCGGCAACTATGGACGCATCTGAACGAGATCACTGGACTTCTCCGTAAGAGATCCCAACACCGAAAAATCGAACAGACAAGTACCACAGCACGCCTCACCTTCTAACATGCTACCCCCCAAAATCCTCAATCCCTGGCTTAGATTACGCCAGATCCTCCACCGACATGTTTCCCCTGTTATGCAAGCTGGGCTGCCTTTAGCAGATACTGGGCTCACACACACTCACATTACATATTATACATTGAAAAATTCTTTAAAATTTACTATTTCATCTTAAAAAAAATTCAGAATTCAAAATAAAATATTGTATCAAAAAATTCTCTTCCTTATTTTCTGTTTTATTTAAAATGAGTTAATTTAAACATTTCTCCTAATTAAACATATCCTTAACCTAACATGTGAATACTTAGAGTCTAACAATACAAGTCAATACAATAAATCCATAAAAATAAACATGGTTAATACACAAACAATCAAATAATCAATACTTAAAATATTCATTAGCTGGCAGGCGAAAAATCAAGATTAAAAAAAAAAAAAAAAAATATTTTCTAAAAAATTTTAAAATTAAAAAAAAATTTAAGTTCATTAAAAGGTTTCCTTTACATGTAGAAATTATTTAAAAATTGGTTTAAATTGATCAAAACAACAGTTGAACTGGCTTCCATACTATGAAATTATATGACCTTACCATCAGCTGATCAAAACTAGGTCAAGTTCAAAACCTTGACCCACATATGTTATGTACACTTTCTATCTGAAAATACATTTGACATCTGTAATATCCTAATTTGAAACACAAAACATAATAAAACTAAACATTTAAAATAACAAAATATTATTAACAATAATCAAAGTGACATTTAAATTATTCAAAATAAACAATTCTTGATTTTACATTTCCAAATGCTATCAAAATTTGTCACTGGTTTTAAATTAAAATTTTATATTCTTATAAATCCCTTTCTGTATATGACAATCTTACTCTCCATTAATGTGGGTGATTTAAACATTTATCTCATTTAATTTACTACTTGATCTGTATACATATATAATCTTTCTCCCCTTGACTCTACTCTCTAACAACTGTAACTCACATGACACCAATCTCTATCAAAAACATCTACCCCATCAATCTCTAAACCCAACCTATCATTCAACTCAATTCGCCACCTTCTCTCTATATAAAAAAAATACTCTCTAACCCTTTGTACTTAGGATACGTGTTTCCCCCCCCAAAACTCAATTCCCTTATCTGGCCCCTGGATTCTACCTAAGGCGGCCCCGTCCCACTAAAATCGATCCCATCCCGTCCCAACTTATCATTATGTTGCGGACTCCTACATTACACTACCCCCTACTACAAAATTGCCATCCCCAAAATCTCAATCTTATTACCTTACTACAACTACAACAAAATAACATCATTAATTATAAACATCAATATATCACTCAAAACTCCACATAAATTCTCCACAACTACTGTGTCAACATCAATACTTCTCAAAATTCTATAACATTACATTAACTCAAAACACCATTACATTATTCTCCTCTCTACTATTTCTCTAACTTGGACTTCAACTTGGACAGATCTATATGTCCCATAAAATATTCATCACCCAGACTATCCTTTATTAGCTTTCACAAATTATCACTTTATTTCTCACTTTAAATAGCATCTGTAATACATCTAAACATTGCATTAAACATTAATTACTTGGAACATTTACAAACCATTTAACCAGTGACGTTTTATTGCTGATCAGCTGATATCCCTAACACAATGAAAACACATTTCAAAATTGAACAAATTACATGAAATATATATATTTATCAGTACTTACTTCTACCCTCATTGTTTCCTCTCTCTCTGATTCTGATCATTTATGTTGACCGCCTGCCAGACGGTTTAATTATTTACTTAGTTGCACATATACACACATAATGAAGACACATATTTTTATCAATACCTATCTCTAACGTACAACAATAAAATAATACATTTAAACTTATGGAATGAACACCTTATATTGAATGTCTGAGCGTATAGTTAACTTTCTACCATTGGACTTGCGTAAAATTTTCAAAATTTATTATTAATAATTAGTATATATCATTTTTCAATTATTATTAAATTTTTTAATTATCATTTTTATTGAACACAATTATTTCAAATAATCTCATTACTGAATTAAAAGCTTAGTTACACTTGTAAATATTTTTATTATACATGATTCATATTGTAAAAGTTCTATACTTACATTCCATTTAACATGGTATACACAAAACATCTACCCCCTACACCCCAATACTTTCACCTCACTTCTGAAACATTTCACAAAAATATTAGTTTACATCAAACAATTTAGCCATCTATTATCAAATTCCCAATCTCGTAAAATAAATTGAATTCATTTAAAGAATTTAATTAATTAGCACTTACATAATCACTCAAAATATTTAAAACCTATCAAACTGGTTTGATTAAATTAATTACTGAAAATACAAATTCCCTTATTATTGTTTGCCATTATAGAAATTAGCCAATTACTGTTTCCAAAATTAATGTTATTATTGATTTAAATTGCAAAATATTATTATTATTATTATTATCACTTACCTATATACATACATTGCTTAGCTGATCTTCTACAATACACATGAATAAATGCACTACAATTATTTACAAACTTTAGTTATCAACTGTTCAGTTTTTCCGCACTTCATTGTCCACATCTGCCATGTCAGAACCATAAAACATAATGTTTATCACTGTCTTTTATTGTTTTATAGTTTAGCCTCCATCGTCATGGAGTAATCTTGGTGTTATGTAACATTTTTCAATTTCATTACCACACAAATGACTGTTTTGTGTGTTATAACCATACAAACTAACTTCACTCATCTTACCAAAATACTCGTTAAACCAGTCAACGCTAGGTATTTTTGTTAAGTCTACGTCATTAAATTCACTCATTATCGGGTTAAATACTTTTGTCAAATCATTATAGTCATTATTATTCAAATATACTTTTAAACTTTCTTTCCATTCGTCATACTTTCTATTCAAATTATAAAATTCTGTTACATACCATTCTCTATTTACCTCTCTCTCTTCATAACACCACATCACACTCTCACAATTATTCCGGACAGAGGGTACACAATTACTCAACAAAAATAAACACCTCAACTCATCTACCAATACGGGACTCTTGCCCTTCAACAACAACACTTGTGAACTCATTAAATCATCATAAACATTATCAACAATAAAGGGAAAATTTACCCTCTGTCCCCACTCTACCACAATATCATTCTTCCGCTCTCTCTATAACTCATTAACACACCTTAACATCTCATAATCACATTCTAAAAATTCCTCAGTATTTTCATTACTTATTTTCATCGTATCGACCTCCGATACTAATTCTTCAAATACATTATTATACTCAATATTACTATTCTCATTATTTTCAACATTGTTACACTCGTCATTATAATTTTCATTTGTATTACTATCTCCCATACATACACACTCTCTTGACTCCTTTGCTTCTCTACATATTTCGTTCAACTTACTCTCCAGACTACATAGTGAATTAGTTAATACATCAAATTTAGCATCATTCATGTCAAAACGACTATTCATATCGCTACTCATCACATTAAATTTGTTCTCGAAAATTTTTTCGTTATTGTCAAAACGTTTATTTAATTCTTTAAACTTGTTATTCTGTTCATCGAATTTTGTATTGATTGTATTGAAATCGCTATTGTTCATATCAAATCTTTTGTTAATGAGATTAAATAAATCCTTTAATGACAACTCTTTTTCTCTATTTGTTACAGGAGTAGATTCTGCTTGTGCCCCACTCATTATTACCGATTGTGTCAGATTATTCTCATCTATCAGGTTTGGAGTTGTCTCCAATCCTGAATCATTTATATTATTTGATTCATTGGAAACGCTTCCTTTGACCACCTTAGGGTCTGAATTAATTTCTCCCTCCCCCGTGATAGTTACATCACTCATACTAACTTTACCTCCGTCTTCCATTTTTCTTATTTATGAGATTTTGTTCTATATAAAATTTCAATTTTAAATATTTCTGTATTATTCAGTATAATATAATTTTTCTGTATTATTCAGTATAATATAATTTAAGTATCGCTTAACTACATCTTAACATCACTTACATATAATTGGTTCTCATTTCTACTTAACCTCTCAATTGCGCTTGTATCTTATTTGTAGGTATGGAATTTCATTTTATTAAATTCGTGCCTGTTCTGCGGCGCCAATGTTAAGCTCTCCTTTGTCCCTGTTCTTTAGGGCGCAAATGTTAAGCTACGAATTACTAACATATTTTAAATAACATAGAAAACAATAAATAATAATAATAAAAAACTTACACTTACCGTTCTTGTACGTTATTGGGTCCAGGGTCTCATACGTACTTTGGGATACAAGCGTAATTTTCAAGGTTACGTGAAGAACTCATACAATGCATCTTGGAAGAGAAATTATCTTTTGTTTATTAATCAAAAGAGTTGAATTTATACGTTTTCTCCAAAATAGGTTTTTACAGGTTTTAAAGGTATTACGGGTTTATAGGTTGTGCAACTACTACATCTTACTTCCTATACTTACTTCCTACTACTTACATACTTTAAGATATACAGACAGAGCCCAGCCTGCAATTTTTACACTCATTCACACATACCATTTTAATCCCTTTATTTTTTAAAACCCCATTTTTAAACTTTGGTATAACATTTTGATATACACTGATACTATTGCTGGCCACGTGGCGTCATCCCGACTTCTTTTTTAAACACGCACAATTTTGCATTATGTCCCATTTATTATTCCATATTTAGGCGAACGGTCCCTACTCACTCTCGGATTTTTTAACAAGTTCCACTTAGTATGCTTTGATGTTAACAGTTACTTTTTTAAACCCGGTTGCCGGGCAACCTGCCCGGGCTGAAATCGGTGATGGACTGCGAGCGCTGTATGTTCCCTCTCTACTCGATGATTTTAGTCAAGACGACGGACACCAATGCCTTCTATTTAATCGTCACTGCTGTGGCACATTCAACACACGTGTTTTTTGTGTGGTAACCGTGGACGATATTTGTGAAGCACGGTTGACGTCACTAAAAGTGGGCGGTCTTAGACTTTATTTCCTGAGGATCGGCTAAGGAGACGATGAATAAAATCGTTCCCCAGACATCTTGGTTTTAGGCTGAAGGCGTCATTCCGAGCGCGTACTTGTACTGCTCGTGGGTGCGTGGTCACACTTATGCAAAGTTCTGAGAAATTCGAGGGTGGTGTAAATTCCTTGCCGAGTTACTCAACAGCCACTGCGTCTTACTGCTTTGTTTCAACACTGTTTCTTACCACGCGGTCTGTCCCAATGGAAATAATGGTTGTACAATATTTTTGTAAAATCCCGAAAAAATGAAACAAATAAAAATGCAAATACCCATTAACAGTAATAAATGAAATTACCCAATTTTGACACGTTACAATATAATCAATTATGTAGTAGTTAGGTATGTAGGTACCAGAGCTATGTATTTAATTTGTATGTGGTCTTTGTATGATTCTGTTTATTATAGACGCTGGTAGTAAGTTCTCCTCACTTCCAACAATGTGATGTGCATGAATATCTATTATACATTAGTGTAATAATATTTTTGAAGACAAATTGTGAATGTTTGGCATGTCCAAGAATAATGATTGCTTCCTTAGGAAGAATGATAAATCCTGTATGGCTTCAAAAATTTTCCTGATCAGATTAAATGGCTGACATACAGCATGTTTTTATTAGCATAACATGTGTATATGTAATATAAGAATAAGAATCTTTTATTCTGAACATTGTCATTTACTTTTCAGTTCGTCTGGGATGGCAGTGATTAAATTATTGACATCATCATATTCAGCACTTATATCTTTATATCTTCACTAATACATTCTTCAGTTTTGCTATAAAAGATTTCACATATTAAATTTGAAAGGGTGTCTATTTATCCTGTGTTTTTTTAATCACTTGCATAAATAATGTCTATTACTAAAGTTGTTGATAGCTTTTTCCAGGCAATATTTTGATGTGCCAGAGTTTAGATATCTGTATTTGTTTAATATTCAGAGGTATTGAATATTAAACCTTTCACATTATAGATTTTATAGGTTTTCAAATTACTCATTTTAAAGATTTTAATGAGTCATCTTAGTTTTGGTAGAGAATGTGCTGTGTAACAGAGTATTATATGGGTAATAGGGTAGTAAATACCAGACTTTTAACTGCAATATGCTTTTCTCAGTAGCAAGCATACCAGTAGACATAATGAAACATCTCTGTCAGTTGATAACATTACTATCAGTTGATAATAATTGCTAATGCGAACAGTAAAGTGGTTTTATTTTGGAATGTGTATTACCATTAGAATAGAACATCTTATATAATTTTATATAAAACTTGTTAAGGAAGTATATTCAAAATTATATCTAAAAACCGGGCTGTTAGGCCATGGTCGGTTGCTATGAAACACCATCACATTGGCAACATTTCGATTCCCCCTTGGGAATCTTCCTCAGGCTCCCAGAAAGCGACAGAGCGTAAGAGTACAATAGCGGCAGATATATGCCAGACAATACCTGACACTTGTATCAGGTAGAAGCAACAATAATGCTCACTCAGTATGCAATTGTACAAACAATATGGAGAAAAAAAGAGAAGGAAGGCAGCGATACTACTTTACTTATCTACTTATTACTTACTACTTTTAGTGTAAACTTTTACTGAGGAAAGAGCCTGGGAATGTTTAAAGTTCACTGTTGTACATTTCTCTTTTATAACATAGGCCTAAGCATTGTCACCCGCAGGCACCGAGTCACCATATTTTTAACATGTGCACTATTAGATGGTTGTTTTGTGAGTGTTTGCAATACTTTTAAAACTTAATTGTTTGTAATAATTTTCACTGGGCCACAGGCTTCTTGAGTCGCTGCCACCACCATTGCTGTCTGCACTGTTTGTCATCAAGATTGTGACTGTTTGTAATACTTAGAATTATATTTTTGCCCCACAGTCATAACTTTATGAATGAGACGCGGTCTGCTCTCTGTGATGTTTAACTGCATGTGGCTGGGCGTCTCTCTACCCCGCTCTGCACTAAAACTGTTTTTTTCCTCTCTCCTGAGAGAAAGTTGGCAAGTGAGGCTGATGCAACATTCTTTGGTTGTGTGAAACTGACTTTCAGGCACATACATCTGCCAAATATTAACGCACTTCCCAGGCCAAAATCACGTACTAAAGGTTCCATGCTGTCTGATGTTTCTCACACACGAAAATCTGTTTTTGGATGCGCTTAACAAAATGTACCATTACAAGTACAGCATGCCAAATAGTATTAAGAGATGTATAGCATGCCTGATGTATGGCAGGACAAACTCCTGAAACACCGACAGGTCCGGCGCATTGTATGTTCCTGGCCGGCCTGCTCTCCTCACTTCCCCCTCAGAGTAGCCGTTGTTCTGCAGTGCACATTCCAAGTAGCCCAACTCAGCATCCAAGAACCGGAGCTCACAGATTCTTCTCACCCAGTCCACCAATTTCTTCAGCACTGCCTGCTTCTGCCTGGGATGATGGCTTCAGAGTTTATGCAGATACCTGTTGGTATGAGTTGGCTTTCTGTAAACCTTGTTGCCCAGACTGCCACTGGCCCCACAAAGGACCAGGACATCAAGTAACACCAACTGTTGGCCCCTCTCCTTCTCCATCATGAATTGGCTCTGTGGGTGAACACTGTTGATATGAGACAGGAAGTGTTCGAGTTCCTCCTCCCCGTGACACCAGACTATGAAAGTTTCATTCATGTATTATAGCCAACACTTTGGTCTCAACAGCGCATATGCCATGGCCATCTCCTCGAACTTTTCTGTGTAAAAGTTGGCCACCAGGGGGCTCAATGGACTACCCATTGCTACACCGTCAGTCTGCTCATAAAAGCTGCCATTCCAATGGAAGTACATTGTGTTCAGTGCTTGCTTGACGAGAGAGGTAATGTCCACAGGGAACAGCTCTCTGATGTACAGTGCTGACGACATCAAAGCTGACCAGCATATCACCAGGCTCTAACTGCAGGCCAACCAGTTTCTCCAAGTAGTGTGAAGCATCCCTCATGAATGAGTTCATGTGCCTGATATGCGGCTTGAGAAGGGTCATTAAATACTTTGCCAAGGAGTATGTCGGCATTTCGATGGCATTGATAATAGGCCTCAGGGGAATGTCTGGTTTATATATTTTTGGCAGTCCATAGAGGCTAGGTGGTAGTGTCTCTGAAATCCGGGCAGCAGCATTCGCATCAGGGGCCATGGAAGGTGGCTCGATAAGTGTATCGGACTTCCTAAGAACATTGACATAGGGTCCCTACTCAAGCGCTTATAAGTAGCCAGATCCAACAGTTCTTCAATCTTCCTATGGTAATCGTGAGTTTCCATGACTACCGTAGCGCTCCCCTTGTCTGCTGGAAGAATGACTATAGTGTCGTCTGCTCGCAAGTTCCTCAAATCATTAAGTTCAGCTGGCTCCAGATCGCACTTGGTGGCACTGACTTCCTCAGTGTTACAGCTCCTCCAAATGGATTGCATCCACTTGCTGTTCCAGTAGTCCCCGGATACCTGCCTTGATGTTCACAACAATGTCTTCAACCGGTACTCTGTTAGGTACCACCATGAATTTTTCCCCTTTACTAAGCACAGATTTTTCTTAGTCCATCAAAGACTGGTTGGACATATTAACGATAGTCCTACTGGTATCACTGTTAGCATGTGTCTGTCCATTGTTTTCAGTGGGACATAAGCATTCAAAATTTTCTTGATGCCTAGCCATGGTACTTGTTCAGACTGACTCAAAGCTGTTAAACGTCAGCCTGTCCACCAGATCCCAATCCTCTCCCTGGAGTTTCTTGCTGAGCTGTAAGTGCAAGTTTAGCAATGTGCGATTGATGAGTACTAAATTTCTCTGGGTCTGATGGATCCTTTCCCGTAGCATAGCTGCCTCAGCCTGCCTGTAAATACTATTTGCCTGAGGCGTCCCAATAAAATGTTTAATTCTTAGACATTTTGGGACAATTCCTGCATCCCTGCATAAAATCAAGAACCTCAGGGAACACAACAGGTGGGTCTTTTTCTTTTTCTGTCCCTCAAAAACCCTTACTTCTTTAATAACATCCTTCCTGTTGAGGTGTCTTAGCTTTTGTCTAAAGCTTGCATGGCCAGTGTCAATATATTCAACATTATATCTAAAAACCGGGCTGTTAGGTTGAGGTCGATTACTATGAAACGCCATCATGTGGACAATGTTTTGATTCCCCCTCAGGAATCTTTCCCAGGCCGCCAGAAAACGACAGAGCATAAGAATACAATAGGGGCAGATGTACACCAAACAGTACCCGATACCTGTATCAGGTAGAAGCAACAAGATAGAAGTAACAAAGGTTACCTTTATAATCTTGCCGACCAGGTATTAGCCAATCATGGATCCTCAATCAATCACGTCGATCAGAAACGTTGCTGACATGATAGCGTTTCATAGCAACCAACCATGGCCTAACAGTCCGATTTGTAGATATAATTTTGAATGTATTGACACCGGCCATGCAAGCTTTAGACAAAAGTTGTTAAGGAAGGTAGCGAAGGTATTTTAGGTTGTTAGAAATCTACTAAGGTAATAATATACTACTGTGCATTTTAATATAGTAGGGATTTTTTTGAGAAATTTATTTACAGTTGTGCCAAAATATGTTAAACGAACAAAAAACTCCAATTTTGGACTTTGTTAAGATCAGCTTAGGAGATAAATAGTGAGTAGCTGTGACTGTCAGGACTTTCCTTGTCCTGACATTAAAAGTAAGAATAATCATGTGGTAGATGACATTATATTTACACAAACTAACTTGTCTTGTACTTCAGTTCATTTCCATGGTGTGCTACTGGCGTGTAGCTCAGAACTTGTTTAGAAATATGTTTGTCCATTGTTCATTTCCCCTTGGACGTCAACTTCTTTTCTCTCATCCAGTCCATAACTGAAAGTATCTAAATGAGTCCCACAACATCATTTGTAAGGTTATCCATCAAGCTGTATCCCTTCAAGGATATTAAGAATTTGATTGATGAGGCATGGGATTTTGAATCTTTATTCCACTTCTGTACGTTAATACTTTAAACAAATTGCTGTAAATCCTAGCAAGTTACTGTAAATCCTGGTGCCCATAAATTCTATTTTCATCAGTTCTGTTAGCACTTGTATAGAGATTTGTGTGTAAATAGGAATACTTACATACTCAAAATTAAGATAGCAACACATAACAGAATTGTACTTTGTGACAAATTTTCCATGACTGCCTGCTGAATTATTTAAGGTTAGAGTGAGAGGAGTATGTTGCAGAATGGGAACAGAACGTTCGGGTAATCTTTATACAATTCAGACTAGTTTGGACATTGAAATATAATGAAATGTGGAGGTTTTTTTAATACATATTTGCTAATACTCATTGGAATTCTATGATTATCCAAACAGTGCATGCACAAGTTCTGTAAATTAACAAAATCAAGCTTTTTATTTGGTAAATGTTTTTGAGAATTGGAACAATGATGGTGTGGTTTATAGTGAATACACTGTTAGAAGAATGATAGAGGCCTGCTGTTTACTCATATATAGCACAAACTATCTTAGATTATGGCAAGGGCATCGCCAGCCAATGGGCCAGGGGGGCAAGATGAGAGAGAGGATGGGGGAAATATGAATTGTAGGTATAAATAGATACAATGATTTAATTTTTTTTTAAGTTTTTTAATTCAAGAAAAATTTATAATAAAATTAAAAGAAATTAAAAAATTAAAGAAAAAATTAATTAAAACATAATCTACTCGGGTTTTTGCAAATTTGTCGACCACTTTATTAATAAAATCCTCTAGGTTGTCAAAAATAAGCTTTCTGTGAACACTCATCATTGCTAGGCCATTGAGACGACTTTCTACCATAGTGCTCCTCAGCCAGGTTTTTATTCTTCGTAAGAATTACTACACAGTACACGTTGTGCACGGTAGAGCAATCAAAATTTTTAAAGCTTTTCCCGTTTCAGGGAAGAAGTTTTCCGTCTCTTTTAGGACATCAACAACGGTTAGTTCTGTTGGGTTGGGTTTATCCTGCCACAATTTTCGCCAAAGTGTGATTTCATTTTTTATGTTTGGTAAATCGTAAAATTGGGCGAAGGTTTCACAAGCTTCTGTGAGATTTTCCACTGACATGGTTAGCATTTGGGCCGGGTGTAATTTAGATAATGCGAATGATGGAGTGTTTTCTTCAGCAAAATGCACTTCAAGAGAAGTAATAATGGATTCCAAATATGGTATTATTAAATACCTCCTCCAGAATTCTGAAGGGCTTCCTGCTGGGTGGTTGCTTCGATGATGGTGTCTCCCAACAATGCGCGGCACTGATTTCATGTCCTCCCCCAGTCCGACTTTTTCCGCAATGACAGTAGCATCCCTTATAATTTCATCTGTGACTTTTTCGGGATTGTCACGGTGGCTTTTAAGCAGTTGCAAAATGCATTTAATGTGCTGCGAGGGTTTGACCGCGTCCAAAGCTATGGACTGGAGGACGTTTACAACTGGTTCCATCAAAGCTGAGTATTTGGCTATTAAAATAAGGCTAAGAATAAACGAGCTCTAGAAGCAGCCGCATGGAGCTGAAAAGCATTTTTTCTAGTCACACCATTTCCTTCACGCGATAAGGTTTCTAAGGCCTCCATTATAACAGGAAAATTCTCCTTAAAAACTCTGATGCTTTTGGTGTTTCTCGCTCCACCTTGTTTCGCAGAGCCTGGAAATATTAGGTATCAACTTCCTTCTCAAAATTGATTCCCGAAAAAAATGAAATGATATCTTTGATGGTTCCCACGGTGTTCCGAATTTCAGGCAGAGTATTGAGATCATTGATCACTAGATTCAGTTTGTGCGAAGAGCAATGAAATAACAAAGCTTTGGTGTATTTTTTGCTCAAGATTGCTTGCACACCATTGTCTGTTCCAGACATCGTCGAACAACCGTCAAATCGCAAACCAACGATTTTCTCTGGATTAAGATCTTCTTTTGCCAAAAACTCATCGATGGTCTGTGCAATGGATTTCGCGTCCAGAGCTTTCAGCTCAACAAATCCGACGAACACTTCCTCGACTTGTGACAGTACATAAAGACCTATTACAATAATAATGGGATTAAGGGATCTCACATTGTATTTTTTATTATAATTATGAATGTCAACCAGGGCTAGGTCAGTTTTAACCATGTCCCAATAAACACGCATATTTGACAAGAGAGGAGTGAATTCAAGGTCACTGGTGGACGAGCAAAGTCTAACATGTATAATGGCGGTGTATGTGAACACGAACTATAAATATGAACTTTCATTGGTCCACAAAGCTATGTCGTCATTATTAAACGCTGATGACATAACACCAAGTACGTACAAACCAGGGCGGTGGCCGTAAAACAAGAGACGGTGACGTCATGTACACTACCACTTACACAGCAATTACGTCTAACCCGTTCTCAGTCTGCATTAACAACTCAGGTCACATACACACTCAATTGTGTAGTGGGCAGTTTTTTGCCACAATAATGTAAAATTTTGTTAAAAATGTAGTCACAAAAGCAATTAGTATCAGTGGACAATAAATGTAGTAATAATAATAAATTCAGTGCACTCAGAAAAGGACAGAAGCTAAAGTTCGGCCGAACATCCGCCAGCCAGCATGGGAGTCTGCTGAGGAGCGTCTTCACCACATCAGTTTCAGGAAAGCCCGTTTAAATCTTTTCTAAATTATATAAAGTAAAAAATGAGCTCAAAGTATAATTAATACCAAAATGTAATCAATGTCAAGGTATGAAAGGTTTGGGTGAGTGTGTGAGAGTGAAAGTTGGCCGGCTTTTAATAACCAGTATCTGGGGCGTTGGTTTGTGTTGAAACCTATATTAATTATTAATGTCAAAGAAACAAATAATTTGAAAATCTAACTGCAGTAAAACGTTTGCTTAAAGAATTATTTTACAAAGAAAACAAGGCTATGTAGCAATGAAAGCATGGTAAGAAGGCGGAAGTCATGAAGCCGCCATATTGGGAATTATCAATTGAGTAATGACTCTCATTATCTGTAATAAGTAAACATTGAGATTTAAATAAAGCCTAATCTGTTTACCATATGTTGTGTGCATGGTCATTTCGAGAAACCTGACTACCTCTGTCTTTTCGCTTAACGAAACTCTGGACCCGAAGATCCAAATTTATGTTAATAAGCCTAACACATGTTTACACCGGATGTATGGTGGATATTAATTGAGTACCATAGAATACATAAAAATAATTATCAAATATATTAGAAAGTTAGAGTACGTTAACAGACTTTGTTGGTTTTCTCATGGAAATATCGCAGCCCAATCAATAATTGTTCAGTTCCAGAAATGTCAGCTGTTTCGTCCGCTAATACACTATATCCTTTAGCTTTTTTCACTTTCTTTATAATATCTGCCTTAAGCACATCCCCACAAATGCTGATAATTTCATTTTGGATACCAACCGATCAATAGCTTGCATTCTTTTTCCCATGCTTAATGTGTTTCTTCGAACCACGTCTCCCGCGTCAATTCGCAGCTTGTATAACCCCTCCAGAATTCCTTCACAATAATGTTTACCTCTCAGAGCTAAGTCGTGGGACCCACAAAATGTAATGCAGGTTTTAATCGATGTTATAATTTTCCTGTTTTCTTCAAGATTTCTCTGGGAGTATTTGTTGACTTGCACATCCACTGGCACGCTTGCAAGAAATGATCTAGCAGCTTCCATTGCTGCCTTATGGAAGTGGGTTTCTATGTGCTTTTTGGACTGCTCATGAACATCTTTGAACTTACAAAATGGCCTTACGATAAATGACCCCAATACGCCTCTAACAGAACTCAGATTGGGCGGAAACAACGTGCAATATTTACAAAAAGCGTTTATTTTTTTGTTATATTAATTTCAAATGACAACGTTTTCATTTCATTTTCATTCTCCTATATACATTTTTCGAATCTAGGGGGCAGCTTCCCCCCTGCCCCCTCCTTGACGATGCCCTTGGATTATGGTAAGTCTGCATTTACCGTGCTATATACCACATGTTGTGAAGAACTCAGTAAATTTTTTAGTGTAAAAAAGAAAGTTTTAGAATATGTTCTGTATAGTAATTATAAAATTACCAGAAAATTATTTGTTTCAGGGTTGTGTATACTAGAGTATTTTCAAATCAGGGGACTTCACACATGCCCTTTGTGCCGTCGACATGTAAGTGAAAGATTACACTTATTTCCTTCCACTCTTTAACATTACCTCAGTTTCTACTATTGTTAAAGTTCCATATGTATTGCTTGTAGAAGCATGTGCATAGTTTTGTCACTCAGATTTATAGGAGCGTTTGTTAGTAAATCATTTCATAGTGTGATCAACATATTCATAATATAATTGGACTGTACTTTAAATTCTCTAAGTGAAAAATTATATATTACAATCCTAAATGCTATATTATATTAATATATACATTCTAATATAAAAATATTATTGGAACTGTTATCATTACTAAAACTATTCCAGCATATCAGAGTTACAGACCAGGGTGTCACTGCAATTGACACCATTCAATAGTCACATCTGATAAGGTTCAGTTATTGCCTACTTGCCATTAGATTATAAATTCTTAATTTGCTGGTAACATAATATAGACTCTATGTGTTCATTTGTAGTCGTATGAATTAAAAGATGAAGCACTTAATTCTTAGGAAGTAATTTGTGTAATAGTAAATACTAGTATTTACTAATATTTACAATATTTCTGTTTTTTTTTTGTACTTTACAAGGTTTGTTCCAAAAGTGAATATACTGATTTCTTATAAAAATGATTATTAGGCTCACCTGAAATTACAAGTTAACTCCTTCAAGTTGTCATAACCCGTGTAAAGTTTAAGTATGGTCCAACATTGTGTGCACTTATTAGAGCAGAACTATAAGTAAATCTCGTAAGTGTGCTTAGCTCATGTTTGTATCTTTTCCTCAGTTCTACAATGAATGCCTGACAACTTTGCTTCCAATTTATGAAAAGGTAGAAATCACATGGAGCTAGAGATGGGCTGTAGGAGAGTGTAGAAATGTGGAATGGTTTTCTTCACTGCAAATTATTTAGAGCATAGTGTGAGGAAATATGTTAACATAGAACAGTATCCAAACATCTGCAATGCCTTTTGAACTTGCTGGAGGTATTTTCAAAGTCAGTCCAAGACATCCTTGTAGAAGACATGATTAACTTTCTATAGGTGCAAATTATTAGTGGCTGTCATGAAAACAATAATCAAATTTTCACCTTAGATTGTGTAGTTACTGTACAGTTTAAAATATATAAAATGCAATTTGTTTTTACGTACCTGCAATAGTTCTTTCTCTATCTGGGTCCAGTAGTCCGATCACACGAACTTCGAATGCAAACATGTGTTTCACAGGTTAGTGAAATGACTTACACAATACATTTGGAAGAGAAATTAATTTACTTTATTTTTTTGTTATTACTTGGTATTGAATTAATTGTTGTTCATTTTTTACTTGATCTTTAAATAAAATTTTCTTGAGACATGTTCTTAGCCTTACTACTTATACAATAAAAATGCTTACCTTATTTTAAGTGACACACACACACACATGAAACATAAACAGACCGAGCCCAGCCTGCATATTTTTTAACACTCACTCAAACACACAGAAAATTACCCCGCCCTTAACATTTATAAGAATACCCCTTACGGCCGGCACGCGGTGACTGTTCGAGTTCGTTTCATTTATGTTAATAATTTCGTAGCGGTAGCGTATAACTGATGCGATTACTCTCCTCTGCTCACTACTAACACTGACTACTGTTGATTACTTTGAAAACTACTTTTTGATTAAAAAATTATAAAATTTGGCCAAGCTCTCTTGGCTCCGTGTCGGCGCCGACACAATCAGTGACGAACTGGGCAATGTGCTTCTCTGAGTGGGAGGAACAGCGTATTCACGGCCACCTGCTTTGCGTCGTCGTTCCTGCTCAATTTGCTGTGACTTAGGAGTTCTGTACGTGGAACATAGTGTGGTTTTTCCTAGTGTTCTAGTAATGCGTGGTGACGATATTTGCATCGGCTCTACTGACGTCATTAAAGTGGGCGGGGTTTAACAGCACTTCCGGAAGATCTGTGAAAAGACGATGAATACTTTGGCACTTTAGCCATCTTGAGTTTTTACCAGCGCGTGGGTCGGCGCCCATGCTTGGTGTACGCATGGGTGAGCTCCGCCACACTCTCGCATAGTTCTTGGAAAAACTAGGGTGGTAAATTCTTCGCTTACTGATTTCACCATACTGTTGAGTCTTGCCTTTGTCCCAAACTGTTCAGTCTACACGTGTTCTTTCGTAACCGAAATACCGTTGTCGCATAATACAGTTTCACAATATTTTATAAGACTCCCGCACAAAATGAAATAAATAAAATGTAATACCCCATACTGTAAAAAAAATAAAATGACCCAAAATTGACACGCTACAATACCCCCTCGATGAGAATTCTGCTGTTCACAACAGAAGAAATCTCATCGATAAACCCCGAAGAGGATCGGTGAGGAACTGGTGCCAACAACCCCCTTGTTCTTAATCTGCATGGGTACACGACCCCCCTGGCTCAGCGAGTATGGACTCACCTGCACGAGATCACTGGACTTCTCCGTAAGAGATCCCAACACCGAGAAATCGAACAGCTAAGTACCACAGCGCACCTCACCTTCTAACATGCTACCCCCCAAAATCCTCAATCCCTGGCTCAGATTATTCCAGATCCTCCACCGATATGTTTCCCCTTTTTATGCAAGCTGGGCTGCCTTTAGCAGATACTGGGCTCACACACACTCACATTACATATTACACTTTGACAAATTGTAAAATTGAAAAATTATAAAAATTCCTTAAGATTGACAAAAATTCAAAAAAAATTCAAAATTCAAAATAATATACTCAAAAAATTCTCTTCCTGGTTTTCTGTTTTCTTTAAAATGACAAGTTAAACATTTCCAAAATACCTCCTTAATCTAACAGGTGAATACTTAGTGTCTAACAATACAGTGCAATACAATCAAACAATAAAATAAACATGTTAAGTACACACATAATAAAATAACCATTACTCACAATACTCATTCGCTGGCAGGCGAAAAATCCCATTTTTTTTTTCTTTTTCAAAATTGAAATTTCCAAAAATTTTAAAATTCAAAAAAAATTTTAAATTTATTTAAATGTTTCCTTTATCTTTAGACATTATTTGAAAATTGATTTAAATTGATTAAACAAACAAATTAAATTGACTTCCTACTACACAAGCTTAGTGGGTGTATGACCTCATCAGCTGATTGAAACTAGGTCAAGTCCAAGACCCTTGACCTACATATGTTATGTATGATTTCTATCTGAAAATACATTAACTATCTGTAACAATCTAATTTGAAACACAAAACAATACAATAAAACATTTCAAAAAAAAAACAAAATATTAATATAAATAATAAGCAAATTGACCTTTACATAATAATAAAATAAACAATTCCCAACTTTACATTATTTTCAATTCTATCAAGATTCTGTCACCGGTTTAAAAAATGAAAATTTTATATCTTTATCATAAATCTCTCTCTTTATTTAACCATCGGATTCTATATTACTTTGGGTGATTCAACCATTTATCTCATTTAATTTACTACTTGATCTGTATACATATATAATCTTTCTCCCTCTGACTCTACTATTAACTTTTACTACATGACACCCACCTCTATCAAAACATTCTAAAACCCCCTTACCTCTGGCACCGCTCATCTTTGTACTAGGATGTGTGTTCCCTACCTGGCTATCTACATACGAACCAATGCCCCTCCAAAATATCGGCAAACACTCACTCAAACTACTCTATTCCCGCCACAACGCCGCACGCTGGTCTCTCACCACGCCGCACGTTGCTCACACCTTACCACCTCACCCTTACTACAAAATATCATCAACAAATATGTTTATATCTCATTCACATTACTCCTCTCTACATATACTGACTACTACTGTGTCCCTAAATATCTAACACTATCTCTGTGTGTTACCTGTATCTCAAAATTCTTATTTTCACTAATTCCCTTTAACTTTAATTCTACTTAACTCACCTGTCTTATTTCATTATCACCCAAAATCTATCTCTTTACAACATTTCACCTTGATATAACACTAGAAAATTCATCACTTCTCCCCTTATAATAATATACCTCAATTTGAACACATTAACTGTTTAATCGTCTACCAATCATTATAGAATCTTAATTTCATAAAATTATTTAACTTCATTCTCAAACTTCCTTTTATACGACCTTAATTAAGTAATTATTTTTCAGTTATTTAATTCAATTATTTAACAGTTCACAATTATTTTCATCGCTTAATTAGTCTGTCAAATTTTATAATTATTATTAATTTATACTGGTTAATTGCAAATTCAATTTAATTGATAATTAATGTTATCAATTTCTCCTACATATACACATTGTTTACATAACATATAGTACACTATAATGTAGTACACAAATACACTTAACATAATGACATTAATGCATAAAAAAAATATTTAATGAAGAAATTTGTGTTAGTGGTTGAAATCACAATCAGAATGATCAATATTGCACACCACTATATAAAAATTATTCCGGTTAGCGCTTTCAAGCTTCACAGCTCATCGTCAGATCAGGAATAGGCAGAAAATATGTAATACCCAACCCTTCACCCCTCTCCCCCACCCTGCTCACCCACAACAAACTAAAAATTAATGACCCTTCCCCACCCCCTAAACTCTGTCTCACCATCTGTACAGTTACATATTTTTCTAGTAAATTCCTTGTGTTTCAGTGTGTTTCAGTGTTGAAAGCGCTAATCGGAATAATTTTTATATAGTGGTGTGGAATATTGATCATTCTGATTGTAAAAAAAATATATACAGTCCAATTTATTATTTCTTATCATTAACCACAAATCGTTCCATAAGATAATGCACTTCAAAACCATATTATTCATATAATTAACTGTTCATGAACAATAAACAATAAACAACTACCCCATATCGTCAAACAATAGTCTAATCTTATGATTATACCAGTCATTTACAATTACATACATAATCTCATGATTATCAATATAATTATTCTCTATCTTATCATATTCTTCTACCATATCATTTGAATTAATATGATTATTCCATATTATTCCCTCATATACCTGGTCACGCTCGAGTATGGTCCTGTCGCCGTTATTATATTCTGTTAAAATCAGGTGAGTTATATTATCGTCATTAACATCATCTACTGCTATCTCAGTTTCGCCGTAAGGTAAGTACTCCTTCTTTTTATTATTATTTCTCTCTATGTCTAAGCTTTCTACGAATTCTTCATAATTTCTCTTTACTTTAAATATCTCTATTTCTCTCTTTCTCTCTCTCTCAAAACATTTGTCACCATCATACCAAGCTACGCACTCTCTCTCAAAATATGCAGGGGACATTAACTTATCATTACGGCACCACCTATGAAGTGCACAAAAAACCAAGGGAACTTTATCTGCAAACCTATACTTTTCCAAATACTCACGTGAAGCTATTTCTTCACCCCCCACTACAACATTACGGGAAAAATCTACCCCCTGCATCCACTCTACCTGTGAATTCTTTTTACTCTCTCTTTCACACACAAACATCTTTTTATCAACTTCTACAACTTCGTTATCACTATCAAGATCTATACAATCATTTTTTAACACCATATTTTTATTTGTATTGTCATTTTTATTACTCGTAAACTCATTATTTAAATTATCATTTCCCCTACTACTTACCCCGTTATCTTTGTTTGATTTTAATTTGTCTATGACTTTCTCATTTTCTAATTCTATTTCGCCTAACCGCGTCTCTATTTCACTCAATTTCTTGTCATAAATACAGCCTTGTTCTTGAATTTCTTTTTTCATTTCATTAAAATCATTTTTCTGTTCACTAAATTTCTCGTCCAGTTTACTAAATTGTTGATTAAAAAGCATTTGCATCATTCTTATTATTTCGTTATTATCTGCAATTTTTTAAAATTTTGTTTAAATATTTCTTTCAAAAAAAATGTTTTCGTATACTAAATATTACACCATCATATTATACATAAAATTATTGTACTATTTTCTACCTCATGTTAATTTTGCGTAAGTTATTGCATTTTTATTTTATTCCGCCAACCCTAAAACACACGTTTGCATCTTCGTAGGTGTGGAATTTAATTTTTAACAATAAATCAAATTCGTCCCTGTTCGGGCGCCGTTGTGTAGTTACTGTACAGTTTAAAATATATAAAATGCAATTTGGTTTTACCTACCTGCAATAGTTCTTTCTCTATCTGGGTCCAGTAGTCCGATCACACGAACTTCGAATGCAAACATGTGTTTCACAGGTTAGTGAAATGACTTACACAATACATTTGGAAGAGAAATTAATTTACTTTATTTTTTTGTTATTACTTGGTATCGAATTAATTGTTGTTCATTTTTTACTTGATCTTTAAATAAAATTTTCTTGAGACATGTCCTTAGCCTTACTACTTATACAATAAAAATGCTTACCTTATTTTAAGTGACACACACACACATGAAACATAAACAGACCGAGCCCAGCCTGCATATTTTTTAACACTCACTCAAACACACAGAAAATTACCCCGCCCTTAACATTTATAAGAATACCCCTTACGGCCGGCACGCGGTGACTGTTCGAGTTCGTTTCATTTATGTTAATAATTTCGTAGCGGTAGCGTATAACTGATGCGATTACTCTCCTCTGCTCACTACTAACACTGACTCCTGTTGATTACTTTGAAAACTACTTTTTGATTAAAAAATTATAAAATTTGGCCAAGCTCTCTTGGCTCCGTGTCGGCGCCGACACAATCAGTGACGAACTGGGCAATGTGCTTCTCTGAGTGGGAGGAACAGCGTATTCACGGCCACCTGCTTTGCGTCGTCGTTCCTGCTCAATTTGCTGTGACTTAGGAGTTCTGTACGTGGAACATAGTGTGGTTTTTCCTAGTGTTCTAGTAATGCGTGGTGACGATATTTGCATCGGCTCTACTGACGTCATTAAAGTGGGCGGGGTTTAACAGCACTTCCGGAAGATCTGTGAAAAGACGATGAATACTTTGGCACTTTAGCCATCTTGAGTTTTTACCAGCGCGTGGGTCGGCGCCCATGCTTGGTGTACGCATGGGTGAGCTCCGCCACACTCTCGCATAGTTCTTGGAAAAACTAGGGTGGTAAATTCTTCGCTTACTGATTTCACCATACTGTTGAGTCTTGCCTTTGTCCCAAACTGTTCAGTCTACACGTGTTCTTTCGTAACCGAAATACCGTTGTCGCATAATACAGTTTCACAATATTTTATAAGACTCCCGCACAAAATGAAATAAATAAAATGTAATACCCCATACTATAAAAAAAATAAAATGACCCAAAATTGACACGCTACAATACCCCCTCGATGAGAATTCTGCTGTTCACAACAGAAGAAATCTCATCGATAAACCTCGAAGAGGATCGGTGAGGAACTGGTGCCAACAACCCCCTTGTTCTTAATCTGCATGGGTACACGACCCCCCTGGCTCAGCGACTATGGACTCACCTGCACGAGATCACTGGACTTCTCCGTAAGAGATCCCAACACCGAGAAATCGAACAGCTAAGTACCACAGCGCACCTCACCTTCTAACATGCTACCCCCCAAAATCCTCAATCCCTGGCTCAGATTATTCCAGATCCTCCACCGATATGTTTCCCCTTTTTATGCAAGCTGGGCTGCCTTTAGCAGATACTGGGCTCACACACACTCACATTACATATTACACTTTGACAAATTGTAAAATTGAAAAATTATAAAAATTCCTTAAGATTGACAAAAATTCAAAAAAAATTCAAAATTCAAAATAATATACTCAAAAAATTCTCTTCCTGGTTTTCTGTTTTCTTTAAAATGACAAGTTAAACATTTCCAAAATACCTCCTTAATCTAACAGGTGAATACTTAGTGTCTAACAATACAGTGCAATACAATCAAACAATAAAATAAACATGTTAAGTACACACATAATAAAATAACCATTACTCACAATACTCATTCGCTGGCAGGCGAAAAATCCCATTTTTTTTTTCTTTTTCAAAATTGAAATTTCCAAAAATTTTAAAATTCAAAAAAAATTTTAAATTTATTTAAATGTTTCCTTTATCTTTAGACATTATTTGAAAATTGATTTAAATTGATTAAACAAACAAATTAAATTGACTTCCTACTACACAAGCTTAGTGGGTGTATGACCTCATCAGCTGATTGAAACTAGGTCAAGTCCAAGACCCTTGACCTACATATGTTATGTATGATTTCTATCTGAAAATACATTAACTATCTGTAACAATCTAATTTGAAACACAAAACAATACAATAAAACATTTCAAAAAAAAAACAAAATATTAATATAAATAATAAGCAAATTGACCTTTACATAATAATAAAATAAACAATTCCCAACTTTACATTATTTTCAATTCTATCAAGATTCTGTCACCGGTTTAAAAAATGAAAATTTTATATCTTTATCATAAATCTCTCTCTTTATTTAACCATCGGATTCTATATTACTTTGGGTGATTCAACCATTTATCTCATTTAATTTACTACTTGATCTGTATACATATATAATCTTTCTCCCTCTGACTCTACTATTAACTTTTACTACATGACACCCACCTCTATCAAAACATTCTAAAACCCCCTTACCTCTGGCACCGCTCATCTTTGTACTAGGATGTGTGTTCCCTACCTGGCTATCTACATACGAACCAATGCCCCTCCAAAATATCGGCAAACACTCACTCAAACTACTCTATTCCCGCCACAACGCCGCACGCTGGTCTCTCACCACGCCGCACGTTGCTCACACCTTACCACCTCACCCTTACTACAAAATATCATCAACAAATATGTTTATATCTCATTCACATTACTCCTCTCTACATATACTGACTACTACTGTGTCCCTAAATATCTAACACTATCTCTGTGTGTTACCTGTATCTCAAAATTCTTATTTTCACTAATTCCCTTTAACTTTAATTCTACTTAACTCACCTGTCTTATTTCATTATCACCCAAAATCTATCTCTTTACAACATTTCACCTTGATATAACACTAGAAAATTCATCACTTCTCCCCTTATAATAATATACCTCAATTTGAACACATTAACTGTTTAATCGTCTACCAATCATTATAGAATCTTAATTTCATAAAATTATTTAACTTCATTCTCAAACTTCCTTTTATACGACCTTAATTAAGTAATTATTTTTCAGTTATTTAATTCAATTATTTAACAGTTCACAATTATTTTCATCGCTTAATTAGTCTGTCAAATTTTATAATTATTATTAATTTATACTGGTTAATTGCAAATTCAATTTAATTGATAATTAATGTTATCAATTTCTCCTACATATACACATTGTTTACATAACATATAGTACACTATAATGTAGTACACAAATACACTTAACATAATGACATTAATGCATAAAAAAAATATTTAATGAAGAAATTTGTGTTAGTGGTTGAAATCACAATCAGAATGATCAATATTGCACACCACTATATAAAAATTATTCCGGTTAGTGCTTTCAAGCTTCACAGCTCATCGTCAGATCAGGAATAGGCAGAAAATATGTAATACCCAACCCTTCACCCCTCTCCCCCACCCTGCTCACCCACAACAAACTAAAAATTAATGACCCTTCCCCACCCCCTAAACTCTGTCTCACCATCTGTACAGTTACATATTTTTCTAGTAAATTCCTTGTGTTTCAGTGTGTTTCAGTGTTGAAAGCGCTAATCGGAATAATTTTTATATAGTGGTGTGGAATATTGATCATTCTGATTGTAAAAAAAATATATACAGTCCAATTTATTATTTCTTATCATTAACCACAAATCGTTCCATAAGATAATGCACTTCAAAACCATATTATTCATATAATTAACTGTTCATGAACAATAAACAATAAACAACTACCCCATATCGTCAAACAATAGTCTAATCTTATGATTATACCAGTCATTTACAATTACATACATAATCTCATGATTATCAATATAATTATTCTCTATCTTATCATATTCTTCTACCATATCATTTGAATTAATATGATTATTCCATATTATTCCCTCATATACCTGGTCACGCTCGAGTATGGTCCTGTCGCCGTTATTATATTCTGTTAAAATCAGGTGAGTTATATTATCGTCATTAACATCATCTACTGCTATCTCAGTTTCGCCGTAAGGTAAGTACTCCTTCTTTTTATTATTATTTCTCTCTATGTCTAAGCTTTCTACGAATTCTTCATAATTTCTCTTTACTTTAAATATCTCTATTTCTCTCTTTCTCTCTCTCTCAAAACATTTGTCACCATCATACCAAGCTACGCACTCTCTCTCAAAATATGCAGGGGACATTAACTTATCATTACGGCACCACCTATGAAGTGCACAAAAAACCAAGGGAACTTTATCTGCAAACCTATACTTTTCCAAATACTCACGTGAAGCTATTTCTTCACCCCCCACTACAACATTACGGGAAAAATCTACCCCCTGCATCCACTCTACCTGTGAATTCTTTTTACTCTCTCTTTCACACACAAACATCTTTTTATCAACTTCTACAACTTCGTTATCACTATCAAGATCTATACAATCATTTTTTAACACCATATTTTTATTTGTATTGTCATTTTTATTACTCGTAAACTCATTATTTAAATTATCATTTCCCCTACTACTTACCCCGTTATCTTTGTTTGATTTTAATTTGTCTATGACTTTCTCATTTTCTAATTCTATTTCGCCTAACCGCGTCTCTATTTCACTCAATTTCTTGTCATAAATACAGCCTTGTTCTTGAATTTCTTTTTTCATTTCATTAAAATCATTTTTCTGTTCACTAAATTTCTCGTCCAGTTTACTAAATTGTTGATTAAAAAGCATTTGCATCATTCTTATTATTTCGTTATTATCTGCAATTTTTTAAAATTTTGTTTAAATATTTCTTTCAAAAAAAATGTTTTCGTATACTAAATATTACACCATCATATTATACATAAAATTATTGTACTATTTTCTACCTCATGTTAATTTTGCGTAAGTTATTGCATTTTTATTTTATTCCGCCAACCCTAAAACACACGTTTGCATCTTCGTAGGTGTGGAATTTAATTTTTAACAATAAATCAAATTCGTCCCTGTTCGGGCGCCGTTGTGTAGTTACTGTACAGTTTAAAATATATAAAATGCAATTTGGTTTTACCTACCTGCAATAGTTCTTTCTCTATCTGGGTCCAGTAGTCCGATCACACGAACTTCGAATGCAAACATGTGTTTCACAGGTTAGTGAAATGACTTACACAATACATTTGGAAGAGAAATTAATTTACTTTATTTTTTTGTTATTACTTGGTATCGAATTAATTGTTGTTCATTTTTTACTTGATCTTTAAATAAAATTTTCTTGAGACATGTCCTTAGCCTTACTACTTATACAATAAAAATGCTTACCTTATTTTAAGTGACACACACACACATGAAACATAAACAGACCGAGCCCAGCCTGCATATTTTTTAACACTCACTCAAACACACAGAAAATTACCCCGCCCTTAACATTTATAAGAATACCCCTTACGGCCGGCACGCGGTGACTGTTCGAGTTCGTTTCATTTATGTTAATAATTTCGTAGCGGTAGCGTATAACTGATGCGATTACTCTCCTCTGCTCACTACTAACACTGACTCCTGTTGATTACTTTGAAAACTACTTTTTGATTAAAAAATTATAAAATTTGGCCAAGCTCTCTTGGCTCCATGTCGGCGCCGACACAATCAGTGATGAACTGGGCAATGTGCTTCTCTGAGTGGGAGGAACAGCGTATTCACGGCCACCTGCTTTGCGTCGTCGTTCCTGCTCAATTTGCTGTGACTTAGGAGTTCTGTACGTGGAACATAGTGTGGTTTTTCCTAGTGTTCTAGTAATGCGTGGTGACGATATTTGCATCGGCTCTACTGACGTCATTAAAGTGGGCGGGGTTTAACAGCACTTCCGGAAGATCTGTGAAAAGACGATGAATACTTTGGCACTTTAGCCATCTTGAGTTTTTACCAGCGCGTGGGTCGGCGCCCATGCTTGGTGTACGCATGGGTGAGCTCCGCCACACTCTCGCATAGTTCTTGGAAAAACTAGGGTGGTAAATTCTTCGCTTACTGATTTCACCATACTGTTGAGTCTTGCCTTTGTCCAAAACTGTTCAGTCTACATGTGTTCTTTCGTAACCGAAATACCGTTGTCGCATAATACAGTTTCACAATATTTTATAAGACTCCCGCACAAAATGAAATAAATAAAATGTAATACCCCATACTGTAAAAAAAATAAAATGACCCAAAATTGACACGCTACAAGATCTGCTTATGCACATTCACCTTGGATCTCCAAATGTGTTGAATTTTTTGTGTATGACTCCTTGCTTTATGTTTTATCTTAGTATAGTACTCAGTCCATCCATGACTCATATCCTGTTACCAATATTTCTAAGAAATTGGCTCAATTTTCAAGTTGCTCATCAAGTCCAAACAAAATTTCCAATTGGTTCACTTTTTGCTGAGGTATCTGGGGACTAGTTATGCACCGATTGTCCATATGTTCAAATGGTCTTTGGAATCCTACAAAAATTGTTTTGTTATGCAAGCCTGTTGCCCTTGTAATCATCCTGACATTGAATCAGCAGTCTTTTGCCATCATTGCTTGCACCATTGTCTGTCTCATTTTGACCATTTTCAGACAAGATTGGCCTTCCAGAACAAAGTTCTTTTTGATATTTCCTGAACATTGAATGCTTTATGCCACTTAAAAAACATGATTTTCAATAGAGTGGCATCTCCATAAGGTTTTATTAAAGAAGAAAATATATTTTCAAAAAAAAAATGATAATTAATGTTTGATATTTTCCTGTATTACAAATGTAACATTGTTATAAAATGTAACAGTATACAAACACCAGTAGCATGTAACCAGTTCACCTGATAAATTGCAACCCATAAACCCACTGTCACTATCACGTGCCATTAACAGGGTGTTAAATTGCCAAATTATAAATAGGGAATCAGATCACTTATTTTTGGTATACAAACATCATACAATATCTGTATTATGTCTGCATTAAATGAATATGTGCATAGGAAACATTGGATGAATTGTCTGAGCCCATTTCTTGAGTTGGCTGAGCTCAACTCATTTACGACAACCCTCAATAAAATTAACTTTATTTCATAAGATCTTAAATTAAGTGATGGTTACAAGAAAGAGCAGGTAAATTTAGAGCTATGTGTCTCTTAAATTTGTTGGCACTAGCACAGTTATTTAACAAATTTGTAGTGAGAACAGCAGACAAATTTCATATTTCATTTTTGGTTTGGTCTCCAAGTTGCGTATTTTAATAAATTATATAGACTGGTAATTACCTTAATCTAATTCCTTCCTTGCAACTTTTGATTGTTTGCGTAACGACACGTTTCAGGAACACAGTCCCATCATCAGGTTATAAAAATGAAATCATGAATTAATCATGTTCCTGAAACGCGTTGTTACGCAAACAATCAAAAGTTGCAAGGAAGGAATTAGATTAAGGTAATTACCAGTCTATATAATTTATTAAATTTCATATTCTGGCTACCAATAGTTTTCAACACTGAAGATGGCCTCCAGTGGTGGGGCTGAAATGTCTGTAAACACAAATGATAGACCACGGCCTAACAGCCTGGCAAATAATGTTTAGGAACTCTATGTTGTGCATTGGTTGTGGGAATAATAAAGAAAAGACAGGATTAAACTAAAATAGCTAACAGACTTATAGAATTAAGAAAATGGACATGTCAGCAGCATAACTAAGGACTCATGGCCCCCTTCTTTCAACATCCAATATCAAAACTTATAGAGAAAAATTAAGAATTACTGCTACCTATTTATACTTTCCAATTTGTGGCATTACTTCAAAACAGTTATTTTGGGAGTTTCATTTCTTGGTAAGGAGCAAAACGATGTGTTAGAATAGAGGTTAGTATACATCCATTTTGTTAATCAGTATGTCCAAATGTAAATGTTTCAAGTATTATGGTAAGTGGATTGTTAAAGATGTTGGTTGTTTTGGTGGTTCATCCTTTTCATTCACAGCACTTAATATTAGTGATTAACTGTACTTTCACTTGTGAAAACTTACGTTTCTAATTGTCCTCGAACATTTCGGTATGGTATACACCAGGGATTCTCAACCTTTTTGTGATTGAGAGCACCTTTCATAATCCGGGGCAAGTGGGAGAGCACCATGAAAATTTAATAATAATAATAATAAATACACTCACCAGGCTAACGAGACCCTTGGCCCTGAATGTTACTCGGAATTTCACTAATATCTAAGGAGAAGTCGCTTGCAGCCACACGTAAACAGTCCTCCAAATGTGAGTCATTTAATCTTAATCGTGCTTTGTTCTTGATGTATTTCATTAATGAAAAACATTTTTCACACAGGTAGGTTGTCCCAAACATCGCCAAGCATTTGAGAGAAGCATTTTGCTATGTCGGAAATTTCATTGTATCATTTGCACCCCAGAAATCTGTGATCCTTTCCTTTTCGAAAAGATATTTTAAGGCTTGAGAGGACTGGAGCTCTAATAATTCAAGTTCCGCATGAGCAAGATTGTGCTGTTGAATAATCTGAATTTTTCTGAGAGAGTCCACATTGAATTGAAATGGATTGAGCACCATATTAAACAACGGCTCACTTTCTTCGAGTACATGAAAACGTGTAGCAAACTCTTTCAACAGATCTTGAATTGCCAGAACGACAATTTTAAAACACTCCGATTGGGGACGACCAAGACTCGAGAGTGTATGTGCCAGTTCAGGAAAATGAACCAAGTCATTTTTACTTGCCGTCCCGAGGAATCTTTGTAACTTTGATCGAAAGGAAAATATAATTTCTTTCAGTTCACAAATTGTGTTTTTCTGACCCTGAAGACGTTTGTTCAGCTCGGTGAGATATTGAAATAGGTCTACCATGAAAGCAAGATTGATCTTGAAATCATCCCCGAATATTTCTGCAAACTTAGTGACATAATCGTTGGCAGAAATAAATGATTTGATTTCTTCGAAAACTTTCCAGACCCTTGTAATTGCTTCCCCGCGACAGCCAACGAACATCCGCATGTAGGATTAGTTCTGAATGTGGCGCTGATAAATCATGCAAGAAGACTTTTAGTAAGCATTTATTCAGGGGTTTAGAAACCAAAAAGTTGATCAACTTAACTATCAGTTTTAACGGTTCTGAAATTCCAGGAACAGATATAAGATGACTGGCTAAGTTTTCAACGTGAATTAAACAATGATAGTGAACAAAGGGAGGAAAATGTTCATAATTTTTCAGAAGAGCGACAAATCCTGTATTTTTACCTACCATGGAAGGTGCGCCATCAGTAACCACACACACGAGCTTTGATAAGTCAATGCCATTAGGTTTCAGGAAATTCACGACAGCGTTGTAAATGTCTTGCCCCGTAGTTGTACCCGGGAGCGGTAAAATTGTTAAAAAGAAATCTTCTACAATTCCCACATTATCTATACAACGTACAAAGCACGCCAATTGTGCTAGGGAAGCAATGTCTGTTGATTCGTCAACAGCAAGAGAAAAATAACTACATTCAGAAAGTTTCTGGAGTGCTTTTTGTTTAATTTGAGCCGCGATGAGGTCAACGCGCCTGGCAACAGTGGCATTACTAAGTGGCACATTTTTTGCCGCATTAATCAAAACACTTCTGTATTTCTCAGGTATACTTTCAGCGAGAGTTGTCACTGTGGAAACTATGCACTCCTTCACAATTTCTCCACTTGTAAATGGCATCCCATGCTGAACAAGTTTATGAGACACAGATACAGACACTTCGGTTGAAAGTTTGTTAACAGAACTATTAACATTAAATGAAAAAGACTTCTGTTGACGTTGGAGTTGTGATTTTAACTCTTTGATTTTATGTATCCTTGCATCTGATCCCGTGGGATATTGATCAGAAAACGCACTATGATGAGTTTCATAATGTCTTTGACAATTTGCTTTTCTGAAACCCGATAAAGGTGCATTGACACAAAACGCAAATAACTCCGGTATTCTCGTCATTAGTGACCATAAAAAAATCTGTCTCCCAGTTACCTTGAAAAGAATACAGTTTCTTTCTTTTTGCTTCGCTACTTTTGTTGGAATCTTGGGTTGATGAAGAAGGTAACTTAGGTATCGATTCTTCACTACGTTTTCGTATTACAAATTTATCCATGTCTCTTTTTTAAGAACGTTCACAACACACTTCGAGGCGAAAGGAAAATTGCAAACTGACAATAATTACGCATATTTCACAAATAACAGAACAGCAATACTACAACCAAAATACGTCACAAAACTGGTGTACACCGCTACACTATGTCACTCCAGTCACAAATGTCGCTCGTGTAAATGGAAATGTCCACGCAGAAACATTCATAGAGGTCATTTCTATCCTTGTCTACTGACGCATGCGCGAGAGTGGAACTTGCTCGGATCAGCTGATTCAGCGTCAGTTCAGCGTTAGAGGCAGACAAGGACAGAAATGACCCCTACGTGATTCCATCTCTCTTTTCCAGCAGGACGGTTTCTCATCCAGTTCACCACCTCTATCTATATACCTCTATGGTAGTGGCTGCCCTTAAAGTCTCATTGGCAAATTTCGAAATTTCTATTTAAAATCTGAAAATTGATTGGTTGAGCTAAGTGTAAAATGCTACGTGACTATTTATGTGAGAACGTACTTAAAGCTGCCAAGTTTAGGGATTTCGGAGGCAATAAAATTAAAATATTTTGAATAACCACTTCTTTTGAGGGTACTAGTACGTGTTTAACAGCCCATTTACAAGATGAGACAACCTGGCGCCTACAGTAATAGACCCCTCGTAGGCTGTCTCTGCCTTTTAAAGCTGCAAACAATAGAGTCGGTATCGGCTTGTAAACTACGGACAATTCCGGAAACCATTGCAAGTAGTGCTCTTAGAAGTAACAAAGGTTTCCAAACAGTATTCCTGCTATACTCAGTTGTTGGTGGACAACAGCTGTACGGCCGTGCTATATAGTTCATAATTGAAAATTAGGGGTCACTGTTGCTCGCGAGCACTTTTTTATACATCCATGATGAGCACCATTTTTAGTTACGCGAGCACTACAGTGCTCGCGAGCACCAGGTTGAGAACGGCTGGTGTACACCTTCCTCAGCAAGATTTGAATACAGAATCCGTCTGTTATATTATACAGAATCCTATTATACTTCAAACCAATCCCGCTCCTAATCCCAGCATCTCCACATTCTTGGCCATTAGTTAGAAACTAGTCAGCCATTTGGCTAGGTGAGGCTCACATGGTCATAAAGTTGCTACTTTGACAGCAAAATATGTAAAGAAACTATGGCAACCACCTTTGCAATAATACTTGGTTAAGCACAGTGATATAGTGAACCAGACAAGATTTGTTCTGGGAGGAATTAGTGGCGAAGCATTCACTCAACAGTATGCTACTATGTAGAAATTCTCCATGTACATTATACATGTTTTTCTCACTACTAATTTATTGATTAACTGGCCAGTTATCTATGACAATTATGCATTATATTCCAACAAAAATAATTCCTGAGTTTGTTTTCCAACCATGAAAACAGTTCTTAAGAAGGAAAAAAGTTTCTTAAATCTGCGAAAGATAAGGAAGGGGGTGCATGTTTTTTTCTTTGGTTTTATTCACTAAATTCCATATAGGTGGCTGATTGGACTACTACTTCTGTAAACCTGTGGTGTAATATCTGTTTTAACCTCATTTATTCAGTTGTGGAATTGTAATGACAATGGTGGTAGTGTTACAAACAGTTTTAAAATCAGTGATCACTATAGGATTCCTGTCTTTACTCATGATGTTCTTGGGTATGGGCCCATCACGTCAAGTGCGATGACTTCCAAAGGCTGGTATGGCCGTCTCATTTGCATACTGGTATCAGCCCTCTGGTTGTTTACCTTAGTACAGGGACAGATGGAACATGTATGGTGTCCAAATGTAGCTGGCAATATCCCACATCATAGAAACCCAGAAGAACCATCGACATATAGACTGGTACCTTTGTATCTCTCCTCGATGTCCAATGTCAGCATTGTCATGTAACATCTCCAGGATGCTTCACGACCTGGGAACAACTAGAACAGGGTGTAATTGAGTCAGATGTGATGAATATATAAGAAGGTTATTCTCCACATGGAAAAAACTCTTGTAGGACATCTTGAACTGCTTTGGAACATGTTGTATGTGTTAACAATTCGTTGATTGTTTTATAATCCATTTCTTCATCTTCCTACAGTCACATTCTTGTCACTTCTTCACCATTTCAGTGTATATACCATCTTTAATAACCATTAAGATTGTTCCTACTGACCTATCTGGTGTTTATTTTAGAATTTCTCTTTCCAACAGCTCTGTTTTCTCTAGCTCAAGTTTTCCCACAGGGTGTCTTGAAAGGCAATCTGTTATCTTGTGCTTGATTGCTTGCCCCAGGTTCATGACATACATCAAAATCCAAGTCTGCCAACAGCAAGGCCCAGCGTGTCAATTTTGATTTTGAACCTGTCAGATTATGAAACCACTGAAGTGATGAGTTGTCAGTATATAGCTGGACACCTTCCAGGTAGTCTCGAAATTTCCTAACAGTCCGTACCACTGCTAACGCTTCCTCCCCTGCTGTGCAATAACATCTTTCTGGTGGAGACAGTTTTCTACTGTCATATTCCACTATGTCTCTTCCTCCATCCTCCTTTTCTTGGAATAGTACTGCCCCAATCCCATAGAATTATCAACAGAATAGGTTGGTCGTTGGCAACGAGACGATGCGCATCGGACTGTGCCGTGACTGTGTCGGTGTTTAATTATGTGTGGTGTTTTTGTGTTTGTGTATTTTAAATAGTTGACGACCCCTTTTGGGTGAATTTGATGTTTTTATAGTGTTTTTAAAACCTGATGATGAGAATTTATTCTCAAAACGCGTTGTTTTAAGAAAAACTAAATAAGTCACAAGACGGAAGTTAATACAGGTAATTGCCTAATATTAATTCTAAATAATTATCATCAGTTTACAGACAGAACTTCCACTGTGCATCCAGGTAAGCAAGTCGAGTAGCACCACACATCACTTTCTTGATCTTATGGAAGGCTTCTTCCTACTTGTCAGTCCATTTGAAAGGATGTTTCTTGCTCAACGGGTCTGTTAGTGGAGCTGCTTTTATCTTCAAATGTGGTACAAAGCTGCTATACCATCCACAAAGTCCTAGGAACTGACGAATTTGGCATTTACTGTGTGGTCTCTCAATTTCTTCAATAGCCTTGTTCTTTGCTGGTTGCCTTTCCAGTCTTCAGATATTAATATATGTCTTAAAATTTCCACTTTGATGACAAAAAAATGATATTTATTCAGTCAGGTCGGCAGGTTAGACCATGAATCTTGGGTCTCTCCAAAATTCAGCTGAGGTGTTCAAAGTGTTTCTGTGGATTCTTACTGAATATCAGAATGTCAGCCAGATAGACTTGACAGAATTCTCCAGCATAACCAGACAACACTTCATCCATCAGTTGCATGAAGGTAGTAAATGCAGTCTTCAGACCAGATGGCGTAACCTTCATCTGATACAGCATTTGTGGAGTAGTGAAGCCTCTCATTGACCTGAAGTTTTCTTCGATGTCAACCTGCCGATACCCAGAGTTGAGATCCAGTGTACTGAAGACCTTAGAACCACTCGCTTCAACAAGTCTTTCAAATGTGGCATCAGATAGCTGTCTAATATGGTTTGGCTGTTTAACTTCCTGAAGTCTACACACAGTCGTTATGGTCCATCCTTCTTCTTTAGTAAACAGTGCGTGAGGCCCAACTTGATGTTGATGGTTCTGTTAATCCGTGGAATTCTATTTCATCTATCTTACCCAGAACAAACTTTCTTTTATCTGGATTTATAGGATAGGATATTTGTTTTATGGGTGTATCATCCTTACAGTTAATTGTATGTGTAACTGTCATTGTGTAGCCTATCTTAGGTGTAATAACTTCTGAATAACTGTGTAGCAATTCTCTGAGCTCTGTCTTCTCTTCACTGGCCCTATTTGGAGACCATTAAAAACTGAGGTAGTTGTTTTTTTTATGCTGGTATCACAACATGCTAATCTTAACGGTTCATCCGTCCCTTTAAAATATTTCATGTGCAGTATAGTCTGTAATCACTCCATACATATCTAGAAAGTGATGTCCAAAGATAACATCTGGTGTCAAATCCTTAATTATTTGAACAGGCAATTCTGTGCGTATGCCTGAACACTTTGCTTCCAAGGATGTCTGGCCTATAACCTGAAACTCTATGTAGTTGACAGCTCCCTGTAATTCCTCATGCTTACATCATTTTCCAGTGCATACATAATGAAGTAATTTGGCTACATTCACATTAATAAAGGAATGATTTGTCTGGATATCAAGTGTAGCTGTTAAGCTCTTGTCTTTGATGTTAATGCTAATGGCTGGGTGGGCCTGGTAAGAGTGCAAAGAAATCTTCCCAGTGCCACTTGTCTGTAACCACTTATCTCTACACACAGGAACTGATTTCTGTGGACAAACCACATCCCTGATACCATCCTGCCCAGACTAGAATGGTCTGGCTCTAGTTTTCCACCATAGGCCATGTATCCTTAAAATGTCCTACCTTGCCACGTCTAAAACATTTTCTGAAAGTACCTTCCTCTGCAACAGGCCTTGTCTTAGCAGGATGGTCCTCCTCTAATTGTCTAATGATGTCCTGCAGTTCTTTAAATGTTGTGGATGGGACTCTTCTACTAATGGTTTGATCTTATCCTGGAGTAGCTCAATTATAAAAGAAATAGATTCATCACCACTCTTCTCAGGGTGTATCCTTTTGAATAACTGTAATTGGTGGATGACAAATGTGCCTGCTCCCATTCCTCTTGGCTGTCTCTCAGTCAGGAACTTTTTGTGTATTGTTGCTCTGACTGTCGTCAGTATTACTTCTTTCTGAAAGTCAACCTAACTGCGGCTTAAACATTTACTATTCTGTTGCCAGGTGCTTACTGAACCTTATAACTGATGTGTATAAATTTGTGGGGTAGGTTCATTCGATTCTACATCCCAAGCTGCAAACTCATAGCGTCCTTCCCAGTACCCAGGGCGGATTCCGCCCTGGCTACAACATATATGACCAATTTGTTCGGGTTATCAGCGCCATCCAGGACAACTTGGCCCGCAAACGCCCGACCATCTTAGCCCTACTCGACATCCGCAAAGCCTTCGACTCTGTCTGCCACAATGGCCTCCGTTTCAAGATCCTCGGATGTCACTTTCCCCCAACCATCATCAAATGGCTCTCCCAGTTCCTGGATGGACGCGCTGCACAAGTCCGAGTCCGCCAGCATCTCTCAGCACCCTTCCACCTCAATGCCGGTGTCCCCCAAGGCTCTGCCATTAGCCCATTACTATATATCATTTTTACTAAAGACCCTCCCCGCCAACTCTACCCTACACATCAGCAGGCTTAGTCCAGTACGCAACATCAGCAGGCCTAGTCCAGTACGCAGATGATACAGCTTACTGGGTTTCAGCAGGCGCACACTGGCAAGTCACAACCAAATTACAACAAATCCTCGAGCCTTTCTTCGCCTATTGTAACACTTGGCGAATAAATGTAAACGCGGACAAAACCCAACTCTGTGTTTTCAACTCTACTGGACGCAACATGACTCATTTCTATAACACACCAGTCCGCATAGGCCCATCATCAGTACGCCTGAAGCGTGATTGCCAATATCTGGGCGTCACGCTTGACTCCAAACTTACCTAGTGACCACACATCAAAAGAACAACGACCATCGCCCGTACTCACCTCCGTTCTCTCAGAACCCTCAGCCGACTAAACCACTGCTCCAGCGACTTACTAGGCCGCATCTACACTACCTGCATTCGACCCATCATCACGTATGCCCACCCAGTTCTCCTTACCGCCTCCCCTGCCTACCTAGATCTCCACCGAATCACAGAACGACGAGCCTTAAGACTCATATACCGCCGACCATGCCTCACGAAGACCTCCAACGCAGCCCTGTATGCGCTAAATACCCGCTTCCCAGACCTAGATTCCTTCCTCATTAAGCTCAACTGGAAGTATTCCCGAACAGCCTCCTGCCACACTTCCATACAGTCAATAGTCCCTTTAATTAATAGAAACACCCGCAACACAAGCAGACCTTCCTACTTACTAAATCGCCTCCTTACAATAGCCAGTGGCCCTCCCCCTTGCCTCCCCCTCCGCTGGCATCAAAGACACAAACACACTTAAACAATGCATACCATTCCCCCGCCAATGACTCATTTCTCCCCGGCGGTAGCGACTAGACACACTAAAGCAGCCTAAATACTCAACACACTGCTAAATTCCCCCACACTCTAAAACTCTAAGCTCTATCTTCGCTTCACCACATGAAAACACACACTCTAGTTCCTCACACTTACTTCCCCGCTTATAATCCTCAAATCTGTTCCTTCCGCCTCCCTTGACGGCACCCTGTTGCCACCTAACAGCTCAGGCGACCTGCTTCACACGTCCCTGTCTTGGCCGTCCCCCCAAAAGAACATCGAAGAAGAAATAAACAAAGCAAAATGAATGAATAAAGATGCCACCAAACAACTATAATGGCCACATCCATCTACCTCTCCCGCTCGCATATGGCTACCCACTACACCCGCACACAATATAACTCACAAACAATACTCTCCCAACTTCGTGCCTCCACCTTCTTAACGGCCCAGCCAGCTGGCGTGCGTCTCCCCTAAAATCCCATACCCACACGGCTCAAGGGAGCTAGTCTCCAAAACAGCCCAAGTCCGACCATATTGGTCGGTCTCAAACAGCGAAAAAAAAAAAAAAAAAAAAAAATCGATTCAGTAGTGATGTATGGGGAGATGTTGGACATTCCTCCATCCTGCCTTGGAATTCTGGTAAACTCTCTCTAATCACTTTCGAAACTACTGGAGCCTGATGAGGAAAATTAAAGTTACTATCAGCCCGGCCTGTTTGGCAAAGAGGTACAATTTTGTCATGAATCTGTTTTTCTATTCTGTTGATATTCTGGTTGGTGGCACACGGTCCTGAGCCCAGTTGACTTAGTTCTGTGTCCAGTCTATTATCACCATTTACCATGGTGTTTGTAAAGCAATTACAGTAGAGAATTTTTTTTGAGTAAACGGCACTGTAGCGGGCGTCAACTGTCAAAAGTGATGCATGTTATAGCCAAACGGCCGCCGTTAGACAATGACTTAAGAAAGACAATGCCTCAGCACACAGCAGATGTTGGACGTGAATGAACGACATAAGCGCAAAAGGCTACAATAACAAAGAAACAAAAGACTATGTCTTTTCGTCACAATTACCGAGAAAGCGTGTACTAAGGGGACGCCAGCATTTTTCGACATACACGTGTGAGTTAGCGGCTGCACATGGACATGACATTTTCCACAAAGGCAGTATACGGGCGGATGCAATTAAGAACAAAAGAACATGCATAGCCGCACAGCGGGTAACTTGCTTACTGGCACGAAATACGGAGCATCTTGGAGAGCTGCAGAGCAGATGTTCGTTCCTGGAAGATGACCACCATCAGCGCGTGAACGTAACAAGGGAAGTCGAGGACAATACGGCGATTCAACACACCCGAGTTATGGTACACACATGTGCTGAACGGAAATTGCTTGGAAAGGACAGTAGGGAACGTAAGACAATCGCGTAACAGACAACCGTGTAATTAGGTCCGTCATCATACGTGGAGGTGGTGCGAACAGCAAGACTTTTAGAGAGGGGGTCTAGACTGACCTATCAGGAACAAGGAATTCGGCAAAGGCGGGTGTAAAGAAGACATCACCATGGAGACGTGGGTGAAGAGCTAATGGGAAATAGACCAGGGACCCCAGCCAGAGTATCTAGGAGGAGTCTTCGCAGAATTGGAAGCGAGAAGCCAATCATGACGGAGATGGTAGTAAGGGTATGCTATCCTTGGAGGGAGTCGTGTTGCTGAAGAAATAAAATTAGGTGTTCGCAGAGAACGGGAGTTCAGTCGATTTTCAATTTTCAAACAGTCAATTTGAGTTCGGTCTTATTTTAATTTTCGTCAGTCTATTTTATTTCAGTATCAATCAGTCAGAGTCTTTCAGAGGGACTGTAGTAAAGTGTATTCATACAAGCAGATAGATCGTTCGGGAGTGTGTCAGAAATGACGTAAAACTGTAGAACTAACCCGTGCGTTAATAGCATTCATTAGATTGTGGAAGTTAAATACTAAGACAATGTCGAGTTAAGTACAATCAGACTTTGTGATCATAAATATCCAGTTTTAAGAATCGAATGCGTGTGATTAACTATTGACAATATATCACATTACCATGACGTAAGTGACATGGGACAATATAGTGAGATTGCACCACGAATTAACTTACTGAAGTGTAAATAAAACCACTTATATTCGTATAATAAAATACATTATAAATGGTAAAATCGCTCTAGTTGAACGCGGCATAAACTATCACGCAGGTACACCAAGAGTGACAGAAAACCCGCACGCGAAAGTTTTCTTAGACAATGAAGTAATATTTGAATGACCGCTATTAGTCATTTTCGTTAATGCGAGTATCCGAATAAAATGTGGAACAAATAGTGTCGTCAACGGAGTGTCAAGTGAAGTGGAGTTGGTGTGTCACAATTCAATGACGTGGAGTAGATTAATCGTCTTATCTACAGCCAAGACCTCGTTGCAGAATGAGGAACTACGCAGTTAGTCACCGCAAATCGGATACAAACGCCAAGTAAATTATTATCATTCACATACTATTAGATTAGGTTGCCACTGTCCTGCCGCTCAAAAAGAACTCGCCACTGAGTTGACTATACATTTATTTAATTGCTCTGAGTAACGCCAATTGAGAAATATGAATCTATAGAGTAGGATATATTGAAATTTGTAAAGTTAGTAATTAATCTTTATTGATTTGTAGATGTTCATAGATGTTAGAGACAATATAACAGCATTGTATATTTTAATGTGTAGTATAGAAACGCTAACTTTATTTCAGAATTTAAATGACATTGAATATACATAATAAATTGGGATTGTTTACAAATATTCATAGTGTCTGAGTCATATAATTGCTAAACACCTGTTTACATATGGTGCTCCAGAACGCGGGACGTATTTAAGTTCAGTGATATCAAAGTGTATCATTATATATGGTATGCCCGACCTGGAGCAGTAAGCAAGATCTGTAGTAAAAACCCCACAGTTATGGAAAACTCCTTAGAATGGAATACTATTAATTATCATCCCTTACATAGTTTTATATATCAATTAAGCAAGGTAAACATAACATTGTAACAACACGCTCATGTGTAGTTGAATCATATGGATTAAGTGAGTTGTAGACATAACTCATTACATGAAACATGAAACAGTTAGTTTACTCGCATGATGAAGTTCCCATGAGCAGATATATTTAGCATCAATATTAAACAATTTATTCAAACTGATAAAGAAGTGTCAATCATAGTAATCAAGATAATTTAGTTATTTGAACAATAAACATTTACAATTATAAATTTATATAAAACATTAACGTTGTATATGGCGTCCACTTACGGGGCTAAATACACGTAAGTACGACAAAGTTCGTACCGGCAGCACTTCCATAAATACAGATAAAAATTTATATAATTAATGGAATTAATTAATTTATGCAAATAAATTTGCATAACATATTAACATTGTATATGGCGCCCAACGTGATTGCACGAAGCGATTGCTCGATTAATTAATAATAATTATTATTAGTGAGTAGGCTGAGGACAGGCAGTGGCTATAAGCAATTGTTAGACAATAAGTCAATAGTAGAAAATAGACTTAGTTTATGCTTACTTGAATGATTACGTGTAGTTGCGCGAAAATGACAACCAACAATTTGGATAGTATGGAGTTCGACGTGAACAACCAGCTAGGCGTCGAAGGACGTGACGAAGAATCGACGCAGAATGTAAACACCAGCGCCGACGAGACCACAATGGCGGGGGGACAATCGTTAGTACCTCGCGAGATGACTTTCAGTTATTGCTCGAGTTCATTAAACAACAGAATGAAGAAATGAGCGAAAAAATGAAACAACAGAATGAAGAAATGAGTGAAAAAATGAGCGAGAGACAGAGACAACAGAACGAAGAATTAAGCGAGAAACTAAGTGAGGAACAGAATAAACTAGGCGAGGAATTGAAACGACATAACGAAGAACAGATTGGAAAAATAAAAGTAGAATTGCAAGAACACACCAAGAAATGGGAAGAGAAAATTAGCGAGTTACAGAAAAAGAATGAACGTGGAATGAAAGAGTTGAAGAATGAATTAACAAGACATACCAAAGAAAGTAAAGAATTGAGAGAGAAGGACCGACAAGAATGGCAAGAAGCAATTAATAATACACAGAAGACAGTAGATCAAATAAATAACAAAATAGACACACATATACAAGAAACCAACAGCAGGAATGAAGAATTGAAAGGAGTTGTCATGAACAACATAGAACGACTACGGACAGAACAAGGAGAAGCAGTAAACTCGTTAAATCAGAAGATCGTAGAAGTAGATGACAGACAACGATCGGCTGTACAGAAAATCAGCGAGACAGATAAAGAGAAGGAGACGCGACTAGAAGAATTAAGAAATCACATCGCCAAAGTCAAAGAAGGCCAAGAAAGACTACAGCGTCAATTAGCTAACGCAGAAGTCGGAATGACCGCAAGAACAAGTGGGCCGCATAACAGCGAAATAAAATACAACGGCACAGACCGATATCCCATCGAATTTCGCAAAGAATTGACCGAAATACAGAACACATTCTACCCAAGTGACGATGTCAAATGGATCGGTCGACATTTAGAAGCAGACGCCGCAATTTGGTGGAGGGTGATACGAGACCAAATCCGTAATTTTGATGAATTTAAAGACCTCTTTATACAAAAGTATTGGGGAGAAGAAAGACAGGACGCAGTCAGAGACAGCCTAGAATTTGGCCGGTTTAATTGGAAGGGCAATCTAAGCGCAATACAGTATATGGAGCGTAAGCTACTTGAAAGCCGCCAACTAACACCAGCAATCACTGATCGTCAGTTAATCAAAAAAATAGCGCGCCATTTTGGTAAAAATATCGAAATTGCTGTGGTGACAAGGGGAATTAATTCCATCCAAAACCTTGAATCATTGATTGCAGAATACACTACGATTAACCAGCGAACAAACAGAGACGACTTGGTAGGGAGTCACGAAAAGGTGAACGCCCGTGGTGTGGGGGAAGCAACAAATACACCCCAACCATTTCACAATAAGGGTGTCAGCTGGAAACAAAAACAACATGTGCCGAACAAGGAAAGTGAAAACGGTCACAACATTAAGGGGTTTGGACGACACACTAACCGACAGCCCATAAACTCCTTGGAATTCGTAAATAACGGTGCGTCAACCTCAACTGGTAAGGGGAACGGCGTAGACAAAGAAAAAAAAATTAACCCTACAATACAAAGAGATAGCCGATATACTGACTAAGAACCGACTTCACGAAACTAACATACTGTTACCAGATATCGGAAATGAATTGATTTATGAAGATGAAATAAAATTTGAACAACGGATTTCTAAGTGTCCAGAAATAATAATTAAGTTCAATAATAATATTTCAGTCCTTGCCTTATTGGATACGGGGAGCGCGATTAATGCGTTGTCAGAAGAATGGTTCAACCAAAATAAACATTTAGAACCTTATGAAGAATTAAGCATGCCAAATACACTGACTGTTAGTGCAGTAGGTAGTAAGTCTAAGCTAGTACGGAAACAGATTTTATGTGACATTTACATTAATGATATCAAGATGGACTGTGTATTTTTAGTTATTCCAAATTTAATTAGAAATTTTATATTAGGTATTAGCTTTTTGAAAGATGAAAGATGTTTGATTGACGTGGAAAAGGGGGTCTTCGAATTTAGAGGAAGAGAGGAAGAACAAAATGTCAGCATACCCATCGTACACATGGAAGTAGTGGAAGCAGAAGAAGAGGATGAAATCGAGAATAAAATAAACGCGAAAGTGGACAACATAACAGGTGTAGATGAGGAAACATTAGAAAATCTGAGAGAAGTCTTAATGAATAATTTCGGGAGAGTCCAGGGAGAATGGAATGTTATCAACATGAATTTAAAGTAACGGACAACACACCTTATTTCCAACGCGGGTGGCCAATTCCACTTGCATACAAGCAAAAGGTTGATGCCGAAATCAACAAAATGTTGAAACATGGTGTAATTGAGAGGGGAATAGCCCATTTATAAATCCAATGGTCGCCGTAATAAAGAAAGACGGAAACGTCAGGCTGTGTTTGGACGCACGAAAAATCAATAGCGTTACCATCCCCGACTATGAAGGACCAACTCCTATTCAAGAGATATTAGCAAGGTGTGAAAGAATGAAGTACCTGTCCACGGTGGATTTAACTAGCAGTTTTTGGCAAGTGCCACTAAAGAAATATTGTCGCGATTATACCACTTTCATGTATGAGGGGAAATGTTATAGATATACAGTAACACCATTCGGATTAAGCACCAGTTCTGCCGCTCTGACGAGAGGACTAGACATGGCACTTGAAGATCCGGTGAAGGAAAACACAATCATCTATGTTGACGACTGTCTTTGTTACTCGAACGACATCAAGACGCATCTGGTACATTTAAATTTATTATTAAGTAATCTATGCAGAACAAACCTAACGATTAACCTCGAGAAATCGCAATTCTTTCGTCAAGAAATCGCCTATCTAGGGTATCGCTTAACTACGGAAGGAGTGCAAACAACGGAAGAAAAGGTTGCTGCAATCAGAAATTTCCCAGTTCCGAGAAACCAGAAGCAATTGAAAGGATTCTTGGGATTGATCAACTTTTATAATAGATTTACTGCTAAGTACGCAGAAACTATTCAACCATTACTGGATTTACTGAAAAAAAATAAAAGGTTTATATGGACATCAGAACTAGATCGATGCTTCAAGGAAGTGAAGGATTTATTTATTGAGACGGTTATATTAAAATTTCCGAAAGTCAACCAACGGTATTTTCTTCAATGCGATGCGAGTAAATACGCATATGGTGGACAACTGTATCAGTTGGATGAAGAGGGGAATGTGGGTGTTATTGCCTACGCAAGTAAAACTTTTAAGGGTGCGGAAAAGAACTATTTCACGACTGAAAAAGAACTATTAAGCATTGTCAGATGTTTAGAGAAATTTCGAATATATGTCTTGGGTCAACCATTAACGATTATAACTGATAATAAAGCACTCACTTTCATGCATAAGTGCCATCTAAACAACTCCAGGATAACTAGGTGGACCCTATCCATACAAGAATATAACTTTAACATCCTTCACTGTAAAGGTAAAGAAAATGTGGTGGCTGACATACTCAGCCGGTATCCAGAGGACGTAACGGAAGAGGACCAAGTTGATGAGAACTTCGAATATCAGATAAATCAGGTAACTATAAAAATGAAGAAAGACGTATGTAGTATGATAAGAGACATAGGAAAATTCCAGAAGGAGGATACGAAGTTGGGACCTGTAATAGATAACCTAAATAGTAGTAATGAAAATGATATGTGTAAGTTTTATAAGTATATTGATAACAAATTGTATAGGAAGAGTAAGAACAAATGGAAATTATACGTGCCAGAGAGTATTACGGACATAATCATCTCCGAAATACACCAGATGTACGGCCATTTAGGAGGTAAGAAATGTACCAAACTGTTACAGGAGAGTTTCACATTTGACAAAATGTCAAGGAAAATTAAAGAGTACGTGAAAACTTGCGACAAATATCAACGTTGCAAGGATAGCCAAAATAGGAACCTGTTTGGGGGAACGATGCCTATTTTACCATCAGAGAAAGGAGAACTCATTAGCGGTGATTATTACGGACCGTTACCAGTATCGACGGGTGGCGTAAAATACATCTTCGTCATGGTAGATAGCTTTACAAAATACGTGAAGTTATACACATTGAGAAGGGCAACAACGCCCACAACTATCAGGAGAGTCCGACAATACATCGAAGAAATCGGAAAACCGAAAGCCATATTAACGGACAATGTGACGCAGTTTACCTCGAAACAATGGGTGAGAGGGATGAGTGAACTTCAAATACAACCGAAGTACACTGCCATTCGTAACCCGTGCGCCAACCTTGCCGAACGTATTAATCGACAATTGGGAAACATGTTCCGTGTATTCGTCGGCGAACAACACACTAAGTGGTCACGTTTTATTGCAACAATAGAGAGCTGCATTAATGAAACGTATCACGACACCATAGAAATAATGCCATATGAAGCTCAGTTCGGTAGGAGACCAGCACGCGTTTGGGAAAAATACTTAAACCAAGAAATACATGAACATAGTATAACGGACAACCACCAGATCTTCGTGAAAATGAAGCTGAAGAGAGAGAAGCACGCGAAGAAAATCAACGAGGATAACAAAATTACCAAATTTAAAATGGGAGATCTAGTATTGGTAAGGACATATTGCCAATCGGATGCCATGCAGAAGAAAATTGACAAATTTTGTGAATTGTATTGTGGGCCCTATAAGGTGAAACAGGTCTTAGCGGAAGCTACATATATCTTAGTTGAATGCAGCGATGAACAGAAGGTCCGCGGCAAGTTCAACATAAGGCAATTAAAGGCATATCATTCCAGGAAGGATAGGGATTAAAGAAAGAAATCAACGTGATAAATAATACATAAAATTATGTAGGGAATAAGACATGTGTTTATGTTACATAAAGGAAGGAAAAGGCAAATTACTCAACGGCTAAGTGAGGAGAAGTTAGAGGAATACGTAACGCCTCTAACGGTAATAAAACAAACCATTCAAGTTTGCTTAGCTAAGTGATAGAATTGTCTTTGTAATTAAATCAAGAACTATGTCATTGTGTTATAGTTATTAGCGAAATCATAGACTAATTTGTAAAAATTTAAATTGTCTTGTTTCATGTTAAAATTTTTGAATAATGTACATGATAAAATAGCAATTGGTAGAAGAAAGTGAGCAAGGTTTGTTACTTAATCATATGAAATAATTAGCTATAAAATTATTAGAATGTACAACAAGTAGTAATGAAGTACAAGAATGTACAATGAAAAAAAATCATTTTATATAAATTGTGTAAACGTAAAAACTTTAAATGAGAATTATAGTGTGGTAGTTGTTAAGTTCGAATAAAAAGGGAAATGTAAATAAGGTTTTGTTCAGTTGAAATGAGATGTTGTTGAAATAAGTGTAAAAAAAAAAAGGAAACGTTTTTTTTGAATACGTATAAAAAGTACATTATTAATGTTTATATGTGTAAAAATTAGCATAAATCAAATTGTAATATAATCTTTGGAAAATCTAACCAAGGATAATTGGAGTAAATAGGTAATTAAGAATATTCATACGTAAGCTTATTGTGTTTTCTTTTGTTGTAACCAAGTTGGTAGAACGCTTGTCAACAAAATGTAAAATTTAGCTTGTAGATTATTTAGGAGTAATGCATATTAAAAACTTAAACGAAAAAAAAAGAAAAATGATAACTAGTTAGCAACAAAAGAACATTTTTTTGCTTTATTAAAAAAAATTTTTTTTGTAGAAATAGAACATGTAAGTGAATATTAACTTAACCATTTAATTATTAGAAAGTCTGTAAATGGATTCATAATCTCAGACAAGCGAGCAATAAATTCAGTATCGATGTTGTGAATGTCAGTGGTATAGTAATGAAGGACAGTGCTGAAAAGGGGGGAAGGAAAGGGTAAGTGACGCTACACTCTTTTATGTGAAAGATGATCTTTGGTGACTACACTCTTTTCAATGAAGAATGACCATGGATGAAACTTCAGCAAGGGCATTAATTTGCGATTCCTTGATTCGGGACTCATCAATGAACCCAAATTGGGGACTCTGTAAAGCAATTATAGTAGAGAATTTGTTTTTGAGTAAACGGCACTGTAGCGGGCGTCAACTGTCAAAAGTGATGCATGTTATAGCCAAACGGCCGCCGTTAGACAATGACTTAAGAAAGACAATGCCTCAGCACACAGCAGATGTTGGACGTGAATGAACGACATAAGCGCAAAAGGCTACAATAACAAAGAAACAAAAGACTATGTCTTTTCGTCACAATTACCGAGAAAGCGTGTACTAAGGGGACGCCAGCATTTTTCGACATACACGTGTGAGTTAGCGGCTGCACATGGACATGACATTTTCCACAAAGGCAGTATACGGGCGGATGCAATTAGAACAAAAGAACATGCATAGCCGCACAGTGGGTAACTTGCTTACTGGCACGAAATACGGAGCATCTTGGAGGGCTGCAGAGCAGATGTTCGTTCCTGGAAGATGACCACCATCAGCGTGTGAACGTAACAAGGGAAGTTGAGGACAATACGGCGATTCGACACACCCGAGTTATGGTACACACATGTGCTGAACGGAAATTGCTTGGAAAGGACAGTAGGGAACGTAAGACAATCGCGTAACAGACAACCGTGTAATTAGGTCCGTCGTCATACGTGGAGGTGGTGCGAACAGCAAGACTTTTAGAGAGGGGGCTAGACTGACCTATCAGGAACAAGGAATTCGGCAAAGGCGGGTGTAAAGAAGACATCACCATGGAGACGTGGGTGAAGAGCTAATGGGAAGTAGACCAGGGACCCCAGCCCAGAGTATCTAGGAGGAGTCTTCGCAGAATCTTAAGCGAGAAGCCAATCATGACGGAGATGGTAGTAAGGGTATGCTATCCGTGGAGGGAGTCGTGTTGCTGAAGAAATAAAATTAGGTGTTCGCAGAGAACGGGAGTTCAGTCGATTTTCAATTTTCAAACAGTCAATTTGAGTTCAGTCTCAGTTCGGTCTTATTTTAATTTTCGTCAGTCTATTTTATTTCAGTATCAATCAGTCAGAGTCTTTCAGAGGGACTGTAGTAAAGTGTATTCATACAAGCAGATAGATCGTTCGGGAGTGTGTCAGAAACGATGTAAAACTGTAGAACTAACCCGTGCGTTAATAGCATTCATTAGATTGTGGAAGTTAAATACTAAGACAATGTCGAGTTAAGTACAATCAGACTTTGTGATCATAAATATCCAGTTTTAAGAATCGAATGCGTGTGATTAAGTATTGACAATATATCACATTACCGTGACGTAAGTGACATGGGACGATATAGTGAGATTGCGCCACGAATTAACTTACTGAAGTGTAAATAAAACCACTTATATTCGTATAATAAAATACATTATAAATGGTAAAATCGCTCTAGTTGAACGCGGCATAAACTATCACGCAGGTACACCAAGAGTGACAGAAAACCCGCACGCGAAAGTGTTCTTAGACAATGAAGTAATATTTGAATGACCGCTATTAGTCATTTTCGTTAATGCGAGTATCCGAATAAAATGTGGAACAAATAGTGTCGTCAACGGAGTGTCAAGTGAAGTGGAGTTGGTGTATCACAATTCAATGACGTGGAGTAGATTAATCGTCTTATCTACAGCCAAGACCTCGTTGCAGAATGAGGAACTACGCAGTTAGTCACCGCAAATCGGATACAAACGCCAAGTAAATTATTATCTTTCACGTACCATTAGATTAGGTTGCCACTGTCCTGCCGCTCAAAAAGAACTCGCCACTGAGTTGACTATACATTTATTTAATTGCTCTGAGTAACACTAATTGAGAAATATGAATCTATAGAGTAGGATATATTGAAATTTGTAAAGTTATTAATTAACCTTTATTGATTTGTAGATGTTCATAGATGTTAGAGACAATATAACAGCATTGTATATTTTAATGTGTAGTATAGAAACGCTAACTTTATTTCAGAATTTAAATGACATTGAATATACATAATAAATTGGGATTGTTTACAAATATTCATAGTGTCTGAGTCATATAATTGCTAAACACCTGTTTACATATGGTGCTCCAGAACGCGGGACGTATTTAAGGTCAGTGATATCAAAGTGTATCATTATATATGGTATGCCCGACCTGGAGCAGTAAGCAAGATCTGTAGTAAAAACCCCACAGTTATGGAAAACTCCTTAGAATGGAATACTATTAATTATCATCCCTTACATAGTTTTATATGTCAATTAAGCAAGGTAAACATAACATTGTAACAACACGCTCATGTGTAGTTGAGAATCATATGGATTAAGTGAGTTGTAGACATAACTCATTACATGAAACTTGAAACAATTAGTTTACTCGCATGATGAAGTTCCTATGAGCAGATATATTTAGCATCAATATTAAACAATTTATTCAAACTGATAAAGAAGTGTCAATCATATGTAGTGTGGCAGAAAAGTAATGAGACTGGGAACATTGCAAGCGATCTGGCAACGCTGCGCTGTTGTCCTTGACAGAGCACGTGTATCAGCCCCCTCCCATCTCTCAGTGCGAGTTTTAACTCCTTCCGTTAACTGCATGATTGTTGTGACTGCTATTAGTGAAGTTGTGTTTTGGTTGTGCGTCACGCAAAATGGAACAGCGTAATTTGGAGCAACGTTGTGTCATTAAATTTTGTGTTAAGCTTGGAGAATCGGCAAGTGTGATGTTTGAAAAGTTAAAACAAGCGTATGGGGAACATTCTTTATCCCGAGCTCAAGTTTTTCGCTGGCATAAATCATTTTTGGAAGGCAGAGAACACGTTGAAGATGAACACCGCTCAGGGAGGCCTTCAACTTCTAAAACCGACGAAAACATCGAACGTGTGAACACTCTTGTGAGATCAGACCGTCGATTAACATTAAGAATGTTGAGTGAAGAATTAAATTTGAACAGATTTACCGTTCATCAAATTTTGACTGAACATTTGCACATGCGAAAGGTCTGTGCCAAAATGGTGCCGAAAAACCTCACAATTGAGCAGAAGGACAATCGAAAAAACAAGTGTCTTGATCTTCTTGACAGAATCGCCAATGAGCAAGATTTTTTTAGTCGTGTAATCACAGGTGATGAATCATGGATTTTTCAATACGATACTGAGACCAAGAGGCAAAGTGAGGAGTGGCACAGTGCGAGTTCTCCTCGACCAAAGAAAGCTCGAATGAGCAAATCGAAGATCAAATCAATGCTGATTTGTTTTTTTGACAGAAGGGGAATCGTCCACAAAGAATTTGTTCCTCCAGGACAAACTGTCAACCAAGTTTTTTTATAAAGACGTCCTTGAAAGGCTCAGAAAAAGGGTCATTCGCGTGAGACCGGACATTGCAGACAAATGGATGCTCCATCATGACAGCGCCCCATGTCACACTGCCCTCTCCGTCACAGAATTTTTGACCTCAAAAGGCATTCCTGTGGTTCCCCAGCCCCCCTATTCACCTGACCTCAGTCCCTGTGACTTTTTCCTATTTCCTAAACTGAAAAATTTCCTCAAAGGACGGCATTTAGGGACTTTAGAAAACATCCAAAAGAGTGTAACAGACATGCTACAGACCATACCGGTTGAAGACTTCCAGCGCTGCTACCAACAGTGGGAACAACGTCTCCATCGGTGTGTAGCTGCCCAAGGGAACTACTTTGAAGGGGATAAGATTGATGTTTGAAAAAAATAAAAACTTTGGTAAATAAAAAATCAGTCTCATTACTTTTCTGCCACACCTGTAGTAATCAAGATAATTTAGTTATTTGAACAATAAACATTTACAATTATAAATTTATATAAAACATTAACGTTGTATATGGCGTCCACTTACGGGGCTAAATACACGTAAGTACTACAAAGTTCGTACCAGCAGCACTTCCATAAATACAGATAAAAATTTATATAATTAATGGAATTAATTAATTTATGCAAATAAATTTGCATAACATATTAACGTTGTATGTTGGTGTTACTTAATTCATGGTCCAGTCTTTTTACTGTGGTGTTGAACTCTGATTTTATGGAGCTCACTTGTTCCTGAACATTTTGTGCCCTAGTTGCACATTTGGCATCTAGACCCTTCAATAACTCTTCTGTGCAAATAACCCTGTCTGAGAGAGCTTGGATCTGGGTCTGAATTTGTGAGGACTGGGCCTGTAATTGTGTCTATCTGTGCTACTGTGATTTGGTCTGATTGGGCCTGAATTTGTGCCTCAATTCATTCTGACTGGGCCTCATTTACTGAGATTATTTTGTTAAATGTATCTCTTACCTACATTTCCTTTTCAGTAGGCATTTTCTTTAACAGTTGTGAAGAATTTGTCCTGATTCTTGCCTGTCTCTCATATAGACTGTTCCAAATGCATCTCCATGTTGGTTAGTTCCCATTGTGGGTTCACCCCCAATTACTAAATTATAATTATAACATAATTTGGTTACTAATTTATAACGGTCGCCTATTTAGCCGTGTGACAGTCGCAAATTTGTCGTTTTCTAGGCAGTGAATGAAATAAAACACTCATATCACTGATGACACCTTCTTTATTTCTGATACACAAATAAAAGTATTAACACAGAAAAATACTATTTAGATTCACAACTGTGATATTGATTATTAGCACAATCATAATTATACAAAAAACAGAAATCACACAAATATAATATTGGTCCACAAATGTAGTATCAAACACACACACACTAATTTTGCAACTCAACCAAAATCTTAATAATCACTGATCACTGATATTCTCTCTCTCTCTCTCTCTCTCTCTCTCTCTCTCTCTCTCTCTCTCTCTCTCTCTCTCTCTCTCTCTCTCTCTCTCTCTCTCTCTCTCATATAGGTTGGTTGTGAGAGCATTCACTAGTATAGCTGAAAAAATTCTAGGTGCTATAAACTAGAATATAGTAAAACAAACTATGAGGATTGGTCAATAGAAACACGGTTGATCTGCAGTCGTGACTTCGTCACCATGGCAACGGAATTCATTTGTTTATATCGTCTGTTTAAGTACTAGTGACGTGTCTGTCACAAATATTTGCAGTTTGCTCTTTTCTAAGCATTGTGACTGGGTTGAAAATGGCATCTATGATAGAAAATCCATCCAAAGATAATCTGTGTGCCGTTATTCAGTTTTTGGCCACTGAGGGGCATCAGTCAATGGAAATTTATACAAGAATGAAAGCGGTACGTGGTGACTATAGTTATTCTCATATGGCAGTGGTTGAATGGTGCAATACATTTCGACAAAGAAGAGAATCCATGAGAGATTTGGCTCGTCCCTGATCTGCACGTGTTGCAGCATCAGATGAAAATGTGAGAGAGCTGAAACTGCTTGATGCGCAAATAAGTGCAACATAGTTAGAGGACTTTCTCAAGTGTTGAGCGTCAGCATGGGAACTGTTCATTCCATCATTCATAGTCTTGGCTATCACAAAGTTGCTGCTCAGTGGATTCCATGACTATTTACTGATGAGCAGAAAAATTTGCATTCATTACTGGCCTTATCATTACAGCATTTGATGCGCTATCGATAACAAAGTAATGCCTTTCTACACCAAATTGTTGCCACTGATGAGTCTTGGTGTTATCACTACTAACCAGAATCCAAACGTCAGAGTATGCAGTGGAAGCATGCACAATCTCCGAAGGTGAAAAAATGTCGGTCCCAACCTTCAGCAGGAAAAGTAATGGTGACCATATTTTTTTATTATCAGGGTGTGCTGCTCTTAGATTTTAAAGAATCTGGTGTCAACATCAATACTGAGCGATATACAGACAGCTTAAAATGCTTACAGATCAGCATCAAGAATAAACGTCCCGGGAAGCTCACAAATAGTGGCATTCTTCTGCATGATAATGTTCGACCCCATGCAGTCCAGATGATTCAAGATCTGCTTGGTCATATGAAGTGGGAAGTCTTACAATATCCACCTTACAGTCCTGACGTATTCCCATGTGATTATCATGTTTTTGGCACATTAAAGAAATCGCCAAAAGGACAGCGGTTCAAATCGGACGCTGAGGTAGAGTTTGGTGTTAGCTAATCGTTCTGCAAACAGCTGCAAGAATTTTACCAGTACGGAATCTACAGATTAGTGCAACAGTGAGACTCATGCCTTAATGTTAATGGAGACTTCTTTTAAAATCATTGAATAAAAAATTGCTTTACAGCCTCAAAATGTGTTTCTATTGAACAATCCTCATAATCTATAAATGTATTGTACATTAGTAGAGAACAATCTAGTATATTGTATAAATTAGTGTCTCTAATATACACAAGTTGTACATAAATTGTGAATAATGTAAATACAGATGAGTACGTACTTAACCTATATGAGTAACATAATGTACATACCATTTTAATAATACCAATGACAATATTACTTAATATATGCATTAATATTACCTTGAATGTGGGTTGGGTGTTCTCTAGTATACAACACATAATAACGAGGGGGTATGATATTATGTACAAGTGTCTCTAACCAGAGAGAGTCCTACAATAATCATGTGATGTCTATAATGTAATACAGGTTATAAAATTGAAAGACATCTTTTCAACTAGCTCCATATTAATTCAGTAGTGAGAATACAGTGATAAGGAGGAAGTCGTAAAATGGTGTGCCCCTATTTTTTCTGCAAGATCACCTGCTACCAACATTTTACAATTGTTTCCATTTTTTCACTAATTCCAAAAATTCAGTTTCACATTTTTTTTTTTCATAAGGCATATTTTTTTAGTTAAGCAACAAGACAATACAAACTTTCTTCACTAGTTGCGACACTCTTTACGCATACATGATGAAGTAAACATGAGACTTCTAACATAGCTTCATTAGAAAATATATCACTACTGAAACTGAAGTTATGCGGGGCTTACTTATCAGCACAGTTACTCAATTACTGCACTTCTCTGCTTGAAGACCAATACCATATCAGTTCTATTCACGTTTGGTTGGATTTGACTGTAATGTTATCATGGACTTCCATGCTGACCTCACTCAAACTGAAGACTTATATGGTAAACAGAGTGTCTCAGATACAAAATGGACACCTCCTTCTGTATGGAATCAAATGCCTTCAGCCCAGAACCCGGCAGATTACACATCTAGAGCCTTATTACCTACCCAGTTATTGGAAAACAAGTTATGATGGTTTGGCCACAATTGGGTATTTTTCCACAAATCTAATTTGCCTAAAAAATTTAAAAAACTAATCAGCCTATCAGAACTTCCTGAAATAAAACAATCCGATATAAGCTCATTGCCTAACAACAGTAACAATGATTGGGATTTATAACTAAATATGCTTCCTGGAATAAACTACAGTGTTGCGGTTTGGAAGCTCTTGAAGAATCGCGAGTTATTCCAAAGACGCTAATAAGTAAGGCTGGATTGTTTGTTAGAAAGAAGTGGACTGTATTTGAGATATTGAACATGCGTTTATTGAATAATTTGGTTTGTTAGTTACGATCGGCACGTGCGGAAGCATTTGAGGCGATAATGCCCGAGATTAATTTTGAATGAAATCGTGGTCCATTGCAGATGGACGCAGGTAGACGATTAAAGTGAAATGTTATAAATGCATGCTGTATAATAGCCAAAAGCCGCGGCTGTAAGAGAAGTGTTTAACGAGAGTTGCGCTCGGAGTCGTGTTATAAACTAAACTAATACTGGCTTGCAGTCGGCTAGGCTGGCCGATTGCAAGGTTTGATAAAAGCGTGACGTCATCCGCGCGTGCCGTGCAATGTTAGTAGGCTGCTTACAACTGACAACACAGTACAAAGTTTAAACATACTGCCCGCCAAAATCGGGACGATTTTGTACATTAACGGTTAAATTGAACAATATAATAATTAGACTTACATGTCGTAAGCGATACAATAATTGGCGCACTGGCCAGAGAGCAATGACATAATGGACATAATATAAATTCAATTAACAATCACCAAGCATACAATAAATTGATAACACCATAAAAATACAATAATTTCCCCATGATATTGACATAACAACCCCAATGAATTTCATAATGTTTTGACCCTTAGAAAATACAATACATATATAGAATAATTGCCACTATAACTGACACTTGTGGTTCTCAGAATTTGAATCACATAAACACATTAACGATACACAACATTCATAATAATTGATAGTACATATGAGACACAGTCACTATTTCTGTAATAGCTAGCGACACTTAACAATGTTACAATGCTTATGATACAATTGACTTGTATGCTCGCCCCGGGGAATGTCCCGGGCGTGTTCCATGTAATGTGACACGCGCACACCCATGCATACACACACACACACACACACCGTAAGGCACGCAAACGACTAGCTTGTTGCCACCGGAAGGGGGCATAATTTTTGGATGGGTCGGCGTAAGATACCTAGCGCGGTGCGTACTTCTGCGACGCGTACTAAGGAATCTAGACCCGGAAAAACATTGGTAATTACCCCACGCTTCCATTCTAAAGGGGGGGAATTGTCATCCAAAATGAGGACAAGTTGTCCGACCTTCAAATTTTTAAATGGGGTGCGCCATTTGTTGCGCTGCTGCAGCTGGTGCAGATAATCCCTAGACCACCGTTTCCAGATGGTCTGCGTAAATTTTTGGAGCAGAAGCCATCTGCCCAAATGAGTATTATTGCCTTGTGTATAGTCGGGTTCCGGAAGTGCCGTCAGTGGAGCACCGACCAAAAAATGAGCGGGTGTTAAGGGTTCAGGGTCTCTAGCATCGTCGGACACGGCGCATAACGGGCGTGAATTAAGGCAAGCCTCAATTTGAGAAAGAAGGGTAGAATATTCCTCAAAATTCAAGATCGTACTGCCAATTACGCGACGTAAATGGAATTTAACACTCCTTACACCACTTTCCCACAAACCACCGAAATGAGGGGCTGAAGGGGGGATAAAGGACCATTTGATGCCGTGGAGACCGCAAAACTCCAGAGAAGATTGTTCAACTTCCTTGGAGGTTAAAAATTTGTACCAATCATGCAACGTGTGGTTGGCACGACGAAAATTCGTGCCATTATCTGAAAATATTTGCGCGGGAATACCTCTGCGCGATATGAACCTTTTTAAAGCCGCTATAAAGGCGTTGGAAGTAAGATCCGACACCAATTCTAAATGGATGGCCCTAGTACACATGCATATAAATAGAGCGATATATGCCTTGGTCGTGGACTTAGAGCGCTGCCCGCCATGGCGCAAAAACACCGGACCTGCGTAATCCACGGCCGACTGTGAGAATGGCCTTGACGGCGTGACCCTAGAAGAGGGTAATTGACCGAGTAATTGATTCGCGCCTTTAGCCCGGAAACGAAAACAAGTGACACACTTATGTATCACTGAGCGGATATAGGACTTATCGTGTATGATCCAATACTTACGCCTAAGCGAAGCTTGAGTTGATTGCACTCCAGCGTGCAACAAACGGATGTGTTCGTATTCAATTATTAATCTCGTGAGATGAGAGTGCGGGTGTAAAATTATTTGGTGTTTAGTCTCGTAGCTAAGTGGGGAGAATTGCAAGCGTCCACCCACTCTTAAAATGCCTGATTTATCCAGGCATGGGTTGAGAGCAAGAATTTTACTACTGCGTGGAAGGCACCGGTGTGCCTCAAGTTCCCTAACCTCTACGTCGAAATGCAACTTCTGAGATTGCCGGACAAAAACCAAGAGCGTGTCAGACAATTCTTGAGCCGACAAAAAGGACGTGTCTCTTTCAACCACCGCGAGCCTAGAATTGCGAAGAAATGGACGGCAGTATGCGAAGACGCGAATAAGCCTCGTAAGAGATGAATAGTTTTCAATGTAACTATGTGTTGAGGACGCGACAATTAGTGAGGTTTGAGCCTGCTTGCGACGTTCCTCTTCAATGTCGGGAAAGGTACAGGGAGTATTAATGTCGAACGCGCTGACCGGCCATGAGGCCGCATCACGAGCCAACCAGGAGGGACCATGCCACCATTGAGCATGACAGTGCAGACCACGAGGGAGGCAACCGCGCGATAAAACGTCGGCAGGGTTGTCATTCGATACTACATGACGCCAAGTTCCCCTGCTGCTAACAAGACGCTGTATTTCTGCGACACGGTTAGCCACAAATACCTTCCAGCGGGAAGATTGCTGATGTATCCAGTACAACGCTATCATCGAATCCGAATAAAGATATAATCCGTCAAAATTGTAATCGACGGCATTTAAAACCTTGGACGTTAATTGAGCCAACAATAAACAAGCACAAAGTTCAAGTCTAGGAAGCGTTATCTGTTTCAGCGGAGCGACCCTAGATTTAGCACACAACAAGTTTGATGATATGGCGCCGTTCGAATAGACCGCCCGCACATAAATGCAACACGCGTAACCTTTAACCGAAGCGTCGGCGAATCCGTGCAGCTGCAATGAACTAACTGGGCAACTGTTCGAACTCTTAACCGACCTCGTAATCTCAAAATGAGTGTCGGAGACTAATTGGGTGTATAATTCCGACCATTGATTGGCTAGTGACCCGGACAAGGGTTCGTCCCAATCAGTGCCCGCCAACCACAACTGCTGCACGAAATGCTTGCAGCAAAATGTGATGGGAGCAATTAGACCTAGTGGATCATAGATCCCGGCAATGATTGATAACACGCTTCTCTTGTTGAGAACGGTTAGATTGTCATCACCCCTAACGGTGTACAAAAAGTTATCCCCCTCAACATTCCACTGTATGCCCAAGGTGCGCACGTTTTGACCCTTGCTGAAGTCACGGGTTACTTGGGCGCGAAGAGTCATAATCTTATGGTGGTTAGAGAACCATTTGTGTAACGAAAAACCATACCTCCTCAACAACTTCTCGATCTCGCCTTTCATTTCAGCTAAGCTGTTCGGATCATCCGAACCCGTTATGAGATCGTCTACGTAAAAGTCATTTGCTATGGCCTTAGCAGCGGTAGGGTAGTCGGCTTTGTTTTCATATGCTATTTGAGCCAGACAACGCGTAGCAAGGAAGGAGGCACTAGCAGTGCCATATGTAACCGTCCTTAACGCGTAATGTCGCAATTCCTTATGCGGTGCATCACGCCAAACAATGCGTTGCAAGTGTGAATCCTTAGGATTAACAATGATCTGGCGATACATCTTTTCAATGTCCGCAATAAGTACGTATCGGTGGGTGCGGAACCGAACCATTATCGAAAACAGATCCTGCTGGATCGTAGGACCGACCATTAAAGTGTCGTTAAGGGACAAATTATTGGTGGTTTTAGCGGATGCGTCAAATACCACGCGCAATTTAGTGGTTAAGCTAGAGTCTTTGAAGACTGCGTGATGGGGCAGATAAAAGATCTCTGACCTGTCAAGCGACAGATCGTATTCATTAAGCGGCGACATGTGGCCAAGTCTTAAGTAGTCATTCATGAACTCACTATAATCCTTATAAAGGGTAGGGTTCTGCTTGAATTTGAATTCTAACGATTGGAATCTTCGTATTGCTCCGCGGAGAGAATCTCCCAAATAAGATTTATCAGATCTGCGGGGCAGGGCTACCACGAATCTCCCGTCGCGATTGCGGCTAGTGTTTTTCACGAAATGCCTTTCACACGGTGAGTCCTCAGATCGGGTTTCGCGACTAGAGATTTCCTCCAACTTCCAAAATTCCTTTAGTTGCGAGGAAATCTGATTATCATCCTTACAGACCATAAATGAAGAAACCGTTCTAGTCATGTCGACGTTGAATGGTAAGTCACCGGCCAAAATAAATCCTAACTTGGTTTCCTGAATTATAGGAAAGTGTGGTCCGCGCGTATATTTCACAGGTTCAATTAATTGTAGAAAATATTGAGCGCCGATTAATATATCGACTTGCGATGAGCAATGTAGGTGAGGATCCGCCAGGAATATGCGCTTGGGTAAATTTAAAGAGGTAAGATTGAATGACTCCGCCGGTAAATTATTAGTTATACTGGGTAATACGGCACAATGTACGTTTAACGTGAAGGGTTTATAGCGTGAATGTAGCCTTACATTAGTGCTGAAGTCAGCCTGGGAAAGCGAGTTGTTTATACCCGTGATGGGCAATTGCGATTTAACTAATTGGAGGCCCAACCTGCGGGCGAAATCCATTGTGCAAAAGTTCGCTTGAGAACCGGAATCCAGTAATATCCTAACGGGAAATTTTTTGCCGACCTTATTGTATGTCATACAGACGGCGGTAGATAACAATACCGATTTATTGGTCTGTGATTTCAGTGAGCACTGGTTGTTAACAGAAGTTACGTCCCTGTTGGGGACATGAATCATGGTGTGGTGACGCCTAGAACATTTTTTACACGAAAATTTGGAGGGACATTTTGAACCCTCGTGTCCCGAACGGAGACAGTTTAAGCAAAGTTTGTTTTTAAGTAACGCATTTTTTCTATCAGGGATAGACAGCGATATAAATTGTGGGCAATCGCTAAGTCTATGCTCACCGTTACATAGCCTGCATAAATTATTTCTGATATGTGAGTGGAATGCGCCCTTTGGATTGCTTATCTGTTTAACTGCCTTGCGATAAGGAGACTTATCGCTTTTGTTCAACCTGCTCGTTGGGCTAGTCGCGTTATCGATATTTTGCAGTAGTTTCCTACGTGAATTTAAAAAATTTATAAAATTATTAAAATCAGGGAGTTTATGCTCCGATAAACTCTCTTTCCACAAACGTAAAGTATAACTGTCAAGTTTTTTGGCTAGATAATTTACGACAATAATTTCAAACGTGTTGACTGGCAGTTTGAGATTATTTAAAGCGTTTATATTTGCAGAGATTTGATCAATAAATTGCGACATGCTACCTTGGTATTCCTGCTGAACTAATGGTACGTCTAGGACATTCCACACGTGGTGAGCGGAGACAATCAGCTTACTATCATATCTATTCCTCAACAGATCGATAGCCACCGCGTAATTTTCATGTGTTATGGGTAATGATTTTATTACGTTAAGCGCCTCGCCATGTAATGACGAGTGCAAATAATGAAGCTTCTGTATATCTGTCAGGTCTGTTCTGACATGAATTAGTTCCATAAAAATATGGTAATAATGTTGCCATTCCACAATACTACCCTCGAACCGTGGTAATTTTATTGGTTCCAATTGAATGGGGGTTGTTTTAGGCTGTTTACCATCAGTATTAATTAGTGGTTTTTGGTTCAAGTGCTCAGATTGCTCCAACAAGTGTTGCAATTTACATTCTATAGCACAGAGATCGTCCTCCGTTTGCACTCTATCACTTGTTGACGCAACGTCTGCTTCCTCAGCCTCGATTTGTGACTGTATCTCGTCATATTTGGTGGATAATTCCATCAAATGACGCAGTTTTATTTTGAGCGCATGAGGATCGCTGTTTAACAAATCAAAATTATCCGCGAAGGTATTTATTCGGGATATTGAGGCCTTAATTGTACCTCGTTTTTTTATCAGAGCCCTTACATCGGCCATTATTACAGTTTGAGATAAAAAATGGAAAGATATTTAGAAACAATTGAGCATCGAGCATGTGAACCACAAACTTAATTTTGAATGAGTTTAAATACGTTTGGTAGCTAGCGATTGTTGGTTTGAACCTAAACTTACTCTCTCTAACTAATCAAACTCGTTGGCAGTTAAATTATTGAAATTGTAAATCTAAATGATTACAAAGTATAGCTTTATCTTTAAAGTTCTGACTGATAATGAGCTGCCAACCATCTATTAATTTATATTATGTAATAAGTTAATTGTTTATATAAATATGTCAAAAATACACACTGGGTGAAATATTATTAAAAATAAATCAAATATAGGTAAAGTTTATAGTCACGTGGCCGTCGATCCATTCGTGATGAAGCTGGCTTCGATCCCGTTTGGAGCTGCTACACCTCCTGTCTCTGCCGGTTAGCCGTTGCCTCATGTTGTACCCTCCATCATTTAAAGCTGTGGAATCTCGTAAATGTTGTCCTGTTTCGTCCCGTCGTCTCTGGTCTACTGCTTGGCTGAATCTTGTCGAGATGACTGCGACGTGCTTCACGATAATGGTGTCGCTCAGGACGAAAATGATGCCCGTCTGTCGTGATTAACTTCAGATTGGTTTTTCCAGAAATGATGTATATAAATAAATGTTGTCGCCTGTGTACTCAGGTATGAGAAATCTGTGCCGTTGGGACCAAAAATGATGTAGTTTGTTTTGGCCTGAAAATGTGAAATCCTGCCTGATTGGACCAAAAATGATGTCGTTTTTGGCCTGAAATGTGAAATCCGGTCCGGTGGGACCAAAAATGTTGCGGTTTGGAAGCTCTTGAAGAATCGCGAGTTATTCCAAAGACGCTAATAAGTAAGGCTGGATTGTTTGTTAGAAAGAAGTGGACTGTATTTGAGATATTGAACATGCGTTTATTGAATAATTTGGTTTGTTAGTTACGATCGGCACGTGCGGAAGCATTTGAGGCGATAATGCCCGAGATTAATTTTGAATGAAATCGTGGTCCATTGCAGATGGACGCAGGTAGACGATTAAAGTGAAATGTTATAAATGCATGCTGTATAATAGCCAAAAGCCGCGGCTGTAAGAGAAGTGTTTAACGAGAGTTGCGCTCGGAGTCGTGTTATAAACTAAACTAATACTGGCTTGCAGTTGGCTAGGCTGGCCGATTGCAAGGTTTGATAAAAGCGTGACGTCATCCGCGCGTGCCGTGCAATGTTAGTAGGCTGCTTACAACTGACAACACAGTACAAAGTTTAAACAACAGAGTATCATGTGCTATATGAAACACTTTCAGAAGAATGCCTCTTTTAAAAATAAGCTCACAGGTTCATTACCTATTTTAGAATTAAGGCAAACAACATATTCCATCTGTTTCATTATTCAAGAACAGTTTGCTGCACATAAGACCAATTGGCTCAAGAACAGAGACTGTAGCAATAAGCTGTGTTGTTTATCTATGTTTACTGACAACACTAGACTACTTTAAGTTGGAGATGACTAAAATATTCCAGTCTAAATGCAGACTCAAAAAACCTATTCTACTTCCAAAGTCATACTTCATCACTGATCTTATCATATATAATTATCACAAGCTTTATTTCCATGCTGATCCTCAGCTATTGCATGCAATCATCTGCCAACATTTTTGGATCAACTTGGAACCAGGAAACGATGAAAGACAACCAAGAAGTTGGCAGGAGTCTTGAAGAGACCAGGTCCTAGGCTGGGCGACAGGATGACGTAGTTTGAAGTTCTGTTGTGGATAGGATTGTATGTGCACAATCACTGGGAACTGTCTGCATGGTTTTACAACACTTTAAATTTTTGTGTTTCTCTTATGTAACTTGAAATTTACACTTGTGTATTGTCACACTACACATGTGTTACTAGACAGTAATATTGAGGTTTACAGTAACTAGGCACATGGTTCTGATATGAAACACAGTTAAAGATAATGTTATAATGAGTGTTACTATACAATTAGTATGAGGCCGTAGTTAGCTGTGTCAGTGATCACTTGGATGTCCATTTTAAATGAAAAATATGAGCGTAGTGGTAAAACCTAGAAAAATAGTGAGAACAGTGAAATCAAGTAACAATTACTTACAGGAAAAAGTCTGTAATTTAACTGAAGGGGTGAGAATACACAGCCCCATGGGACATAACAACAAGGGGGTATGATTTCAACTCATTCAAATGTCTCTAAGCAATGAGAGTCCTGCAGTAATAAGGTGATGGTTGTAATGCATTATGTTATAAATTAAGAAAGATTTTATCTGGATAACATATTTACATTCAGGACTAAATACCAATAATGTATGAATGTATAACATAAGTACCCAGTGGAATAGGAATATGATTAGATATAATTTAATTATCTACTTAATTTAGCCTAAGTTTTTTTAAAAATACTTACCATTTTCTTGAAAATATATTTGAAAAAAGAATATGAAATAGAGAAATAGAATACCAATTTTTTTAAATTTCAGAATAAATCTGTAAATGTTTTAGATAACAATGCTGACTGCTCGCTTCACAAGAGAAGAAAGGGAGGCTCCTATAAACTCGGACCTTGGTGTTACTAGAGCACATATAATAAATGTCCTAGTAGACTACAATCAGAGCTACCTGGAAGGTCTTTCGGTATGTGGTGTTTACATTTTGCATCAAAATCTATAGAAAATACCTGGGTTTAAAAGGTTAACCTGCACATAGTTAGATGTCAAAAACATGTGGGCAGTACTGAACTGACATATTAAAAATTGTGTAAAGCAAAATTATACTTTGGCTAATCGCCTCTTTTAATTATAGTTTGATTGCCACTGTCTCGTTTTATTTTATGTATCATCATATTGTGTTACAGGTCTGGCGGCAGTCACTTGAAATACCCAACCTTGTTTATCACTTTGTAATAGAGATGTTCAGCAACGAAGGGATGATTCCTTTACGCTACTGTGTTCTTTATGGATTCCTTTTAATTGCATTACTGATATATTTATTATTTCCATATGATATTCTTTCTGAAGCTCATCATGGGGTGTTCGGATTTCTAGATGATGTTTTCCTCTTTCTGGCTGTTAGTTATTGTATTGATTTTACATACAGGAGACTGGTTATTCGTTCTGATTATTTCAATTAAACAATATGAGGGAAATTCAGAAGTATCAAAAATCCATAAAATTGTTTACGGTGATATATAATGCTCATAGAACATAATCTTTATTTATTTGTCAACATAGTCACCATACATATTGCCAGCGTGGAAATGACATCACATCATTCTACATCATAAAATTCTTCCAGTCGCTCTCATGATCATGTCGCCACCATGCCTTGAACCTCACAGTTGTCATCGAAAGTCTTTCTAGCCAGATGTTCCTTCAATGTCGTAAACAAGTGATGATCACTTAGTATGAGATCTTTGCTTGGTTACTTAATTTCTCTTCCCATTACAGTGCACTGTCCTATCCAGAATATGACCACCTTCATTCTTGTATCATAGAAGATATATATTTACTTAAGTTTTCTTTTGATTGTGTATCAACATTTTTAGCACCCATGTGCAGAGTTTGCCATATCTATTCTATAACTGTTTTTTCACTAGTGTCTGTCTGTAAAAATTTGTTAATAAATCTTGTCACTTCTTGCCCACTGTTCATTAAGTCATCACTAACATAATTTGTTCATAAGTTCATAAGTAACCTATCAACATGATTTTTTTCTTTAACTTTTTGAACGATTTTATTAATAACAGCAGACAGTTTTCACTCCTTTCTTCATTGTAGTTTTCTGTTTAAAATTCATTACACCACTTCACCATGTTGTGCCTGTTCAAAACATCTTTAATGTAAACAGAAACATAATGATAAGTCTGAGCAACTGATTTACCTCATGTGGAAATTAACTGAATTCTGTATTCACCTCTCTCACACACACACACACACACACACACAAATTTAAAACACATACTGCAAACACAACACCACTACAAATGAAGTTTAATGTACTCTGCAAATAAATATTCATTGAAATTATAGTGGTGCCAACTATGAGAAAAGTAATTTCCCAGGTACTTTTATTAGCCTTGTATCTTTACTCTCCAAATGCCCCTCATACTTGTGTTCAGAAAGTGCTTAATACTTTACGTATATAAACTAACTGTAGTGCGACACACATTTCTCTACTGTGTTTAAATTGCAATTTGTGCAATTGTATTCATATGATTATATGTGTACTGTGTAAGCTTAGGGCAATTATTTTTAATTTTTAATATTGTAAAAATATACATAAATTTTGTATTGTGAAAATTTTGAAAATAGATGTTTGTAACTGCTATTACAGCTTGCTCATTTACGTAAGTACCTTAACTGCACAAGCTTGTCATAATCTCAAAACTTTGAGAGGAATTACTTTTATATATATATATATATATATATATATATATATATATTACAATGATACAGCCATACGCTGTATTAGGCATTAATTTAAATAAATATAAATTTTGTATAATTTGTATAAGTTATGGGTAAATGGACAGGTCTGAGATTGCAAAAATATTTCATTGTTAGATTAGGGGAGAATTAACCTGTTTCGACAAGCAGTGAACACCTGCTCAATTGTATGTGTGTTACAAGAGTATCTTGTGTGTGTTAGTGATGCAGGCATAGACAGGAATCTCAGCAACCTGCCCCAAGTAATTAATAAAATAATTATTTTAATTCACTGTGCGAAAACTAATTAGTGTATGATCAAACCAAAGGCACCAAAGTGTGTGTGAAATTTATAGTTATCCTCAGTGAAAAGATGACGTTAATAGAACACGTTATGCGAGGACAGTGCAAAATAAACGTGCCAAAAAATACGCAAATTACCCTAAGATGCTCAAATTAATATAGTGAGTGCTTAATCGAATTAGCTATGATTTGTGCTATCTCGATTCCGTGCAAAACATTGCTATTTGCTAATAATTGCAAATAGATGAAAAGGTTCGGGAGTGGGGGCTGTCACGAGATATGCAGGTATCGACAAGACGATTTTGGAGCCGACTGGCACGGAATCTCGAGAGGGTATAAATTAAGGGTTCGACCAAAACCCCTTCTCTTCATTTCAAGACACAGTTGCAGCCGGACATGCTGTCCGTCGGCAAAACAGTTTATTTTTATTCTATTACAAGTCGCAGTAACAAACGAAATAACGTTCGTTAAATTCACGACAATATTACGGAAAAAGTAAATACCGCAATAGTAAGTCTACCAAGAGTAGATACGGGAAAGCTGCCGTAGAACGACGGTGGAATCTAGACGTATCCAGGAACATGCTGCCGTAGAACGACGCTGGACTCTAGATGCATCCAGAAACATGCTGCTGTAGAGTGACGCTGGACTCTAGACGCATCCAGGAACATGCTGCTGTAGAACGACGCTGGACTCTAGATGTATCCAGGAACACATGCTGCCGTAGAACGACGCTGGACTCTAGACGTATCCAGGACCATGCCAGGACAAGAGGAATGGAAAACTAACTCTGGACAATGCTGGACCCCGGACAACAGTCGTAAGATCATCAGAAATCGAGGTGACATGCGTAATGCATTTTAAATGATTTGTAAAAAAAAAAGAGCTCATAAAGACGATTTCAAAAGACAGTAAATTAAAACAAAGAAAAGTTTATACTTAGTAATAATATGTTAAAATGTAAATAAATGTTTAGTCGTAAGAATGAGCGATCTCTTATATATAAAAGCATTAATAAATGAAAGAGAATTTAAAGTAAAGAGAGTAGAGTTTATTATCAAAATAGATAGTAAAGTGATTAGATATTTGAAGTATAGAAAGATTAATTTAAAGTTGAATATTAAAACAAGGCCAGTCTACAAGAAATTAATATAAATTTAAATTGAATTTTAAACCTTGGTATAGACTGAGCGAGTAGAGGTCAGATCTGAGATAAGACAATTTATTTCAATATAAAAATATTTTAATTTTATAATAAATTAATAAACCAATTATTTAACATGTCTAGATATAAGATTATTAACATGTTTAGATATAAGAGACTTTTTTGAATATGTGTAATGTTGCATATCATAAGATATAAACATTTAATAATGAGCAATATCGTGACCGACAATTATTAATGATGTTTATGAATATTTATAATAATGAATAAATAATAAATATGAGTTTTAAATACTGATAAATAAAAATACTCTTATTATAAATACACCTGGTATAATTATACAACCTGCATGAATTACTGTATATCGAATTTACATATAAATTCGTTGTATAAGTTTGTATCCCTTGAACGTGAGGCCTGACATGCCCACATGTATATGTATGTATTATGTAATGTTGTAATATATATTATATATATATATACAGTATATATATATATATGTTGCAAAGATACCTCCGCTCCACAGTCCGTTAAGGACCAAGGCGTACCGCACGGCTTTTGTGTTAGTGTGACGATGTATGGCTAGTACTACGCGCCACCAGCCGCTAGTTGCGGTATTCACGGCCAGGAGGCGGCGCTGTTATCTCAGCGCCTACTCAGTTTGCCTCATGACGCTGAGTGCACGCCGTATGGAGCCTCTGCCGGGAATTGAACCCGGGACCACGAGCGCATCAATTGCCCGCGTTAGCCACTAGACCACCTGGAGGCTCATATTGCAAAGATACAATTTTAAAACTGCATAGATAGATATTATAGAAATTATTACAACAAAGTCTATATCTGGAGGAAGGAAAATTTATTAAATTAAAACATTATATTTACTATTGTCTTATTAATTTATACTGTAAAACTGTTTATTTAAAAATTTGTCTTTCAAAATTGAGTCTATTGGCTTGCTTTACAATTGTTACTTGTTCTGTTGAAACCCACTGTTTGCGTAGCCACATGACGTTCCGCACACGTAGTTCCACTGAATAGTGAATAGCTGGAACTCTGCCTGTAGACTGTTCAAAGATCACTAATGCAGACAATTCACGTCACTGCACCCACGCATACTGCGATACGAACTGTTATTGTTTACAAAATTGTCTGAGGGATTTTAAAACTGGGTAAAATAGATCTGTGTGTATTGACCTTACACAAACTCCGGATTCTTGAAGTGTTCTCGCGTAACTACCAAAATATCTCGGTAGATATTTTGTACCTAGCGGATATCTTCTACTATACACAAAAAGCACTAGAATGATATATTAATTTTATTATTTGAGTTCTGTAAGTGGTAATATGTTTCAAAGACCTCAAACTGTGAACCAACTTCTAAGTTTACAGGAAAACGACCTGTCTTGTCACGAAAAACTCGTGGCAGCGAGTACGTCTTTCTATAACGAGTCCTTATAAGAAAAAGTGCCCAAACTGCTCTCGACCAAGGACCAAACTGAATAAATTTAAAACCCTCTGATTGGTTGAAACTTTAGCAACATCACAGATGAGAACACTGATAGACTGAAATCAGGCTTAAACTCTCTCCGATTCTGCAGAGGCCTGTCTAGATCTAATCTATAAATTTTATTACTTTCTTGAAGATAACGAGAATAAGAGAAGATTGAATTCATTAAAAAAAACATATAAAAAGTATAGGTGTGGAGAATTGAGTATATGGAAAATGTAGCTTATAACCATGAAAATACTCTGTCCAAGTTTCAGAATGAAATGTTAATTTTCTTCGAGGTTATTAAATAAAATGTAAATCACATGCGCACCCGCGCACTTACACAAAAATATTTCACAAGACATAAAAGAGAATAAAGTTGTGAACACTTTTACATAACATACTTTTTTAAACATAGCTTGGTTCAAAACTTATGACTACTTTACAAAGAAAGAACAAAATCAATTTAAAACATGTCTATGGCCATCAGAAAATGTTATATAGCAATAGTATTCCACTTAAATGAACTTCATGTCCTGTGTACTGTTGCAGGATTATCCCCTCCATGTATAAACAAAATTTGTTTACATGTTTACAAATTAAAAAAAACAATACATCACTTTCAAAAAATATAAACAAGAAATAAAATCAAATAAATAAATACTCTTCCCAAAACTAAATCATTTCAACTCTGTTTGACAGTTCCATTTTGACAGAAGAAACATAAAGAATTACAGGTAGTCAAATTCTGAATACTATGCCCTCACAAGATAAGCCATAATAACATTTGATGATGTCATGTCTCCGTATCTTAAGACAGGTTCCAAACATTTCTCCAAATACTCCGACATCTCATCTCACATTCTTAATACATCTAATTTTTTTTTCATACAATTTGTTTCAGTACAATCATATATCATATACCCTGATATACATGAACAGTTTATTCTTTAACATAATATTTACGTAAAGATGATGCATGGAATTTACCAATAGTACGGTTAGTTGTAGGATTTGTAACAATGTAAGTATTTTTACCAACTTCGTCAGATAATAAGAAAGGTCCATTATATAACCTAAAGAATTTAGCAGCTGTGTTATCTTCACTACGACCAATGTTCAACGATTTTAGAAGAACCATCTCGCCTTCTTTGAATTTTAGAAGTTTATGTTCCGCGTTAAATTTTTCTGTGCATTCCTCTGCACTCTTTTTAATGCATCTTCTAGCTTCTAAATGCTTAACGTCGTTTTGAATTGGTAAGTTTTGTGTGGTAACTCGCTTTACATATTCATCCCATACACGCCTAGGCATTTCTCCAGAGTGTAGCTCACTAGGTGTGAATCCAGTCATATCGGTGTAATTCCCATTGATGGCTTGCTCGAAAAACTCAAGATATTCAGGCCATTTACTCTGATTGGTATTACACTACGTCCTGAATAGTCTTCCTAATTCCCTATTTACTCTCTCTGCAAGATTACCGTGAGGTCTCCGGATCGCCGTCAATACTGCCTGTATGTGATGCTTCTCAAGCTCAAACTGCCATTTCTTATTTTGAAATTACTTACCTTGATCCGATAATATCTTTTTAACATGCCCATATTTTGGAACATATTTCTCAAGAATTACCTTAAGAACTGCCTCAGTTGTTGGTTGGCCAATAGCATATAAACTCACATGCTTGGAAAAAGCGTCTGTACAAACTACAAAATTCCTAGCTGCTCGTGGTAGTGGTCCTAGAAAATCAATACATAACAATTCATTTTTATTATGTTTTACAATATTACCCATTTCAACGTAGGTATGTTGGTTGGGGTATTTTGATGTTTCACAAGTATGGAATGTTCGTAGTATAGATTTTATTTTCCTAGACATGTTCATCCAGATGAAGTCTTCTCTAAGTGTCAAATAGCACTTATATGCACCCGCATGTGCTAGACTCTCATGGGATGCCCAAGTCAAGTCCTCCACGATGTTATCTGGAACCATGATTTTCCATTGCCCATCAATAAGCTTGTATAATGTATTATTAACAAATTGGTATTTTGGATTTTCCCTGTCTTTAATTTCTTGACAAATTTTTGTTAACTTTTCATCCCATTGTTGTTCGATATTAATGTTTTTGAGTTTTTAAATTATCGGGTAAAATATACTTAATTCCTAAAATTTGTATTTATTTTTTTAATTGCCAAATAGTTTTCTTGCTCTATTGGAGGATAACGACTTACCGTGTCAGCCATTTTATTTTCTCTTGCCTTACAGTATTTTATACTAAAGCCATACTCCTGTATAGCCATAATCCAACGTGACAGACAAGCATTTGATAGTTTACATTTAAGATGAAATGATAGCGCTTGATTATCAGATAAAATTTCAAAATATTGCCATACAAGATAGTACCTAAATTTACTTATACTATAAACTATGGCTAAAATTTCCGTTTTGGGCGTGAAGTAGTTCCTTTCAGCACATTTCAAGGATCTGTTGACATGCGCGATGACTTTATGTTCGCTTTTGTCATTCCGCTGGTACAATATTCCACCTATAGCCTAGTCTGAAGCGTCTCAATTTAATACGTAGGCTTCTTCTCTGGATGGAATACATGCAGATTTTTCGTAAATAAATCCTTTGTAGGGATAATAATGGTGGCCTTGTGAGTGATACTGCTGGCATAATCAGGAGATGGACAGAACACTTTGAAGAGTTGCTAGGCTCAGTTGGGGAGGCTTTGATGGAGGCATCTGAGAATGAAGAGGAAGCAGGAGAATTCGAGGATGATAGAGAGGAGTTGGTGCCATCCTATGACGAGGTGTATGAAGCTCTAGAAAAGCTTAAAAATAACAAGGCAATAGGTTCTGATGGTTTACCAGGGGAACTATTAAAGAGCGCAGGAGGAGATTTCATAAAGGAATTTGCCCATCTCATAGAGCGAATATTGCTGGAGGAGATAATGCCTGATGAGTGGAACAATGGGGTGGTGTGTTTAATACATAAAAAGGGTGATCCGCTCATATGTAAAAATTATAGGGGCATCTCTCTACTTAATACAGCATATAAGGAATACCTTATGATGTTGTCCAACATCATATTTTCTAGGCTGCTTCCCTACGCTGAGGAAAACGTAAAAGAATATCAATGTGGATTCACTAGGAATAGGTCAACAACAGACCAAATATTTACACTAAGGCAAATCCTGGAAAAAACGTTGGAATATGGAGTGGCCACTCACCATCTCTTTGTGGATTTCCAGTCGGCATATGATTCAATCAACCGGAAAATGCTATATAGAGCTATGAAGGAGTTGAATATACCACCTAAGTTGGTGCATATGGTTGGAGTAGTTATGTCCAATTCTAAGTGCCAAATCAGAATACAATCAAATCTATCTAAGTCCTTAAAAACATTGAATGGGTTGAAACAAGGAGATGCCTTAGTGTGTCTGTTGTTCAACATAGCTCTAGAAAAGGTCATCAGGGATTCAGGAATTCAAACTAGCGGACACATATTTCACAAGGAGGTACAGCTTCTGGCCTATGCTGATGACATTGACATCATAAGTAGGTCTGAATCAGGCTTAAAGGAAGCCTTTCAGGAACTGGAGTTGTCTGCTAAGGCTATGGGCTTGGTTATAAACCAAAGCAAAACCAAATATATGGTTGTAGGTGCCAACACTCGTGCCCTGTCCCTGTGCATTAATGATTATGAATTTGAAAAGGTTCAGGGTTTTCCATATCTCGGGTCATATGTGGACTCTGGAAATGACTCCTCTAGAGACATTGAAAAATGGATATTATCTGCTGATAGGTGTTACTACGGACTGGTGAAACATTTTAAGTCAAAATTAATAAGTAAAGATACAAAAGCCACCCTATACAAGACCTTGATCAGACCAGTCCTGATGTATGGGTCGAAATGCTGGGTGCTAAAAAAACTAGATGAGTAGAAACTATCCGTTTTTGAGAGGAGGGTACTGAGGAGAATCTATGGCCCTGTGAAGGAAAACGACATTTGGAGGCGACTGCATAATTGAGAGTTGTACGAAAGGTTTAAAGATCTTCCGATCGTGCAACTCATACAAATTAACAGATTGCGTTGGGCTGGTCATGTGCAGAGAATGGCAGAGGATAGAATCCCAAAAAGAGTTATGAACTATTTGCCGATGGGAAGGAGAAGGAAAGGAAGACCGCGTACAAGATGGCTGGACCAGGTTGGTAAGGAGGCAGTGAGGCTGGGTGCAGCAAACTGGTGGACATTGGCCGGGAGTAGAGACCAGTGGGAAAGATTTCTTTTGGAGGCCAGGGCCCGGACTGGACTGTAGCACCAAGGATGTATATATGTATGTAAATCCTTTGTTGCATTCAGTGCCACTTCATGCCTCTCTTCCCCACGCCATTTAGTGTTTTTTCTTAAAAGTTCTAATAGTGGTTCTATGGTTTTGGAGTAATCTGGCATAAAACGACAGTAATACCCTGTTAGCCCCAGAAATGCCCTGATGTCCTTGACTTTTTTAGGTGTAGGAAATCCCGTAATGGTTTGAACCTTCTCCAGATCTGTACTCACACCATCAGCTGAAATGATGTGTCCCAAGAATTTTATTTGCGATTTCCCAAATTCACACTTGTCATAATTCAGTACTAGGTTAGCATTATGCAGTTTGCTAATCACAATATCTAGATGTTTAAGATGTTCTTCAAATGATTTTGATATGATGTGAAGATACAAACAAATTTATTAATAAATAAATAAAATATTCTGCCAGAATCTTACCTTGCGATCTTTCTCTCGCTGACTTACCTTTTAGAAACACCAACAGAAGTTCCGGGCCGCCACCAATATCTTTGAAGGACAGATATGGAGACCTTTATACATTACCTTAATTAAAACATTGGACAATTTGCAATCTGACTTCCCCCAATTCAGAAAATTCCACAGAACGATTAGACGAGTTTTTCAGCACAGAACACTAGGAAATGGTAACGGCGAAATAATTACTCTAACACAGCCGTTCTCAACCTGGTGCTCGCGAGCACTGTAGTGCTCACGTAACTAAAAATGGTGCTCATCATGGATGTATAAAAAAGTGCTCGTGAGCAACAGTGACCCCTAATTTTCAATTATGAACTATATAGCACGGCCGTACAGCTGTTGTCCACCAACAACTGAGTATAGCAGAATACTGTTTGGAAACCTTTGTTACTTCTAAGAGCACTACTTGCAATGGTTTCCGGAATTGTCCATAGTTTACAAGCCGATACCGACTCTATTGTTTGCAGCTTTAAAAGGCAGAGACAGCCTACGAGGGGTTTATTACTGTAGGCGCCAGGTTGTCTCATCTTGTAAATGGGCTGTTAAACACGTACTAGTACCCTCAAAAGAAGCGGTTATTCAAAATATTTTAATTTTATTGCCTCTGAAATCCCTAAACTTGGCAGCTTTAAGTACGTTCTCACAGAAATAGTCACGTAGCATTTTACACTTAGCTCAACCAATCAATTTTCAGATTTTAAATAGAAATTTTGAAATTTGCCAATGAGACTTTAAGAGCAGCCACTACCATAGAGGTATATAGATAGAGGTGGTGAACTGTCTGAGAAACCGTCCGGCTGGAAAAGAGAGATGGAATCACGTAGGGGTCATTTCTGTCCTTGTCTGCCTCTAGCGCTGAACTGACGCTGGATCAGCTGATCCGCGCGAGTTCCACTCTCGCGCATGCGTCAGTACACAAGGATAGAAATGACCTCTATGAATATTTCTGCGTGGACATTTCCACTTACACGAGCGACATTTGTGACGGGAGTGACATAGTGTAGCGGTGTACACCAGTTTTGTGACGTATTTTGGTTGTAGTATTGCTGTTCTGTTATTTGTGAAATACGCGTAATTATTGTCAGTTTGCAATTTTCCTTTCGCCTCGAAGTGTGTTGTGAACGTTCTTAAAAAAGAGACATGGATAAATTTGTAATACGAAAACGTAGTGAATAATCGATACCTAAGTTACCCTCTTCATCAACCCAAGATTCCAACAAAAGTAGCGAAGCAAAAAGAAAGAAACTGTATTCTTTTCAAGGTAACTGGGAGACAGATTTTTTTGGTGGTCACTAATGACGAGAATACCGGAGTTATTTGCGTTTTGTGTCATGCACCTTTATCGGGTTTCAGAAAAGCAAATTGTCAAAGACATTATGAAACTCATCATAGTGCGTTTTCTGATCAATATCCCACGGGATCAGATGCAAGGATACATAAAATCAAAGAGTTAAAATCACAACTCCAACGTCAACAGAAGTCTTTTTCATTTAATGTTAATAGTTCTGTTAACAAACTTTCAACCGAAGTGTCTGTATCTGTGTCTCATAAACTTGTTCAGCATGGGATGCCATTTACAAGTGGAGAAATTGTGAAGGAGTGCATAGTTTCCGCAGTGACAACTCTCGCTGAAAGTATACCTGAGAAATACAGAAGTTTTTCTGATTACTGCGGCAAAAAATGTGCCACTTAGTAATGACACTGTTGGCAGGCGCGTTGACCTCATTGTGGCTCAAATTAAACAAAAAGCACTCCAGAAACTTTCTGAATGTAGTTATTTTTCTCTTGCTGTTGACGAATCAACAGACATTGCTTCTGTAACACAATTGGCGTGCTTTGTACGTTGTATAGATAATGTGGGAATTGTAGAAGATTTCTTTTTAACAATTTTACCGCTCCCGGGTACAACTACGGGGCAAGACATTTACAACGCTGTCGCGAATTTCCTGAAACCTAATGGCATTGACTTATCAAAGCTCGGGTGTGTGGTTACTGATGGCGCACCTTCCATGGTAGGTAAAAATAAAGGATTTGTCGCTCTTCTGAAAAATGATGAACATTTTCCTCCCTTTGTTCACTATCATTGTTTAATTCACGTTGAAAACTTAGCCACTCATCTTATAGCTGTTCCTGAAATTTCAGAACAGTTAAAACTGATAGTTAAGTTGATCAACTTTTTGGTTTCTAAACCCATGAATAAACGCTTACTAAAAGTCTTGTTGCATGAATTATCAGCGCCACATTCAGAACTAATCCTACATGTGGATGTTCGTTGGCTAAGTCGCGGGGAAGCAATTACAAGGGTCTGGAAAGTTTTCGAAGAAATCAAATCATTTATTTCTGCCAACGATTATGTCACTAAGTTTCCAGAAATATTCGGGGATGATTTCAAGATCAATCTTGCTTTCATGGTAGACCTATTTCAATATCTCACCGAGCTTGAAACAATATTAATTAACTGAAATACTATAATCTTACTATTACCTTTTATATTCGGGTCCAAAGTCGTTCAGATGAAACCAGCTACAGAAAGGATTATTTGAAGGTTACCAATACACATAAATACGCAGTTCGTTTATAAAACAAATCGCTTCCAATTTATTAGCCCCATTATTTACTCATCAATTAAACACTAGTCTTTATATTGGTAATACATTATATTCAAACAAATTAATAAATGAAATCTTTCTTAACCTATAACAAATTATATCTTTTTGAATAAACCAGTACGTTTATTTTTTATTCTTTCACCTTGCTTTCATAGTTAATATAAAACCCTTTTTCTTAGAGATCTCTTTGTTTCTTACTTTTTAAGCTTTTGTTAATCAAAATTTACTAAACATTGGTTTAAATGTTAATATGCTGTGATTTTAGTTACCCATCCATTACGTTTTCTTCTGGTTTGCTACGTCGTCTCATGATAACCGTTTTTTCGCACTCCGGCACTATTAACATTGAGTTTGGTTGTTGTTAAATAATTTATGCACTGTAAGATGTATACTGTATATGTTTTTTTTTATATGGCCGGCCGGCTTTTGAGATTCGCCCGGGCACTTAGAATTTTAACGGTCGCGCGACCATGAGTTGCAATAGAACTGTTTTTATGTTTTTTAATAGATAGGCCCATTTACTCTAGGCCTATCTTATGCCCGAGGCCACTAGTTTTAATTCACGAACTTTTCACTGCTCTGACTGATGTTCATTCAGTGGTGACAATCTGCAGACTGTGATTCACAAAAAGCCTGCTGCTGGGGCAGTTACGCAATCCGTCTGGGCAATTGTTTAGGCTAACTGTATGTGCATTGCTGGTTACTGGGGCTCCTCACAGGTGAAAGTTAACAATTTAAAAAGTGATTGAATTGATGCAATATAAAATTAAACTGGGGTAGCTCACAATTCTGTACCGTTACAAGCTGAACAAACGTCTTCAGGGTCAGAAAAACACAATTTGTGAACTGAAAGAAATTATATTTTCCTTTCGATCAAAGTTACAAAGATTCCTCGGGACGGCAAGTAAAAATGACTTGGTTCATTTTCCTGAACTGGCACATACACTCTCGAGTCTTGGTCGTCCCCACTCGGAGTGTCCTAAATTTGTCGTTCTGGCAATTCAAGATCTGTTGAAAGAGTTTGCTACACGTTTTCGTATACTCAAAGAAAGTGAACCGTTGTTTAATATGGTGCTCAATCCATTTCAATTCAATGCGGACTCTCTCAGAAAAATTCAGATTATTCAACAGCACAATCTTGCTCGCGCGGAACTTGAATTATTAGAGCGCCAGTCCTCTCAAGCCTTAAAATATCTTTTCGAAAAGGAAAGGATCACAGATTTCTGGGGTGCAAATGATGCAATGAAATTTCCGACATTGCGACATGCTTCTCTCAAATGGCGATGTTTGGGACAACCTACCCGTGTGAAAAATGTTTTTCATTAATGAAATACATCAAGAACAAAGCACGATCAAGATTAAATGACTCACATTTGGAGAACTGTTTACATGTGGCTGCAAGCGACTTCTCCTTAGATATTAGTGAAATTCTGAGTAACATTCAGGGCCAAGGATCTCGTTAGCCTGGTGAGTGTATTTATTATTATTATTATTATTAAATTTTCATGGTGCTCTCCCACTTGCCCCGGATTATGAAAGGTGCTCTCAATCACAAAAAGGTTGAGAATCCCTGCTCTAACACATATTTATTCTGCTGAAACAAATCTTATTTATTTAATCAAATTTAATCACTTCTTTCTTTCTCTTACTTTTATATTCCTTTCTACTAACTTCTATTACTTAGTATTTACTATACTAACCCCTATTATTAAACCAATACTTTTATTTTTTATTTTCTCCTGTTATTTTTACGTACATACACTCTCTCACTCTTTCTTTTTACATTGCTTTACCCCCAGTTTTATTTATGAGCTCTTTAATATTTATTTTATTTCAGACCAAACTGATTGTTTTCTATATTGTACCTGTCCGAGTTATCCACTAAATCCCGCCATCTTCCTTACCGCACTTTCACTCCATCACTTAACACTGTTCGTATACTTCACATTTATGTATTATGTAGACTTTACTGCCACTTTCCTTCCGGGTTTGCTTCTTTATAAATTACTCCAGTTTCGGTAGACCTCGGCTACTCAATTCACGTCGGTCTACCAAAATTCCGAGGCTGCGTTATTTGCGACTGTACCGTGTGATTAGTTATAGCGAACTCCCTGTCTACTACTGTCGACTGTCTGTGTGCGCTTGGTTGCCCACCCGCCATGCATTAGGCGTCGCCATCAACTCATATTGTGATTGGTTTAAAAGTAACGCACGGGAATAATTCGCCTCACCTCCGCTATGAATTTTGGGTCGGAGATTGCATACTTTCCCATGCCCTTTTGTCCTCTGAGCACATGTCACATAAAAGCGGCACGACACACACTCTTACACATTCCCCGACGCTAATAGCTTTTGTGTGATTCGTACGGCTTGGTACCGCACTGACTACAAGGTGTTCAAAAAGTCAAGCTTTCGTGATCAAGACTGTTGCCTAGCCTGGTTGGTTACAAATTTTTACAATTATTAGGAAATTAAAATAAATCCCAATAGTTTGTCCCGTTACAATACCCCCCCCCCAATGAGAGGTTTTCTGTCGAAACAGAAAAACTCTCATTGCCTAAAAACCTAAGAGGATCAGCTAGGATATGGCGCAAACAACCCCCCTTACATCCTTATTACAATCATGGGTAACTTACCCCCTAGTTTGGTGACTGCGGCCGCACCTGCATGACCTTACTGGACTTCCCTGGTCGAGATCCCAACACCATAAAGTCAGGCAGGCACCTGCCACAGTATCACCAAACTCTGTAACATTCAATAAAAAGTATCAATTACTAGCTTTACAACATACCACATCCTTAACTGACTTGTTTCCCCTTAGTCGTACTGGTTTGTCTTTAGCAAAGTACTGGTTCTGTATCTCAATGTATTCTATTTAAAATATACACTACACATACTTATATTCAGTTAAACATTTTAAGTTTCACATATATGGTAAACACAATTCAACCTAATATAAACATCTCAATTTGCATGAAATTACCAACATTACACAACTTTTAATTCCAATTTTCAATTTAAATCTTCCAATTATTATATCATGTTATCTCTGCATTTACATTCAATATTTTTAATCATCTACCATTGGTTATTCAATTCAAATTTCAAAAAAAATCTAAATTCATTATCTAAAATTCAACCTTTGCAACATTACTTGCAAAAATGCTACATTAATGCCCTGGCTTGTAACGTGGCCAGCACCCTTCCACACACTCTATTGCCCCCCCTGGACTGTAGCGCCCAGTTGCCTCCACAAGAACTGAAGTTTATTAAGGTGCAGACGCTACCGACACCGTTCTTGCTTCGGCGTTACAAAACATTCGGCATTACTGATGTCCGAGGACACCAGTAATCCTACTAAAATTTATTTATATGCCTTTAAGACGGTCTACCATCCCATTCGATGGATAGCCGCTGTTCCATAGTTATGGTGATTCCCCTTATTCACACCCCGGTTAATTTCTAAATTCACCTCTTACAACGATAACAAGCTATGGCCAGACTTAGGCAGTGCGTAACGTAATGTGCCCTGACCATAGCCAGTTAAAGATGAGCCAATTCCACGGTCAGGGTTCGGTGAGGCCGTGACCACCCGAAAGTGGGGAATCACATTTAAAATATATAACACATGTTACGCATCTATACTTAATTACATATACTCAACTAGACACCTTATGCTTCTCATAATCAACATAATACAACCTAATAAACAATCAACATGAACATTATCATTGTTACATCAACATAAACATTTCAAATTTAAGTTTGACCAAAAATTACACCTTACAGCTTTACTTTAGTTTCAAATTCTATTAATTAAACATTTTAATCATTTAGTTTTAATTGTTTACCATTTATTATCCATTTCGAATCAAAAATAAATTATTCAAATTTATTACACCTATTTCTATCTTTTAACTTAGGCCATCTCTTTTACTTAATTACTTTAATTGCATTACTTAAATTCTCGCGCCTAAATTTTAATTACATTATAATTTCAACTATGAATTTTCATTAAGCATTTGCAATCATCAATTGGTGTGGGTGACTCCCAGTCATTTATAATGATCTGATTTATTGAACGGGGATTTAGATATAACCTTACTCACATTCTTCCTTCTAACAACCATTAACGGATTTGCATAGGGTGACACCAGTCTCTCAATACTAACCCCCTCCAACCTTTTATCTAACTCTACTTAAATCATTCTCCTCTTAGAACAAAGCACCCGACCCTTTTTGTACATAGGATGTGTGTTCCCTTCCCTTATACTCACACCTTTATTAGTTCCTGGCCCTTTCCAGGTAACTCTGCCAAACCCCATTTAAAACTATTCACCTCCCACCACAACGCCTTGCGTTGAGGACTCCTTACACCTCCACACTCACTACAAAATTTATGTACCCTGCTCTCACCTATTTACTCTCCACTTTCATCACTCCCTTTCTCTCTACACCCATTCACTCTCGCTACTGTGTCCATACTACTGACCCATTTCTGTATTACTTTTTATTCCAAAAATTCTTATTTTGTCTAACACCCATTTAAAGTTAACTCTGACTGACTCAATGCCTTATTGAAATAATCATCACCCAAACTCCATCTTTTACAACATTTCACATCAAGTTAATCATTGAAAATTACCTTGGAAAATTCATAACTACCTCACATTAATTTAATCACCTAATTTAAAACCTTTTAAACTCATTTAATTTCATTATTAAAACATTTTACTTTACTTTAATTGCATTATAAAAGTCATACTTAAATATGGTCAATCATTCAATCAAATAAAACATGATTACTGTCATAGACCCAAAAATATAAACATTTACCACAACAAATATAACGTACATAACCATATGTACCTTCTGATACCTTATAATAACAATATAACTCAATACCTAAACCCTTGTTACTTTTACTCATTTACTATTTATTATAAAGTTTAAATCTCAGAGAAACTGTTTAAATTTATTACCAATATTCATCTATACAACATTTTAAATTAATTAATTAATCTCCAATTATTTAATTCAATCAGTTTTTTAAAACACTAATTTATTTTAATTACCTTAAACTCCACAGTTATTCTCGTTATTTATTTAGTCTGGCAAACTGTTATTATAAAATCCATTCCTATTATATACATACATTGTTTACATAAAATACAGAGTACCACATAACCTATTATACAAATACATTTGACATCACAACAAATTTATCTACAATTTTTCCATCATATTATGTTATTGTTTACCACACCTCATTACATAAGTAAGCCAAGTATTTACCATTAGCTCAAATAATTAAATGTTCATTCACTATATCTCTAACCACCAACATCGAAAATCCATCTTATTTTCACATAATAATTTTCATCTTTACTTACACTCATTACATTATTATTATTTATATAATAACTCTTTACTTTTGGTTTATCCCCTATATCGCAAGAATAATTCACCAGATTACTCCCCATTATTAACTCATAAAACCCGTTTACATTGGTATTTTTGGTCCAGTCTCGCTTAGTATTTTTGGTTAACATCAGGTAATTTATCTCATAACCACAATCATCTCCTACAAGTACACTGGGTCTACTCCAAGGTAACTCTTTATTTTCCTTTATCATCTCTGTACTCATCATTCCCCAAGGTAAGTCTACAATATTACTAATTCTCGCAATATTCATCCTCTCTATTAACTCTCCATAACCTCTATTTAACTTAAACCACTCTACCTCTCTCTCTCTCTCTCTCTCTCTCTCTCTCTCTCTCTCTCTCTCTCTCTCTCTCTCTCTCTCTCTCTCATAATCACTTTCATCATAACACCTGTCACAACCCCCCTGAACTACTTCACTTCATGCAAAGGGCACCACAAACTTACTACAACACTTCCTGGCTCTACCAGGTTTATCACAAAAAATTAAGGGACCATTTGTAGACACTGTCTCTACCACACAACTTCTGGAGGAAACTTTGTCCTCATAAACCACTAGTGGAGTCTTTACTCCATTTAAACAACAGGGAAAATTTGCCCTTTGCCAACCTAACCTCTCTTCACACTCTCTCTCAACTTCATCAACACAAGCTAACACTTCGTTACTAACTTCAAATAACTTTCCACTTTCATTTTCACTAATATTACTTAATGTATCACCCATAGATATCTCATTTTCCACTATGTCTTTATTATTATTCATATTCAACACTATCTCACTATCAATTTTATAGTTATCACTATTATCTCCACTTACCTTATCAATTATAACCTTGTCTGCACTTAAACTAACATCTTTCTGATTATCACTTGTATTAACCTCACCTACTTCGTCATTTTTTGTTTCCACTGTACTTAAACTAACACTATTGTTTGTAAAAGTATCATCATTACTACCTCCACTCTCAGAACCACTTACCTGGTCTAGTTCACTTTCTTTATTTTCTTTTAATTTATCTGTCTTGTTTCCGCAATAATTTATCCCACTTTTTGTCCATCTCGTCAAACCATTTATTAATAACACCCCTTAGTTCATTAAAACCCTTATCCATCAGTTCCTCCCTTTCCTCTAATTTTTTCATAATCATTTGCAACAAATTCATCCTATCTTCTTTTGATGTACCTACGTCGCCCTCCTGTACATCAGCCATGTTTACAAAATTTATTTATATTATAACCCTTAACAAACTACAACCCTCCTAATACACAATAATTACACACATTAATTCCAAATACTCAACACATAGTAAACAATATATAAACGTGAAAATAACCACACAATAATTTCGCACGCTACGTTACCAAAACATAACCTTATTCAACGTACATATACGATAATTTCACAACTTATGCCGTTACCCAAATCCTATTTTCTGTGCTTAAAACAGGTCTACCTCATATAAAGTTATACCAGAAGCCTGGCAGGGTCGCCATTTGTGAAGATACAAACAAATTTATTAATAAATATATAAAATATTCTGCCAGAATCTTACCTTGTGATCTTTCTCTCGCTGACTTATCTTTTAGAAACACCAACAGAAGTTCCGGGCCACCACCAATATCTTTGAAGGACAGATATGGAGACCTTTATACATTACCTTAATTAAAACATTGGACAATTTTGCAATCTGACTTCCCCCAATTCAGAAAATTCCACGGAACGACTAGACGATTTTTTCAGCACAGAACACTAGGAAATGGTAATGGCGAAATAATTACTCTGACACATATTTATTCTAGTGGAACAAATCTTATTTATTTAATCAAAATTAATCACTTCTTTCTTTCTCTTACTTTTATACTTCTTTCTACTAACTTCTATTACCTAGTATTTACTATACTAACCCCTATTATTAAACCAGTACTTTTGTTTTTTATTTTCCCCTGTTATTTTTACGTACATACACTCTCTCACTCTTTCTTTTTACATTGCTTTACCCCACATTTTATTTATGAGCTCTTTAATATTTATTTTATTTCAGATCAAACTGATTGTTTTCTATATTTGATTGTTTTCTATATTTGATTGTTTTCTATATTGTACCTGTCCAAGTTATCCACTAAATCCCGCCATCTTCCTTACCGCACTTTCACTCCATCACTTAACACTGTTCGTATACTTCACGTTTACGTATTATGTAGACTTTACTGACACTTTCCTTCTGGGTTTGCTTCTTTATAAATTACTCCAGTTTCGGTAGACCTCGGCTACTCAATTCACGTCGGTCTACTGAAATTCCGAGGCTGTGTTATTTGCGTCTGTACCGTGTGATTAGTTATAGCAAACTCCCTGGCTACTACTGTCGACTGTCTGTGTGCGCTTGGTTCCCTACCCGCCATGCATTATGCATCGCCATCAACTCGTACTGTGATTGGTTTAAAAGTAACGCACGGGAATAATTCGCCTCACCTCCGCTATAAATTTTGGGTCGGAGATTGCATACTTTCCCATGCCCTTTTGTCCTCTGAGCACATTTCGCATAAAAGCGGCACACACGCGTGCTCTTACACATTCCCCAACGCTAATAGCTTTTGTGTGACTCATACGGCTTGGTACCACACTGACTACAAGGTGTTCAAAAAGTCAAGCTTTCGTGATCAAGACTGTTGTCTAGCCTGGTTGGTTACAAATTTTTACAATTATTAGGAAATTAAAATAAATCCCAATAGTTTGTCCCGTTACAATGACAAGTATATCATCAACAAATACACTAACATACTCCTCAACCTCAGGTCCCAGTGCCATCTCTGAACATCTTACCATGGCAGCAAGACTGGTCACTAGTCTGAACGGAACCACTTTAAATTGGTAACACTTATTTTTATAAAGAAATGCAGTAAACTTTCTACTATCCTCCGCTAAATGAATTTGCCAAAACCCACTTTTTAAATCAAGGTGTGTCATATATTTCACTCCTTGACACTTAATAAATAAATTCTCTACATTTGGTGCACAGTCATAACACATAACACTTTTGGGTGATACTGTTTAAATTCTTCATGTCTAAACATATCCGGATGTCATTGTTTTTCTTTTTCACAACTACCATCGGGTTGAGGAAATTGCTATTCGATCTTTCAATAATATTATTTTCTAGCATATTCGAAATCTCATCAACTTGCTTTTGATAATGTAAGGGGATAGGGTAAGTTTTTCTCACAAATTTACTTTCATCTGTAACCCGAATTTCATCGACATATACATCTGTAGTAGTATGATGATTTTCAAACACCGGTTTATGTTTATTTAATAACGCGTCTAATCTGCTTTGTTGTACTGCAGTCAGCTGATCACTGTCATTATTGTTCTTGTTTACATTTGAGGTTAAGTTGATAAGCGGTTTGTTTATTTTTAAGTTATTCGCAACAGACTCATTTTTGATGTCAATATGTCCTAATTTTACGCTGTAATGTTTGTTGTTTATTTTGCACATCAAAGTATTATTATTAAAATCAATTACAGCGTTTATTTTGCTTAACGTGTCAGTACCCAGTATCATATACAAGGTCTTTAATTAATAGTACTGGCACATTAATCTCGTTATTCTGTGTTGTGATAGACACCAATGCTTGTCGGTTAATAATTTGATTATCATTTGTGGCTGTTTTAATAATTGTGTTGTTTACAGGTAATATTGGTACCTTCTTAAACTGACTCTTATGTTTATTTATACATTTTTCGCTTACTGAGCCCCACTATCTAACAGAACATTTCCTATACAATTATTAATTTTGGCTCTAACTATAATACTTTTATTTACTATCTTAACACTATTGTCATCTTCCACTAACCTATTACTATTTACTAGATCATCTCGTATATCATTCGGGTATATGCCTGACACACAAAATATTCACTTATCACTACTTTTGTCAACACTAGACTGGTGACACTGACTTTTAATGCTATATGTTTCTGTGCATGGACCCACGCCATGCAACCTTACAAGTTTTTTGGCTGTTCTAAAACTGGTTTATTTTCAGTTACCGACGCGACTTTATGCTGATTATATTTTGGAATGTTTTGTTTATGTTTATATTATTGATATTATTGTTGTTTATGAGTTGATTGAGTTGATGTGTGTGTTTGGTTGCTATCACTATTGGGACTATCAACATTCTCCCATTTGGTCAATAGTAATAACAACTCTTCTATTGTTTTTACACCTTGTGTGATCACAGCTATTTGAATCCCATGGCTAAAGTGATGAGCAAGCTTATTTACCATTTCTGCCTCTGACATCGGCGGCTCAAGGTATTTGGTTCGAGACACAAGTTGTATCAGGTATTTCTCCTTGGACCCTTTGGCTGGTGTATATTTACCGAATTCCAACTGTACACGGATTTTCTGCTGTACCTCTTCATTCCAATACTGTGCTCGGAAATGGTCTACAAAGTCTTTGTATATGGCCGCCGTACCTTTAAGCTGCCGCACAACCCAATTAATTTTGTCCACTTCGCTCAAATTGTTGTTAACGGATTCCATATTACGTTCGCACGCGCTCAGGAACTGGACTGGATTGCAGCTATCTTGACCATAGAATTTTGGTTGTGAGTTAGGTTCATCAATGGTTTTATATATATAAGTTGTTTGGCTCGCAGGCATAGAGGTACATTGTAACTTATTAATTTGTTGTCTAAGTTCTTCGAACCGATGTTCTTGTTCAGAGACAAATTCACTGATGGTGATCGCCTGCCCTTGAACTCGTTCCTCGATCGAAACAACTCTAGCCTCGCATTCGCTTATATGCGAACTATTAACTTCTAATGCAAGTTCAACATTCGTGCATATAGATTCAACCTTATCTGATAACTTCTTCTCCGTAGCTTCTAATAAGGCTTTGTTTTGCTTCCTTTGTTCCTGGACCGCAGCAAACATTTTTTTGTTTTCATCGTGTAGTGTTTTATTTTGTTTGATCGCGTCCTCTTTAGCAGACTGTATGTTCTGAATGCTGGTTTTATTTTCATCTCATATATTTTGTATGCTTGCTAAAATCGTGGCCAATGTTGTTTGTAAATCAGCTGATGTAGTTTGAGACTCCATTGTTTACAGTTACTATCACTGAAACACAGTTTATCGTCTTGGTTTAAACGTGTACGGTTCAACTATCGTTAGCTAAGATTATTAAAACTGATTATTATTAATTTTCTTCTAAGTTATTAAGTAAAATGTAAATGACACGCGCACTTTGACATAACATACTTTTTTAAACATAGCTTGGTTCAAAACTTATGACTACTTTACAATGAAAGAGCAAAATCAATTTAAAACATGTCTATGGCCATCAGAAAATGTTATACAGTAGACGCCCTCTTAACCGGTCAGCTTGGGACCAGGGGGTCGGCCGGTTAACAAAATGGCCGGTTAAACCGAACAAAATCAAACACTTGTACTAATTACTGTAGTAAAATAGTTTACGTACCTTTTTCTTGTCCGTCTGGTGGCCTTTTCTCTATATTTAATTCAACGCGTTTCAGGACATATGCCCCATCATCAGGAATATCCATTGTTGAAGTTCGTCGATCGTTAAAATATTAAAAACACTGTATATACAATTTTACACATAACAATAAATATAATATAAACATAAAAAACACATAAAATACCCAAATTTGAGACACACGCGATATCTAAACATCGTTACTGTACATCGCGTACTGTATCGTTAAAAGTTGTTTATTTTACAGACATAACATTAACACTGTATACAGTACACATTTCAGTTACACTTTAAAAAAATCCGTGATTGTTTTTTGCTTTTTAAGTTTGAATGAATTTTTAAAAGCGTGGTCACGCCACTTTCGCATAAACATGACATCGACACCAGACGCCTCACCTTGTTGTTCGACGTATCGCACTGCCAGCTGTAATGCTTCCAATGCGTCTTGTGACTGACTTTTCCCTCGCTGTCTTCTTCTTTTTCTTCTATGATCCCATCTTCGTCAATATCAGTTTGCTGGCAGACAACACTTATGATTTCCTCATCAGCCAAAATTTCGTTTTCAAGCTCTTGATCACCATTTATCCATTCTTCGACATCTCTTTCTTCGCATTCTGCCATTATTTTTTGCAGATCACAGAGTAAACTTTGATTGTCGTTATCTGGGACACGTGTATTTTCTTCCGTTATCTGGTCAACGTAATTCTCAATGCCTGGCCAAGCTTTCCTCCATGATTTTATAAAAGCAGTGTGGGGAATTTCTTCAAACGCAGCTGCTATCATGTACACCACATCTTTGATGTTTATAGTCTTTACAGCGTCTACAAGTCCTGAGTTTTCATCTTCCATTTTACCCAAAATTTCAGATAACAATTTTCGCCTATACCGTCTTTTGAAACTTGCAATAACTCCCTGGTCCATAGGTTGTATGAGACTAGTTACGTTAGGAGGCAAAAATAAAACGCTGATGTCTTCCTCACATACTAATTGATCAGCACTGGGGTGGGTCGGTGCATTGTCAATGACAAGTAGAGCTTTTACAGGCAATTTTAGATTGATTAAATGGCTTTTAACTTTTGGTATGAATTGCGTTGTAAACCATTCTTTGAAAAGATGGGAGTCCATCCACGCAGATTTTTGAGATCTATAGTAAACCGGGAGGGCTTCCATATTAACATGTTTAAACACACGCAGTTTCTTCGATTTACCAATCACAAAAAGAGGAATCTTATGTGTACCCGCGGCATTGCTACAGAGAGCAACAGTCAATCTTTCTTTGTTAATTTTCATTCCCGGTGCTGATTTTTCATCTGCCATAGCGAAAGTTTGTTTTGGTAGAAGTTTGAAATTTAAGCCCGTTTCATCTAGGTTATATATCTGCTCTGGTTTAAGTTCTTTTTCGTTTATGATTTTTACGAGTTCCTTTGTAAATTCATCTACTGCTCCTGGATTAGCGGACAGCTTTTCCCCACACACATCAAGCACATGTGTTCCATGCCGTTTTTTCCACCTCGATAACCACCCATCACTAGCAACAAATTCGGCCTGGTTTTCGAGTTTTTTGTGAAAACATAAGGCCTTTTCTTTTAATATTGGCCCACTAATCGGCGTACCTTTTCGACGTTGTTGGACAAACCATACCCAAAGGGCATCATCAACAATCTCGTTGGTTGGTTTTCTAATTGTGCAACGGGACTCGAGTACTTTTTGTGATTCAACTTGCATACAGTAATCCTGAAGTGAATTTCTGTTTCTCCGCCAGTCGTTGACAGTACTTTTTCCCACGCCTAATTCGTTACATATTAATTGTACCGATTCACCTTTGTCCAAACGTTCTAAGGCGTTAAGTTTTTGCGCGATACTGATTACTACACGTTTCCGTTTTTTGTCACTCATGTTTGTAGCACACGAAAAAAATAATGAAACTGCACTTACAGTAGTACCCAGTACAGTAATAATCGACACGTCTTCACATTGACAAATCAACCACTAAACTGACTAAAGACGTTCAGTAAAATAAACAAGTGCAAATCATGAAACTTTTGACATGCCGGTGAGCTGTGTCGGTGTAATTTCACATTTATGTTTATGCGATACAATCGAAAGCCGCTTGATTACTAAAAACATAGTGTAGATAATGTATAAACATCCGTTGAAGTAACGGATATCGAAAGCGTGGGAAACAGACGAGTCTGAGGGTCGGCTGGTTAAAGCGGTAATCAAAAGCCGCTTGACTACTAAAAACAAATAGAAAATGTAGGTACAGTACATCCGTTTAATTAACGGATATCGAAAGCGTGGGAAACAGACGAGTCTGGACGGTTAAAGCGGCGGCCGGTTGATCCGAGGCCGGTTAAGAGGGCGTCTACTGTATAGCATTAGTATTCCACTTAAATGAACTTCATATCCGGTGCACTGTTGCAATATGTGTATGTGTGTGTGTTCTATTACCAATACCATATCAGTAATCAGTAATGTAATATAGTAATGTAATCGGTGATATATGTATCAGTACCAATCCGGCATCCGAACACTGAAAAATTCCAGTGAACGTGGCTTCCACCACATCATGGCATCCTTATATGGAAGTCAGGTTACAATCACCTTCTTTGACCACCATCTTGTTTCAGGGATCCATTGGAGTGTGTTCATTTTTTTTTGTCAGAAGCCAGAATGGAGGTGGAATGAAAGTATCACGAATATCAATAGTTGAACCAAATTGCCAATAGGTGCGCTCTGAATGTAGAGTATATCAGAGTAGTGTATATTTATTTCCATACTTTCGTGTAAATGACTTCCGTGAGATCTGGCAGCACTGCGCGGAGTGTTTCCTGCCTGGTTGCTTGCCTATTGTTACGTTCCTAGCACTTCGCTCTCTGTAAAGTGTAAATTAGATTGTATTTTGTTTTGAGTGATTGTCGTTTACAGTGACTGGTAACATCAAATAAAGAACCTGTTTGATTGTTAAAGCTCCAACAGAAAAATACTCTTCTAATAAAGGTAAGCATAATTATACTATTGCTTATATTGTTATAAGTTATAAGTAATATAATTTATAAATTATGCTTGTCAGTTGAACTCTTTTCTACCATACTGAGTTTTCCCGTAGTAAGAAAAGATAAAAGACATATTCTGTCAATCATTAAAATTAGACAGGTCAGTTAAAACAAAAGCTGTTTAAAGAAAAATAAATTTTATTTAACTTTTCTTACGTACGCTAGGCGGCAGTTGGAAACTTTTTATGTGATTGATAAGCCAGTGAGCGACAGCCAGTTTCTGAAGAAAAACAGGCAAATTTCCTTTGAACAGTGTTAACTGTTTATTGCATCTGCTGACTTTCCGTAACATTAAAGAATGTCATTTCAGGAAGTTGTGAGCAGGTTCAGAACATTTTGGTATAATTGACCATTATATTGTAAAGGTGCAAGTGTTAGTAATACAATTTGCTTCCATACAGATGTATCCATTTAAAGATATGCTATTTTTTTTATTTTAATGTAAATTGTTTAAAACTATTCTTTAGGTGCCAACTCATATAAAATCCGAAGTCAGAAATTATTTATAAATATTGACAGGTGTACTTTTAATTTTTGTCCCTAAAGTTTCGGTAAATAATAGCTGTTGTGATGTAGTTAGAGAGGTCCGTTTAATTTTACATATTTGCATTCCCAATGCTGGTAGGACTTTCGTGCTCATCTTTAGCTGAAGAAGTTCAGTCACAAACCTATTTTGATTAGTGTCACAAAACTACTTTGTGCCTGAAGTCAAATCCCACACCACATCTATTCCGGAATTCTTGTGTACAGTAACATTAAAAGTTAACAACATGTGTGCAGATAAGAGTTTATCACAGATAAGTGCATTCTAAAATTTTTAATGATAAGAGGAATTATTCAGTGTCATGCAGATCATGCCAATATAAGTGTATCGATTTACTTTTGTTGGTAGTTAACTTGTTACATGTGCTTTAGATATTATTATCTTACTCTAGTGCATTCGATTTCATTATTAATTGTATACTTAAATGACTTCTTTCCCATCGAAAGCTCAGTTACAAAAGGTAGAAATGTTTTCCCTAGTATGTAATGGAAAATTATGTTAAGTGTTTTAGAATTTAGGAAAATGAACCAGTTAAAAGAATCAAAATTTCAGTAAACTTATTTTGAAATGGTTTCCGTAGTAGATGGAATATCTAGCTGAACACTATTGTCTATTGCAAAAGAGGGAGAAGAATGAGAGAGACGTTTAAAAGGACAAAATGAACAAATTCCTAGCTTAGTTTAAACATAAGGGTTTACGCCTTTGGGGAGCATGTGATTAATTATACTATTAGTGAATTTTACATCAGGCAAAAGAGACATTGAACCCTAAGTTCATTGCTACCCAAAACTTGAGAAACCACGAACGCCATCAGCAAACTAGTTACTTTTGAGTGGTTCTAAACACTCAAAAATTTGTAACACCAGTTTTTCGTAAATTCAGAGAATGGGTGTAAGTTGGAACCTAGTGGACAGGGGGAAGCTTTAAAAAGCAAGGTGTGTATAGAGAATTTCATTCAGTTCAGATGCATTTCATTCATAACAATTTCTTTATAAGACTGCTGTTGACTGAACCTGTTACAAAAACATGTACGAGCTGCAGGGCAAGTGGAGGTTTAAAGGTTTTGTGTCATCCCATTATTGTAGATTTCCGATCTGATGATGACCTGTGGAGCTTGAAAGCACTAATCAAAAAACATTTTGCTATAGTGGTGTGCAACAGTGTTATTTCTGTTTGTGATTATAACAACTAACACAACTTTATTAATTAAAAAAAAGATACACTCAAAAGTTTTTACAGTACCTGCACCTATCAATATCCATTGCCACTTATAAAAAGAGATCAATTGTCATTTGGCGCAAACATCTCTTATGTTTTGTCAGCGCTTAATCACAATCGCTTGAGCAGTATCATATAGATGGTGTGGGATTTCTTTTGTTTTTCAAACCATTTAATTCCTGTTGTACCCTAGGATATACAGGCGTATATAGAGGTGAGCCGGTTGGGAGTTTGTTGTTGTTGGTGGTGCGAATCCATTCTTGATAAAGTTCGTTCAACAAAAGGGTTTATTTTACAAATTGACAATATACAGAATACAATGATTTCAATATCCTCATACTTTACTAATAATGCTTAATGCACAATACTCTGAGTCAGATAGTTAAATGTTAATGGTCAGGCAGTCCAACAAGACTGATCATTTCCCGACAGCCTAACGAGACTGATAGTTTAAGAGTTTGACAGTTGCTCTTTTATACATAGATGGAAGAGAGAAATTGTGACCTTTAGGTTGTCTTGATGGCTATTGTTTTTCTTTTGGTGTACTTGTGGAAAGTATACTACTTACTGTTTACAGTTCAAGTTGAAAGTGCCTTATTTACTATTTACAATTCATGCGTGTTCTATTCCACTTTGTTCTGTTCAGCCAAATACTCCACTTTCTAACAAACTGAAACTTTCATTGTTTAACAAGGTCACAACATCTCCCTTCTATATGAAATGATTTGGCTTACAAATCATTTAACAATTTACTCTAGGTTTATAACTCTTTTAAGTTATTCTCTAATTTTCATTAACCTAAGTCTTCTTCTTCTGTTTGGAGTTTCAGTTTTTGAGGAGGCCACTGTCAATTCAATACCTTCCTCGTTTTGATCTCCTTCAATTGCTAAATCTACTTGACACATTTAGGTAATTTAGACAATTCGTATTTAATTTAGTTTTGTATATTTAAATATGCCACATTTTAACATACCGATTACAATGACTATGAATAGCCTACTATTAACAATAAGACTGAATTTATGTCTGTATGCTGTGTGTCACTGTTTGTACTAAAATTTGTAGGCTCATAATTTTTCATTATTTGTCTTAGTCTAGTTGTTCTTATGCTAGCTGTGTTTAAATCATTCATTTGGTGAGTTGTGTGATTCAATAATTAGTTTGAATGCAATTTTGAGAAATTATCAAAATCATTGACAATTGTCTTATCTAATCCACTAGGTGTAATATTTAAATTTGGAATAATTAAATCAAAGTCATGGTCATTAGATACTTCCTTTCATTGGTTGTCTCTACTTAATGAAGGACACGTAGATCCTACTGCTATAGGTGTATGCTACAGTCTGCTTCTAATGTAAGATTTCTTTTATTTGTTAATCTTACATCTTGCACAAAAGTCATGCCACATCTATGGTTTTTCCAATTTATTGTAACTGCCACATTATTGGACACAGCAGCAAAAGTCCAGGAATTTGTATATGGCATATGTTCCCAAACTGGATGTATGATTTTACTTATTTGATAATTACAGTTAGGTTTGCTTACATTAAAAAAAACTTCACATCTAGCATGCGTTAATTCATCTTGGTTTACAGGAAATACAATAGGCATATATTTACATATTACTACGGATGGTTTCGTACATTTTTGTAATTCATTTTCTTTAGGAGTAGTCAAATATTAAAAATTTGCTGAAAATGCTATGTAATCAGTGTTTTATTCTGGAAATGTGTATAGGCCTATTCTGCTCTTTGATTCGCTATCATATATTAGTTCTTGTATCTATATAACTTTAAATAAATGATGTTTTTGTGCAATATACCGTAACGGTATTTTAATCACGTAACTTAGAATAGTATTACTCAAATAGACAGTTAACTCTACAATAGCATAACACTTATAAATAGTTTCTTTTGTAACAACAATTGGTAAACTATCACCAATGTGAAGATGACTCTTTATGTGTTGTAATATACATACAACACGCTCTGTCAGGTTCAGTGAGATACAAACTAATACTAATTTTACCAAATCTCACTTGATCGGTAGGATCATATAGAGTGTATAAATATTCACTAGTTTTTACAATTAATTCATGTATTACTGATAGTTCTTCTATTAACTCTGATTATTCAGCTTGATTGTTAATTTTTAAAATTTTCTCGATTAGTAAGTACTAATTTTTCTAGATATTGATCAAATTTAGACAATATATCTTCATTTTCTTCCATTTCTAAAGTAGTCTTATTCATTTCCCAAAGTGTACTTTGAAGAATTGTTAGCTGGTCCTTCTCTAACTCATATATTCGTTTGTTATCCAGTGCAATTCTATTTATTTTCTCGTCAAAATATTCTTCATCATCCGCAACCATATTTCTGGTTATTGTTTTTACGACTCTATCAAAGCTATTGAATAATCCCCTCCTTTCTCTCTGTGCATGTCTGTGTAACCAGTTAAATTGTAAGTTTAATTTTCGGGTATTCCAACAGTTCATACATCGAGTTGTTCCAGTATAGTAATGGAAAGTTTGTTTTCATTACCTGGAGTTCTTTCCAGAAGTTCTCTTTTAATTCCATCCTGTGATCTATTGGTGATAATGGGATATTATGTAATATGGTCCAAGCTTCACTGCTGATTGTAAACCAATATTGCGGTACGAAGTACATACCTGGGAAGTGTAGCATTGATTCTAACTTCACTAACTACTTTCCTCTGGTGTTTACGAATAGTATTGTTAATGCGATTCCAAAAACTGCTCAAACTCGACTACTCCAACTCATAGTGTGCATCTGAAACATAATACCAATCATTTTTGGCCTATGTTCGGAGTCTGAATGGTTTCAGTCTGTTTACATATGTCACATCGTTTTCTACCTTTTTGTATACAATCGTTTACATCACTCAATTTTTCTATTATCTTATGAGGTACTATCCAAGGTCGTTTGAGGTTTTTAATAGCTGTAATAGGTTCTTTCCTTTAATTACTACATGCTTATAATTTTCCATTTTGTCTCTAAATCATTTAAAATAATAGATTCTGTCTGATCAGGTTCTTCCTTTTTAAACCCCATAACTTGTTCTACTTGTATCCTACTTAACACGTCAGCATTGACATTTAATTTTCCAGCTTTATACATTATCTCATAATCATATTCTTCTAATTTTAGTCGCCATTTGATTAAACGGCTCCCTGGGTCTTTTATATTAAATAACCATCTCAGTGGTTTATGATCAGTTACAATTTTAAATCTTCGGCCATACAGATATGGTTTAAAGTGCTTGTTAGCCCATACAATTGCTAATAATTCTTATTCCATAGTGCTATAATTAGACTCGGTCTTATTTACAGTGCGAATAGTGAAATCAATTGGTCTATCTTGTCCAATGGCCCCTTGGAGATAAGATTACACCAATTGCAACTTTACTGGCATCAGTAGTTAATACGAACTCTCTATTGAAATCAGGATATTGTAATATGGATGCTTCCGTTATTAATTTTTTCAGTTTTTCGAATTTAATGGTTTGTTCATTACCCCAAACAAATAGTCTTTCTTTTCTTAATAAATTGTTTAGTGGTTTCGCTATGACTGCAAAATTTGGTATGAATCGCCAATAGTACTCTACTAATCCTAAGAAAGACTTAATTTGTTTTGGTGTTTTCAGAACTGAAAATTTTGATACAACTTTAATTTTATCTGGATCAGGTCTTACTCCATTTTCGCTAATAATATGTCCTAAGTAATTTTATGTTCTAAGTCTCATGAAGAAATTACACTTATCAGATTGTAACAGTAACTTATGTTCTCTTAAGCAATTGAACACCTTGGTTAATTTTTTAAGTGTTCTTCTACAGCCATACTATGAATCACTATGATCTAATTAGACAAAGCAGACTTTTCCGATTAAACCTATTAATACAGCATTAATAAGTCTTTAAAAAACAGCAGGGGGTCCTTTTAAACCAAAGGCCATTTGGTTAAATTCTAAGTGTCCATGGCTAGTGCTAAACGCGGTTTTATGTTGGTCTTCTTCCTTCACTTGTATCTGATGATACCGTGTTAAATCTAATGGGTAATATTTCGAATTCCCTAGCTGGTCTAACATTTCCGTGATATTAGGTAATAGATAAAGAGTCTCCAATTGTAGTATCACAAAGTTTTCTGAAATCAAGTGCTAAACACTACTTTCTCTGTCCACTATTGTGGAATTTTTTTGGAACTACTACTATAGGTGCATTGTAGAGACTTGTACTACAGCTAGCATTTTCTGTACCTGTTTATCTACCTCTGGTTTTAGAGTTTGTGGGATTCTATATGGTCATATGTATATAAGTGGCGTATCTTGTAATAGTGGCATTTCGTGTTTTACTCTAGTGGTCGTGGTTAATTTATCCGCTGGCAAATAAAATATATCTCTTTACTCATCGCAAAGATTACTTATTAGTTGTTTTTCTTTCTTTCATAAGTGATCTATTTTTAAGTGTTTTACTACCTTATTTTGATTGATTAGCTTTCAATTTGCATCAATAGGTTGCAGGGTGCAATGTGTGTTACTAGCATTTACTTCATGGTTCGTAGTATTTATTAATGCAACATGAGCTTTGGTGTGGACTTCTTTCATTATGGTGTTAGTAGTGTATTTAGTATTTTTGGTCAATATTTCTTGTTGTTTAGACAACCCTTCACCACTTTCCTTTACGAATATCTGAACTACTTGCTCCGTCCGAGGTGAAAGTTTTACATCGTGGTTGGTTAACGGTATTTTATTCAACTCGATTCTTAAAATTCTATCACCATAATCGATGTTAGCTTTTAATTATGACAATAAATTTCTTCCGATTAACCCATCAGTTCTTAGTTTAAATTTCTTAGAAAGAGCATGAAAAAACTTCCTTTATTAGGCTTCCAAAATGTATCGTTAATATTGACTTACCCAGCGTTTTAATCACTTGATCATGAATACCTTGCAATTCTATTACATGACTGTGATCTATTAATGTTTCGTTTTTTAAGCAATTTAATTTTATTAAACAAATTTCCTTCTCCGATGCTTAACATCATTGATACCGTTGGTTTTATTGTTACCTCTACAGTAACCATAGTACATTCATTGTTAGGTGGATTTATTAAGCCGATTTGAATTCGTTTGCTGGCCTGCCTGTACGACTCTCTAGAGGTAGGCGATTGTTGTTTCCTTGCCTAATTTCTTTATCGTGTTGGAGAAAGTTAAATGGTTTTTCTATTTCAGTTCTAGATTTTTTGGCTACTTGGCCCATCCTATTACAAATGAAACGTCTTACTATACTTGTAATTTAGTGTTTGTGTATTCTAGTGTTTGTTACTTTTGGTGTAGTATAACAGTCTTTATCTTTATGTGCTATTTTATTACAATTAAAACATTTTAGTCTGTCGTTATAAGTACCTTGATCTCTTAATCTTAACATAGTTTCTACTATCAAAATCTTTTTGGGCTAATATCTCTTTTGTAAATTGGAAGCTTTTGCTAACGCTTCTTGATAGTCATTACATTTATAAGTTTTTACGGTGAATAAACCAATTCCTCACTCCAACAGTTCCATGAAGGGATGTACTTGTGCATTAAAAGTGATCAGCAGTTTTCTTTGCCAACATTTTTGCGATATTTCTTCATTTTGGGTAGGAAGGCACTGAACCCATAAATATTATACGAGGTCTAAAGCAAGGAGATGGGTTGGCCCCAACACTATTTAATATTGCATTGGAATATGTAATTAGAGGCTTATCAATAAATACCTCCAATCTGTTAACAAATAAAACTGTACAGATAGCCGCATATGCAGATGACATTAACATCATGTCAAGACGGATCACGGCAGCTAAAGAAATATTTATAGAGCTTAAAAACAAAGCCAAGGAAGTTGGGCTAGTCATAAATACGGATAAAACAAAAATGCTTATCCAAACAAGAAGGGACCAGGTTCATAACAACATTGAGATAGAGGAGGACACAATTGAAGTGCTGGACAATTTCACGTATTTTGGAGTGAATCTAGCAAAGACTGGATCAGAGGGGCCAGAGATCCAAAGACGGACCACCATGGCTAACAAGGCATACTTCACATTGCTGCCATCATTTAGGTCTGGGGATGTGCACAGGGAAACAAAAATGAAAATATATAGGACTGTCATCAGACCAGTGCTATGCTACGGGTGTGAGGCATGGACAATCACACAGAAAACAGTCAACATAGTAGACACCTTTGAAAGGAAAATCCTCAGATGCATTATAGGCCCAATACAAGAAAACGGCTCATGGAGACTGAGATACAACAACGAACTGTATCAAATATATAAAGAGATACCAGTCTCAAAATTTATAAGAATACAAAGATTGCGTTGGGCCGGACATGTTATGAGAATGGTGGATGGCAGGAACCCCAAGAGGGCTTTGCTGGGTACATGGGAGGGAACGAGACCTAGAGAGATAGACCGAGGAAGAGGTGGGAAGATGGCGTTGCAGAGGACGCGAGAGACATGGGGATAAGAAACTGGAGGAGGGTTGCAGTGGATAGAGTGGATTGGAGGCGGAGATTGGTGGAGGCCAGGGCCCGACTTGGGCTGTAGCGCCATAGGAGGAGGAGGGTAGGAAGGCGTTGTCATACTAGTGGACAAACATTTCAGTGTTCATCCACGCCTTTTTATAATTTTTATAATTCAACGAGATTTTAGCATTTTTAAATTCAGAGGTTTTGTTGACTTACCAATTAGGAGCATCGGGATTTTGTGTGTTTTGATGGCATTATGATAAATTATCAGTGATCCGTTCGTTATTCACTTTACACATGGTTGCCAAATATTCACGTTTAGATGCCAACATTTTAGATGTTACGAATTTCCCAAACAAGACCCGCTTCATCTGTATTGTACAAATGTCTAAATCATATTTAACCGTTTTTAAGAATTTCTGCAAAATTGTTGACAAATAAAGCTGCATTCCAGTGTCCGCAGTGATTTTATCGCCTTAAACTTTGTACTCTAAAATCATGTGCCATTTAACTGGCCTACCCAACCAGCACTTGATAAAAAAAGATTCCCCGCCAAGTGTTTGGTTAAAACACAAAGCTGTTTCGCATAACATAGGGCCAGATATTGCTTGACCGCTTACCCGTTTCTGTAGGAACCATGTAAAAACAGCTTTGTCCGCGGCCTCACATTTGGTATTTTCATAATTTTTAGATGTGCACTTTCGTCCCCAATGTTCCTACTTTCTACATTGTGTGCAAATTGCATCAACGACTCAGATTTCTTCTTTGTATCTTAAACGATGAAGATTCTTTGCCGTACTGCTTACATAAAAGACGAGCGGATTTGCCATTTTTAAGTACTTTCCAAAACTTACTTTTCTTTCGGCATTCTCAAGACAAAATGTCAAACCAGACAGACCAAAAAAAAAAAAAATGGACGACCTAATGCACAAAAACCGACACATACGCTGTACACTGGGACGTCTGTGATAAGCAATTGAGGAAAGCGAACCAAGTGCAGGAGAGACCATCGCTGTTACTAATGTTATTGTGATCATAAACTGATAGCTGTAGTCATCATCACTACTCCAAGGATTAGGCTCTAGACCTGTTTGGGAACCCATTTCCTTCTCGGTCTACCGACATCTCTCTTCCCACTAGGGTGATAACCCAAGCCAGCCATGGGTAGACGGATATCAGGCATGCAGTTCAAGTGTTAACACCAACTTCTTCTGTGGTCTTCCATATTCCAGACTAATGAAAGTTTCACATTATCGAAAGCTTTCCACACCTCTATGAATGCTAGATGGGTCTCTAAGTTAAATTCCCTTCGCTTTTCAATTATTAACCTAAGTGTAAAGGTACAATCTATCCATGACCTCCCCTTTCTGAAGCCATTTTGTTCTTCTTATATTAAGGCATCAGCTATTGGCTTTGGTATAAATGAAAGTATGAATAATTATTTCTTATCAAGAAGGTTTCTAAGTATAAAGAGACAACAGATAATAAGCAAATATACAGATAAATGTAGATCAACAATATCTCTACATTTTCTTGGAAATCGAAACAAAGGCACTGCTAGGATAATGGTGTGATAATGCCGACAATAAAATACATATAATAATTTCATGAACATAATATAACTTTAAAGTGTCTGCTGATATGAACTTGGCATCTTTATTGACATTGGCATTGCCAGTCAGCGTAAACGACAGTGGCAGCTCTCATGACATAACAAAGGCTTACAGTAATACCTGGTCAGTACCATCTATGACACTCCCTATTTAAAAATAATGACAGTAGGCATTAAAGCAACTGTTATTATGGTAAATAATTTTTTTATCTGGCATCAGTGTAGTTACGTTGTTGAGATATTTCTGCACATCAATTGGGCTGTTCATTTGAAACCGATAAGCTGCAATTGATGGATACTAACTGTGGACTTGAAACATTAATCTCATATTGCTAATGCCGGAATCCGATTAGTGCACAGAGGCAGGTTCAAAAACTGCTACACAGTTAAGAGGATATTGTGACATCAAATGCTTCCGAATATTAGGCTAACATTCTGACTGAATGGGTTTTGTGTGTGCGCGTGTTTGTGTGTTGTTTCTTATACATAACATTTTAAAACCTCTTTCATTCATTCCTTTTAACTATACGATCCTTCTCGGTGTAGTTTTGTATGCATTGTATTTTCAAAACCTTCCCTCTTTCTTTCAATAATTATAACCCAAACAATAACATGTATAAACACTCTCTCATCAAGAACTATCACTGTCTGTGGGCATGAGCACTCGCCCTTTTCAGTTCATTGCCCTTATTTCAAAAATATTTCTTGTGTGTGATTGCGACCATAGTCGGTGATAGGACTGGATGAAAGGGTGTTTTCACATGTTGTTTACGTTAGAATTATTGAATGGAAAAGGGAAGGTTTTGACAATATAATGCATAGCAAACTATGCCTAAAAGGATCCTATAGTTAAAGTAATGAATGAAATAGGTTTTAAAACGTTACATATAGGAAAGGATTTTCATATATATACACACACACACACACACACACACACACACACACACATACATACACACATGCGCATGCATTGTACTAGGACAGGAATGTGAAAATACTGACAGGGTTGACTGAACCCGCCAGTTGCTTAATAGCAAATGAGGGCATTTACCTTAATGCTTGTTCACGAAAATGTGTACGCGCTGCAGGGCAAGCTGGGTTTGAAGATGTTGTGTCGTTCCATTATTGTATATTAACCTTCTGACTTAGCGAGTTTTGTGAGTGTGTGTATGATTTTCTTGGATTTTATGTAATAACATAATTATAATATAATTAAACATTTGCACGGGAAAGCCTTATTTTATGAAACTGACACAAACACTCTCTCTCAGCTAGACCTGATCTCCTTCTTGGAAACCCACACTATTGCTTCGAGTGTGTACCGAGTTTTCATTTTATCACTGGCAATCTTCAACCGTCCTCTTATCAAGCGATTCATTTCTCGCAGTTGGTTTTCTAATTGTGAGGAATAGTTCTGTGGCTCTTAGGACTGGGTCTCAGGTGACCTGAAAATCAAGACCCCAGGAAGATGAATCTTCCACCCAAACACCAATTTCGCTGGAGTCATCCCGGTTGTGTTGTGTACTGATGACCTACACGCCATGAGGAATAGCAGTATACGTTGGTCCCAGTCGGTTTGATTCTTGTCAACAACCTTCAAAAGATGCGTTCAAGTGTCCTATTGAATCCCTCAAACATTCTGTCCGACTGAGGATGCAGAGGCGTTGTCCTGGTCTTTCGAATTCCAAGTAGATGGGATAATTCTTTGAACATGCCCGACACGAAATTCCTCCCTTAATCCATATGGATTTTCATAGAGGCTCCATAACGGCAACAGAAGTTGTGAACTAACTCCTTTGCCACAGTGGTAACCTCCTGATTTGGAATTGCGTACGCTTCCAACCACTTAGTAAAGTAGTCACCTATACCCATGATGTACGGGTTTCCATCATCAGTAACTGGGAATGGTCCAGCAATATCTATGGCAATTCTCTCTAAAGACAGTCCAACGTTACACTGTCTATTCCAGACCGGTATGGTCTGAAATAGTCTTCTTGCAGATGCGTGACAAGTGTCACGTAATTGTCCTTCATCTCAAAGTAGCAGCAATATGTACGCACACAACATGACACCCAGATTCCACTGGAATAGGCAAGAAACATGTAGAAAGTTCTGTAATGGTGTACACTTTTCCTGCATTAGATATCACTGCTCCCTACAGGCCAGCGGGTACATGTGTACCAGCCCAGCCAGCCTTGAGGTGGTTAAGTTGTATAGGTTAACCTTTGGCAAGAACATGTATTTTTTTAGTGAATCCTGTTATTAATTATTCCCATTTTTGTTCATGTTTCTTTTTTCCTGTTTTTTTTCTTGTTAAGTGATGGCTTTCCATCCAAAAGAATCATTAGAATAATTTATTGATTTGTAAATAGATTCTCTTTGTTAGCAGCAAGTTAAAACCAAGGATTACCATGATCAGTAAAGAAAGGAAAGGTGTTTTTGGGTTATTAATAGTTAAATTAAAAAAAAAATAGAGCCTAAAATTTAACATATAATGAGCGTAGTGAAATATTTGAAGTTACAAATTTTATGTTTCTATTTTGTTTAGTCAGGAATATAAATATATTATTGAAATAAAATCTTTCTTAATTTTTATAACTTTGTAATTTGCTACACACTTTTTCCTATAAGTGATACTTGATTTGGCTGTTCATGCTATTTTTTTTCAGTCTTTTGTATATTCATGCCCAGTGCATATTTTCCATACACAGTGGACTTTCAGGTGATCCTGGTTACAGCTAACAATGGCTCCATACCAATTACAACATTAAAACTCATTATAGCGGTGTCTTTGCCTGCATTCCATAATGGGATCATGTGCCCTGTTATTGAAAACCTTTCTCATACAATCATGTAACATCCATGCAGTGGGACAATACTTTTAAGTGTGAATTTCAAGTTTTGTTAGTGAAAACCATTAATTTTCAAGTGTTGTACAACCATGCAGACAGTACTGCAAGTGATTGTGTGTACACACCCCATACATGGTGGAACTTTCAACTACATTATCGAGTTGTCCAGCCAGGGCTCAGATTGTGTTACCATCATACCTCACTTCCCAGTTCCATGCAGAGCCAAGCAGTGGTCTTCAGTTGCCCACCTGTTGGTCAATATCCCTCGCAATATCAAGGTAACCCCAGTATATTTCAGTAGTACAGTTCTTTTTTTTAACTATTTCATTTCTTATGCTTCCAAGAAACAGCATTATTGGTTAGTCATGAGGATTTTTATCTCATGACAAAAAGTTTTGCCAAACACAAAACGGTTTTTTTTTATCACCTGGACTGTCTAGTTGTTGTCTGACAGACTGTGGTGTTCTTTGTAAAGATACACTATTGGTGTTTTGCAAAACTGTGTACAAAAAAAAAACTGTAAATGATGTAGAAAGTGTTTGATTGCTGTGTTTAGTTGACACTTTAATTTTATCTTGTATGAGTATGTTGTAATTAATTATAATTTTGAAATTTGTGACATACTAACAGCTTAATAAGTTGATTGTAAAAACATTATATCAAAATATTGTGTTTAAAACTGCCTCACAGAAGGCTAACCAACACAAAGAGACAGCAAGCACTCTCACTTTATGAGACGTCAGCAGATACCAAAAGGGTCTCAACAAATTACTCACAGCTACTACTGAGCTGAGAGACAGCGAAGAATTAACACTGCAACAATTTGACAGTCAAACTGAACAGCTAAATATTCAACTAAAATCTATACTTAGACCCTTATTGCTAGTCTCCAACAATGGAGGTAATAAGGAACTATATCTACCAATCACTTCGCAACAGACAACATCTGCCCACGTAAAGCCTCTTAAGTTACAATTAAAAACCATTGATGGTGACATCTCACAGTGGATTGCTTTTAAACTTTTTAAAACAACTGTTAACAAAAATTTCATTATGACAGACGTTAAAAAATGTCAATAACTTTAGCTTTCAGTTCAAAATGAACCTTTAAACTTCATGAAGTCTCTGCCTTTGACAAACAAAATTTATGCACTGGTCTATACTATGCTAATTAAATGATATCATAACCGTAGAGTGTTACAAGCGTACCATATAAACAAAGTAATAGACATACCTAGCTATATTGAAAATCACACCCCAGACTTAAGAAATTTTATTTATATGTTCAATGAACATACGAGGTGCTATCGGAAAGTTCCCGGACTGTACTTGGCACGGCTGTTGGACGTGACTGTACAACCTGGCGTCCCAGTGTCCGATTCCGTAATACGTAATGAGTCAGTCTGCCGAGTTTCGTTGCATTGTGAGGTTGTGTTCGGTCTACGCGTTGTGTTTTGTAATCGTGTGTTAACGTTCATTTGCTAATTTTATGATGGTTGATAAATTCGAGCAACGCGCGTGCATTAAGTTTCGTTTTAAGCTTGGTTAAAATCGCCTACTGAAACTTTTTCAATGCTTCGAGAAGCTTTTGAAGAACATTCCCTACACAGAACACAAGTTTTTGGGGTGATTGAGCTCATTTCAAGGCCGGCAGAATGTCACTTGAAGATGATCACCGTTCAGGACGACCTTCCACGAGCAAAACGGATGAAAATGTTGAAAAAATTCGACAACTCATTCACGAAGACCGTCGTCAAACAATCCACGAGTTGTGTACAAGTGCCGGAATAAGCTATGGAAGCTGTCAAGAAATTCTAACTGAAAATTTAGGCATGCGTCGTGTTGCTGCGAAATTCGTCCCTCGGCTTTTGTCTGTGGATCAGAAACAGTGCCGTGTTGATGTGTGCAGTGAACTCAGAGAAACGTCTGAAAATGACCCTACCTTCATCTCCAGGGTCATAACCGGTGATGAAAGCTGGTTTTATGGTTATGATCCAGAAACAAAACAGCAGTCACAGTGGAAAAGTCCACAATCACCGAGACCAAAAAAAGCACGGCAGGTGAGAAGTGCAACAAAAACCATGCTCATTGTGTTTTTTGACATCAAAGGCATTGTCCATCGCGAGTTCGTGCCAGCTGGTGTTACAGTGAACTCAGATTTTTATTGTGACGTTTTGAGGCGGTTGAGACAAAATGTGCGACGAAAAAGGCCCAAATTGTGGGAAGACTAAAACTGGCTGTTGCATCACAACAATGCACTAGCTCACGCTTCACTGAAAACAACATAGTTTTTGACCAAAAACAATATGGCCACCGTCCCACACCCTCCATATTCACCAGATTTAGCCCCCTGTGATTTTTCTCTGTTCCCGAAAATAAAAATTCACATGAAAGGTCACCGTTTTGACACTGTAGAAGACATTAAGAAAAAAACGCAGGAGGTGCTTGACAGCCTTCAGCAAAAGACTTTTTTTGACACTTTCCAGGCATGGAAACAATGCTGGATTCGTTGTATCAATTCACAGGGAGACTGCTTTGAAGGAGATGGGAGCCATTAATGGCCTAGGTAAGCAAAAAGAATTTATTAGACCTAGTCCGGGAACTTTCTGATAGCACCTCGTACTAATAATGAACTTACAGTGCCTTAAGGAGTATAGGCACTGAAATCATGGATAATAACCCAGAGTTACTTACACTGTTAAGAAAGTTTTCTGTAGCGCTAAAAACACATTTTGAAACAAGTAGGGAAAATGGTAGCATCACACCTACCCCTACAGTTTTTATCAGGATTTTCAGTTTTTTACAAAATAATTGCAGTCATATGGAGAACACTAATTTGAGTTATTCTCAGACAAGACCCATGTTATTAAACATGAAATAAAATTAAAATTTGGAAAAAAACCTGCTCATGGCAGCAAAAACATCACTTTAAATGTTCAAACGTAACAAAAATTGCTCCCTGTATTGTGAACAAAATCACAACATTTTTCAGTGTCAAAATAAAAGAGGTATAATTTTACTAAAATAAAAGCTGTCTATACCAGTAAATTAATAAATGTAAATTCAACAATTGCACAAGCCATACATTATGTAAGCATTGTTGAATGAAACGACATTATTTATTGCATTTTGATAACAATCAAAAGAAGGTACAATCAGATAGATGGCAGTTATATTAGGACATACAATGTGATTAGGACAGACAATGGAAATGATAAGCATTGTCCCCCCTCCCCACCACCAAGATACATCAGAGTCAGCTCTTTCAGCTAAAAGTACAGAGGCCATTGTAAACCCACATGCTACTGATTAGTAAACACCTCATCTCAAGCATGAAATCCATACTGGGAACTTTTGTAGTATTTAAATCGGGGCGGTTGCATGTTGTACCCTGATTGGGCTCCACTGTAACTCATTTTACTTCAGATTATGCCAGATTAGGTGCTCCTTGGCTATCTTCTTTCTTCTTGTGACACAGTAAAATCTCCACAAATGCTGCTACTGTACTCCAACTGTTTGTGTCAGATAACATGATCTCCACAGTGTTCTCTGGTGTCATCGGGCCAGCCTCCACCTCAAGTCTCTGTTTCTCCACCGCCCACCTAACACATTCAAAACAGGTGTGTTTAGCATTGCCGCAGTCAGAATCACCATAAAGGCATTCCTCACTTTGTCGATTCAAACATTTATTACTCATGTTATCACTAAACAATTTGAAGAAGAAAGAAACTTATCTTCCTTGTTGGATCGTGATATGAAATCGAACTGAATTTAAGTTGGTCACAAAATAAAGTTATAATGACATACAACGATACCTTCTGCTCCTATGTTCCTTCTTCTTCTTTGTTTCTGAATATACCAAACCATTTTGTCAATATTGCAAAATTTCTTCTATGTTTCTCTGTCGACGGCCATTCTCAGATCAATTAAATGGGACTGATGATAGGACTCTTTGTGTCTTTCCTTCTCCATTTCAGTCTGTCCATTCCACCCCGTCATAAGGTGTGACTGAAGACATTCAGAATTTGCCTTTGTGTTGTTGATATAACCTAACTACATTTTCTGAACAGTGAATTTGAGATACACCGTGAACAAATACCTCATTACTATGCTAAAATAATTTGAAAGACATGTTTGAATAGGTATCCAAGTCACTTATTGACAAAATCTGTATAATATTTACCTTATTTCTTCCGTCGTGTGACTTTGTTTTGCATTTTGATTTGCTTTACGCGTTTCGAGACATATGTCTCGTCATCAGAAATAAATAAAATAAAAATTCACTCTTAGCGAGGTCGTTGCATATTAAAATACAAATATTTGAAAACGATTACACACAATAATTTTCATATTGTTACGACGGTCTACTCAATCGTCGTAGGTACAGTGGAAACAAAATAAGTACAAGACACCAATTAAGTCACTAATCACCAGCTTTAATTTTTACAGTAAAACAATTCGTAATTAACAACACAGTCTACTACAACAAATCAAATGAAAATTGTTCACACGCAATAAAATGTCCACTAATATTAAAACTCAATTGTATTACAATAAATTGTAATTATACTGCCCGATTATAAAACACAATACTTCACTAATAACCACTTGAATGTACACAGTAATATCGCTACTCTAACTCTCAGACCGTACTATCCAAAATCTCGCACTGAACTGACTTGAACGTCGTTGAGTACTGGTATTTATAGCCAGTCGAATATCTAGACGATTCCTAATTGCGTCTTAGCGTCCTCCGTATGAACTACGTAATTAACTGCGGCCTTGACACAGTCTGCACGGCTGGCGGCATCGAGAACAATCTCGCAAATGCGTCTACAAGCACTACACCGCACGCTTATCTTCTGGATCTCTCTGGAACGTTCGATAAACACGTAGATTGTTCTGTGATGCCGTAACAATATATTTTGCACATGTGTAGAGTAGTTTGGTAGTTTGGTTTTCCATCATATGTAAATCAGTCTCAACAAACATAGCTTTATAGTTATTTACAAAGTATACTGTGAATATAATACAGTATGTTAGGAGAATGCATAGTTAGCTATGTTAGTTGCTAAAAAAAAATGAACTTTTAAAATTGTAGATTTGAATGTAAAAAAAAAAAAACATTAATCAGAAGTAGGAACAAATACGTTTTGATCTTATGAAAATAGGCTTAATTAATGAAAAGAATCGATGTGTTGCTTGTGGCCAAATGCAACAAATAGTATCGACAGGCAAATGAGTACAATTTTTAAAGTAACAATATTATATCCTGAAAAATAATAAATAAATTTTAAATACATTTGAAGAACATTAGTTCTTGATTTTAATTGTTGAGTTTAAGTTGTTAAGCAATAAAATGACACTCTGGCCGGGTTGCCATCATGTAACAGGAACTTTATATTTTAAGAAGTAGACCTATTAATTGACAAAACAAAATACTATTGGAAAACATTTTGAGTGGTAAAAAGGAGGTTTGAACTAGCCATAAAATGAAATTCGCTTAACTCAGGATATTGAAGATCTGTTTCATTTTGATCGTTAATTCATGGTCCTATTAACATTAGAATGTTACCACCAGACACATTTGCAGTTGTCATTTTTAAAGGGTTAATTCTTAAATATCACTTGCATATAAAAGTCACTTCACTTTAACGCTCTCAAGTCCTAGTATGTGTAGTAAAGTTCTATATTGTTTCAAACATTCTTATAAGACGTTATGAACAGGAATTTTGGTCACTTACAAATACAATTGTGTAATGTTGCAAAGTACCAACAACAATATACTGTAATACTGTGAATACTGAAGTTGTCTGCCTAATGTAAAAATTTGTACAATTAAGCAGAACAAATATGAGTTAACATTGAACTATTGATGAGAGTGTAGATGCTGTACAGTGTTGAACATAATGTATGGTATTCTAGTTTTGTTTTTTCTTATTGTTTGTGTTCTGTACTCAGAAATATCATATTTACCAGAATTCAATTATTGTAAAGAATTGTAGTTTAATTAAGAAATGTTAACTTGTACAAATGTTCTTGTAAACAAGAACTATTTAATGAGAGCATACTTCATGTTAGTATCGATATATAGGCCTACTCAACAACAACCTCTTTTACAACAATATATTTTATCTGGTTTGCATTGTTTTCAGATTTCACTGTACTGCTATTCCCAGGGTAGGCCTATCTGTAACTGATATAAAATTGTTCTTTATGCTTCCTTTGTGCAGGATATTAGACACAGCTACAGCATCGTTATCAAAAGTGTGATAGATGAGATGTCACGTCTACCACTATGATGACAGGCAAATTACAAATATAAGTAACAGCAAACTCTAATGTCTTCCTATAGTTACACTCCTTACATGTTTGTATCTAAATCAGTAAATCTGCATGTTGGCCCTTGCACTAGTTGTAAATTTCATTTGCCAACATAACAAAATGATGTAAATAATAACCTTTTGTTACTGGATATATTTAACCCTAGAAAAGTACCCTTCCCAAATCAGCACTTGTTGATACCCACCGTCAATGTGACGGACAAAGTTATTTTATCTCTTTTGATAGACATTATAATGGGATAATAATAAAAGAATAAAAAAGTAGGGTAGAAAAAGGATTTAAAAAAAACAAATCCATTTCTGTACAATTTTCATAAAAAAATGTAATATCAATTTTTTCAAAACATACACTTTGTGATTTTTACAAAACAGAGTGTTACAAACATTACAGACCTCTTGTCTATTTAAATTGAAGAAAATTGAACTAAAGAGATTATTACATTTGCACTTCTGCTTTGAAATCAATAAGAAAATGTACTAAAAGTGTTCTTACTAACTATTATTTATTTGTATGAATCTAAAACGAATGCAATAGAACAGTCGAATTTGAAACTTCAAAAAAAAATTATAAAAACAGCTGTCTGTAGTAATATTCTTTAGCAGTCTAAACAAAACTTCTGGTGTTCTCCACAGATCGGAGCATTGCATTTTTCACAGGAAACTGCAGTCATCCATTTCTTTGAGTAGTGGCAAAAGCGGCATGTCCTGCGTCCTCTCTTTTCTTTGGCAGATGACGATTTTTGCTGACACAGTTTTGTTGAGGATTCTTGTAGTACATTTTTTATGATTTCCCTCAACTATGAGGGCAGTGTCGGTATCGCTAATCGAGTTCTTTGCCAATTGTTCACCAACTGTGTGTGAAGTTCGAGAGCGAAACCATAACGTGACAGCGGCTTTTTTGTTGTGGCAAACTGTCTGTAATAGTTGGTAACATATATCACATAGGAATTGACTAATGCCAGATTTATCATATTAAAAAAGAAGCAAAGAGGCCATCTTTTGGTTTTCCTGCTGCAGCTCATGGCTTTACATAGCTGATCGGTGGTATCAACTCCACCTTTGGTTGAATTATATGTTGATATTATTTCTGGTAAATTTGTCTCTTCATTTACCGTTCCTTCCAAATGCATAGAAGAAGCCAGAGTTACAATTTTGGTTTTCTTTGGTATGTAAGACAAAATGGTACAATTCTTATCATAAAGGAATATAGAACTTTTCTCTTTCCGACCGCTAAACTTTAGATCTATAAATTCTTTTGGAAGCTCCCTTTTATTTTTTCTAATGGTTCCCACAGCAGTAAGTTTTCTTTCCTCAAAACGTCTGTTTACCAAGGGAATATTCATGAACCAACTGTCCATTGTCATGTTGCACTGTGTGCCTCGGATGCTTGCAGTCAATTTGTCAACGTAGTAATCAGCAGCTGGGGTATCAGCAGGAACAGAGCCTTTTCCTGTGTATACTTCTGCATCCACCATATAAGAGGTGCTATTGTCGCACAGCATTATTATCTTAATGCCATACTTGTTAGGTTTAGAAGGGATGTACATTCTGAACCCACACCGTCCCCTAAATGCTACCAATTGTTCGTCTATTGTTACATAAGAGCCAGGCTTATAGTATTTTTTACAATTGTCTACAAAGATGTTCCAAATGTCTAAAATTGGTGCCAGCTTTGTGATTTTTACTCGCTCTTTTCTCGTCTCCTTGTCATCAAATCTAAGACATGTTAAAAGAAAACCAAACCGGAACTGGGACACTGTTGCACGGTAAGAGTTCCCTGAGATTTTACAGTCAAACAAAGCACTAGAATGAAGATGATTGTCTTTCAAAGCAGCAGATAAAACAAGAAAACCAAAGAGTGCTTTTATTTCTTCTCTTGAAGTATTTTTCAAGCTCCCCCAATTTTGTCTTGTGTATTTTTCTCTTGATTTTTCAATGGCAGTATTTGTATGGAGCACAATTTTATCTATTACATCGTCTGACAAAAATAAAGAAAAACATTCTAGAGGACAATAAGTGTATTTGGTTTCTGGTGTTGGACCAGGTTGCAGGTGAACCACATTTCTAGCAGCAATTTTATTTTGTAAAGAGATTGGCTTGGAGTTCCATTTATATCCACTTTTTCCAAATAAGATTGGCTTTTAGGAAGAAATTATAAATTCACAATCCATGGTAGTTCTCTTCATCATACACTGAGATGTACCTGGGTTTTTCTGAATTCTTTTATTCCTTTTCTTTCCCTTACTGCTGTCTCCCCGGTGTTCAAGGGTGCTGTCATTGGTAAAAGTAGATGGTAAGCAAAGAGCTTCCATATTAGAGGAAGGGTCTATAACGGTCAGCGGTCTAGGTTCATGAACAACTATTTCAGGAATTTCATGGGGAGTGCCTTGGTCTATTCCATGTAAAACCCTAATCGCTTCTGCAATGGTGTCTCCTGTCATAAAGTCTTCATCAAGTAGGTTGGAAGGTGCGAGTAATTCACAGTCACTTTCGGCAGAATCGTCATCGTGAATTTCAGACTCTGTGAAGTCATCGTCATCTTGTTCCTCTTCACTCAGTTCTCCTAGTACTTTCAAATAATCTTTTGCATGAACAATCTCTCTGTTCATTTTCCCTGAAAACAAAATGCAACTTCACAAATAGGACAGAGGAAAGATAATAACCCCAGCTGATGTAATAGAGAAAACAATAGGGAAAGTGAAATCTACTACTCACCGACAATTTGAAGGGTAAGTGGTAATCACTACTCTCCGTCAAAAAGTCGAATAGGTATATATTTACGTATATAGCTACTGACTGACAAACTGACAGGCATACCTGGTTTTGTAACCTTCGTAGCGACATCAGAAGAAATGCAGCATCTACTCTCGTTAGTGCCGAATAGCCTGCTAACACCCGTTAGCACATACACTGCTTCCCCACCTCTAGTATGAAAGTATAAGTGGGGGGGAGGTGTAAGAGTTGAACTACTCATAATTTTAACGTATAGGTAGCGTTCTAGGGTTAAAATCAGAAAATAAAACTGTTGCACTCCACTACATAGACAGTGCCTTGCACCCTTTCAGTGCATCCTCAGATGAGCGCTAATCTGGAGTTGTCTATAGGCCTATAGTGGTGGGCAACAGTTTTATTTTCTATTAAGGAAAAATTATCTCATGAAAAATAATTAACTTACAATGTTTGCCTGTATTTTTTGTGCAGTGTCTGTTTTTGGTGCTTATACAAAAATATATATTAAACAAAACATAGTCGTATAAATTAAAAGGGTTTTAAGTAAATTTAGATGTAGGCTTGTGCTTTTTTAGCAAAGTCCACACGTAGTTTAATAGTTTGGAAATGTTTTTCTCATAACTTTTGACATTCAATTAATGTAAGTTCAACACATTGTTAAAAGAATATTTGTCATTTACAAGATTCCTAAAATGTAAACATATTTATATCAGAGAGAGAGAGAGAGTTGTGTCACAACAGTGTTAGTTACCTTGACCCGGAACAATCAGCTGTTTGCTCTTTATAAAGCTTTCACTCACATTTCACTAGGATAATAATCTTGTTACTAACCCACTACAATATTATTTACCAGTTTAAACAAATTATTACATTGTGCATATCATCAATGCTTACACTGATGTTATCTAATTATTGCACAGGGGCATATTAATGGGGGGACAAACGGGACCCGGACACCCCCAGAGGCAGGGCCGGATTAAGGTATCTTGGCGCCCTAGGCTAATTATATTTTAACGCCCCCCTCACCAGCCATAAGCTACTCTTACGTTTATTTCCAAGGGGCTGAATGAAGCTTTAAACACCCTACAATATATTTTTTAGTTAGGAATATTTCAAATATCTTACTGTATTTGGAAATAGTCTCAAGAATTGAAAACTGAGGCTATTTTTCAGAGATTGTTTAGAGTTACACCTTCAACCATTTGTAGTTTGCATGGTTTTTATAAGGAAAACATTTACTAAGTAGTTACAGAATTATAACAGTTTTATTTAGAGTACATTTAACATCATTTACACAAAGAAGACAATCAGTTAAATATCTTGTGGATTTGTTAAGACTCATGTAAAGTTCAAGCTAGATTCTTTTTTCTCACTTTAGATTGAGCACCTTAGAGTTTTAATCACCTTACTTAAATCCTTGCAGAAAGTCACTTTCAATGAGCAAGAGGGCTACACCGATGACTCATAACCGGAGAAAAGAGTTTGGAAAGTCACTTCTATTATTTATTTACAGTTTTATCATAATTTCTCGCAAACAGGCGCCTGTGTTCAAAATGAACTCAAATTTGTATCCTTGTAATTGATTACCAGTTTTACATTTAGCTGTAAAATTTTTATTATTTTTTAGCTAAAATTTTGTGCCCCCCAAAGTGCTGCGCCCTAGACTACAGCCTAGTCAGCCTAATGGTTAATCCGCCCCTGCCCAGAGGGTTAAAAAAGTTGACAAATATTGTTAAGATCTAATTTTTAGGCTGTTTTATTATTTTTTCAACTGTGTACGCTAATATAATTGTAACTCATTTTTTAAATATAGGCCCTACAAACAGATTTATTACATAGCATTGGCATATAAACATTTGAAGTATAGGAAATCGATTCAGCCAATAAGTATCTTGTAAACAATATTCCAATAATGCGTAATTTTAATGTGGTTTTACCATTTACTTTAATGGGAATAATTTCAGCCACTTTAAAGTTAGTAATATTGATCAGTCTTAACTTGTTTTTCTTTTTCTTTCCCATGAAGCTAACTTCATCCCGGACCCCCCCCCCCCCAGTCCAAATTCTAGATATGTCACTGTTATTGTACAGACTAAATCGAAAGAGTGAATAGAAATATATTAACAAAAAATTATTTTTGGTAGTTTTTCAGTTACATGACACCATTTTTCAGTGTAACGACCTGGTGTCTATGAAAACCATGCACTACACACACAAAAATCTTGTTGCAGGCGAAATAGTCACCATTTTTATTTGTACATTGTGAAAAAAACACTTATTATAAAATCTTCAGAACTTTGCAAACTGAATTTTATAGACTGTACTTTCATATGTCCCAAATTTTGCTTAAATTGATATTTGACAATAATTTTTTCCCACAGGAATGACTGAAATTTTGCATATTTAGTTGCACCAAATTTATACAAAAATATCAGTTTTTGAGCATATTTGTTTAAAAAAGAATGTCTTTATAAGTGACTAAAAGTTGTGTAACTGACCATACAATCCTTACCTAATATTTCTAGTCTTCCTACATACTTTTCTTTTTTTTTTTGTAAGTAACTAAACTTTGAAGATTGTGTCGGCAATCTGCATATCTTACTATACTATTCTTTTCCATCTTTCTGTGGAAATCCTGTTTTGTAAGTAACCCTAGCAGAAAAGGAATTATTAGCATCAAAATACAGAATTTCATAAAAGGCTTGGAATCGAATTTGGATAATTTAATATATCCTTTTGAGTAGTTCTGGTATAATGAAATGCTGTTTTGTGACATGAGTCAATGCAATTTATTTTGCAATGTGCGCATAAAAACAACAATTTTTGTGCAACTGCAGCTTGTTTTGGCCTAAATAAAAACGCAACTTCTGTAAATGTCGTTGCTACCAATGACCGGGTAGTGATATCGAACTATTACAACAATGATAAAAACAGTTGTGTTTTATTAATGATAAAATACTGAGAGTTACCTTATTTTACGTAAGGGTACTCTGTGACTATATCCATTTATCAAGTCAGGCAACATGTTTACATATGTTAACTGACCATAGATACCCAATATTGTAATTTTCTCACATTAAATTTTTTAAAGTACGTGATATGATGAGATCAGAAAAATGGTTTTCATGATAATGCAGCACTAAATTTTCAAGGAAGACACACACACACACACACACACACACACATACACACATATATATATATAAATCCTGTCTCAACGTATTTAGAAATATTTTGTATTATTTATTTTAATTATTGATGCTAGAGCTCGTATGATTTCATTTAAAGATCTTTTCTTGAGTCTTTTTAAAATGCAGTCACATTTCTTTAAAACATTTCTATAGTGTCATTTGGATTGGGTAGCCATAATTGTAACGCTATGGTTGAATCTACTCACTTTTGTATAATAATGCATTATACAGTGCAATTAAACTCTAAAACTCACAACCAGTACACAAACTATTTATATTGCCCGTAATGTTAACACTGTATCCACTGTTAATAAACAATTAAAAGTTCTTGTAGAAAAGGCCATTTATGATCTTCAGTGTAAATAAAAAGGAGGCTAATGTACTCATTTCCTTTATGAACAATGTAGTAAGAAAAGTTTTAAGAACTACAGTCGCATTTAAAAAAAAAAAAATATGCCTTCCGAACAACTTTTATACAATTTTTGTAAAAATATCAATTTAAGTATTGTTTGTTAGTAACCATGTGCATTCAATCAGGAATGAGAATGTAGAATCAGGGCCACCAAGAAGGGGGAAACCGGGGCAGTTTGCCCTGGGCCCCGGCCCTGAAGGGCCCCCGATGCCTAAGTGCATCCCATCAGGGATGGGAATGGGATTGGAAATGACAATTGACGATCAAGCTAGCAAAAATGAAATTAATGAAAAAGCTAGTTCAGTGCACCCTAGTAGAATAACAGTGATCAATGGGGCTGCATAGCTTGCGCTGATTCCCGCTAGGTTACTCTGTAACCAACAGCAAGAACAGCAAACAAGAACAAAGTCTTCACGTGCTGAAAACAACAGAGTGAGTTGAATCCGTTTTGTTGCAAAACGTACTGTGTGTTTTGAAGCTATATCTGTTGTTTATAGTTTATCTGTTATTTTTGGTATGTTTATCGATTTACACTGTAAAGTGAAAAATTGTCAAGACACGTTTCTTTTGGTTTTCAACTGTATACCTTATTTTTGTAACAACTAACAAGGTAAATCTAACACTGTATTATATTATACACTAGTAATGTTCAGACACAGAGATACGCAACAAATCTTTTGTGTTTGTTGAATAGTTTTCATTAAAGCGCAGTTTCCAACTAAATGTTTAGGCTATTATTAAATTATCAAAAGGGTATAAAAACTTATTAAGAACCAATTGTATTACAATTGGCAACAATCTTCTTACCGTTCTGAGTAGCATCGATGTTTCACTCAGTTTTGTTAGGTTAAGTGAGGTGAGGTTTAGGTTACTGACAATTGGCGGAAAAAAATAAACCGAAAGAACTCAGGAAGAAACTCATAAGAAACATGGAAAAAACTCAAAGCGGTTAAAATACCTTTTTATACACTAATAGCTGTCTGCTCGTATTTTACTTGATTTTCCAACATGCTAAAGTTATCTCTTCAACTCAACCTCAACATGCCTATTATTTATATCTGAAACATGATAACACCTTTCAAAGTACTTTTTATTATAATTTTTTTTACTACATTCAAAACATTCCAAGTGTTAGGCATAAATGTTTATTGTTGGGAAACCTCAACAGCACTATTTTAATTATTATACCTTACGAGCCATCTAGTTTCATGGAACCGTCTTGATAATTATTGCATTATTCAATTCCTAAATTTTTTTACAGATGAAATAATAGCAGTTCAATTTATACACACTATGTGGGGTAATTCAGAATTAGTTGGTACTTGCGTCCTTTTGGAAATTTTTTTCCTAAACTATCTAAAATAGTCCTAAATTTAAAAAATTATTTTTTTCGGTACTCACACCGTTTTCCGGAATGATAGTGAAGTGTGAAGACGATACTTGAAGTGGATAGTAAAAAAATTGTAATTTTTCCAATTTTCCACTCGCTATTTTAGACAGTTTAGGAAAAAAATTTTCAAAAAAGTACCAGTACCAACTAATTCAGAATTACCCATATGTGGTATGAATAAAAATTTACGGCTATAGGATATTGTGTTCTTATGTGTGTTTCAGGTTTCAGGTTCATTAAATAGAAGAAAAAAGTGAAACGGTCATATCAATCCGGATCAGCAAAAAGAAAAGAACAGAGAGAAAAGTTAATGCGTGAAGAACAAGAACACTTCATGGTTTTTTCAAAGTGAATTCTAGCCAATCCAAATCTCCAAGCAACCTCGTTTGCACTTCGATTACTGAGGAAAATAATGTCTAAAACTGCTGATTGGTCAGCGGAGAATGTTAATGAAAATGAAAATGAGTTTCCTGAAGAAACAAATGAATTTGATATTTCCCATGAAAATAATTGTATGAATAGTAATGATAATAACGAGAATGATGAAAACCCTGAAGGTGTTCAAGATTTTCCATCCAATCATTTCAATAATGCCTTCAAAAATAACAGTGCAGATTGTGTCAATAATGAAGTAACTGAAGGAAACCATGAAGATTACCAGGATTTGACTTCAAATGTTCCTGCTACATGGAAAGCCTTAGACGCGAATAAGAGGGAATGGATTGTTTTAAAAGGGCCACCACCAACATCCCTAGAGATAAATCAGGGAGGGGTTTTCCACAAGTAGTGTTTTTAAAATATCAGACCAATGGTGAGAGCGTGAAAAGGGACTGGCTTGTTTGGAGCGAAGAAGCAGCATCCGTTTTTTTGTTTCCCATGGACACCTTTTAAATGTGAGGACAATACTCAGCAAATGCATAAGTCACAATTATGTCAAGGTAGAATTAATGACAAATAGAGAAAACTTTATGAAAAAGTTAAAAGCCACGAAGCTAATAGTTGTCACTTGAAAAATTATATTACATGGAAAGAACTTTGTGTTACACTTCATGGATAGGGGGCCATTGATAAAGCACTGCAACAAAGCATAAAGCAGGAAGAGAAAAAATGGAGGAAAATTTTGAGAGCTGTTGTTGATGTTGTTCTTTTTTTAGCAAAACGAAATTTACCATTTAGAGGATCTCATTCGACAATCAACTATTACGAGAGTGGTATTTTTCTTGCAACCCTCCAGTTAGTAGGAAGATAGAATATTCATATTGCTCAACACCTAGAAATTATTTTTAAGAGCAGAGAATCAGGAAAGAGACTTTCGGCTCACTATTTGTCATGGAAAAGTCAAAACGATTTCTTGAGAGTATGTGCACATGAAGTTGTAAAATCAATACTTAAAGAAATTAGGTCAGCTCACTACTGTGGTATTATAGTAGATGGGATGTCAGACTTTTCTCATAGTGAACAGTTAGTATTTATTATTAGATATGTCTTGTGTCAAGACGGAGAGTGCAAAGTTCATGAAAGATTTCTGAAATTGACTGACTTCGAAAAGAAAACAGGAGAAGGAATAGCAGATCAAGTTAAAAGTGTTTTAAAAGATTGTCAGTTGGATTTGAGTCTGTGTCGAGGCCAAGGCTATGATAACGCCTCTAATATGTCTGGAAAATTTAAGGGTGTTAAGGCTAGGGTTTTGAAAGAAAGTCCACAAGCCTATTTTACACCTTGCAGTGCGCACGCCTTATGTGCAGAACACATGCAATGGAAACAAGTGTTGAAATAAAATCCTACTTTGGGAATGTCCAAAAACTATACAATGTTTTTGCAGCAAGCCCTGCAAAATGGAAAATTCTACAAAATAAAGCTGGCATATCCCTCCATTCTACCTTGAAAACAAGATGGAGTGCAAGAATAGAAGCAATTAGTCCTCTTACTAAACACTATAATGACGTATTATCAGCGCTCAATGAATTGGAAGAACTTGACTTATCAGCTGAAGTTCAAGCAGATGACAATGCGTTAATTGAGTGGATGAGTTCTTACGAATTTGTTATTATCACCACAGTTTGGTACAAACTGCTAAAATGTATCGACATTAGAAATAAAATTCTACAAAGTCACAAACTTTGCCTACCAGATGCAACAGGTAGCATAAGAGGGCTCATTGATAATATTCAATTTTTGAGGAATTCTTGGCACTAACTTTTTGTAGAATCGAAAAACATAGCTATAGAGTTGAAAATCAATCCTCAGCTAAAGGAACCCAGATTACGGGAGAAAACAAGATTTCATGACACAGGTGTTGAGGAGAAGGAGCACACTTTCAAGTCGCCTGAAGAAATACTTACAGTACAAATTTTCAACCAGCCCTTAGACATTCTTTTGACGCAACTGAAAGACTTGGCAGAAAGAATGTCAGAATTTTCAAGCCTTTTTTCACCGATATTGGCTCCACCTACTGCAAAAGAATAAGAACAGGGTTCGAATGAAGAAAATGGAAATTCCAAAAAGAAGAACATGTTTTCAGTGACAAAGAGATACAAGAACAAGCTGAAGAACGTGCATCAGCTTATCCTTCAGACTTGAAAAAAGATGAACTGAGTGCTGAGCTTTCTCTTTTTTACGAAGTTCATAAAGAGTCAAAGCTATGTGTAAGTGGTCATATTTCTTCAGCTCTAGAACTTTTGAACATGATTTTCAAAAAGGGAATGGGGTCCATCTTTCCTCAAATCTGCACGGCTCTTCATTTGCTGATAGAGCCACCAGTGTCTGTTGCATCTGGCGAGAGAGCTTTTAGTAATCTTACGTTGATTAAGAACCATTTGCGGTCAACAACAAATGAGGACAGACTAAATCACTTGTTAATGTTAAGTATTGAACACGAAATCGCCGACAGATAGTCTTTTGAAAATGTAGTAAATGATTTCGCTGCAATGAAGGCTAGAAAAAAAAAGTTTTTAATTTTTACTACTGTGCAATGTTAGGTTTTTGCGCTTTCTAAGCTTGATATTCAGCATTTGTTTTTTTTTCATAAAACATTTAAAATTGCATTGCTAAACTGAAAGATGTAAGTTAAAAGCAGCTTCTTTGAAAAAAATATTAAAAAGAGCTTGAAACTAAGAATTATTGTTTATGTATAAAAGTAAAAATTACCTCTGTACGTATTAAAACTTTCTTTAATTTTTTAATGTTTTAATTTGCCCTGAAATAGTTGATGGGACAAGGGACAAGTAGTATCAATTAGGGAATCGTTTGGGAGGGTAGGCGTGCTATAGGCTGTAGGGCTAAAATGTTGAAGAATGTAGAATGGGAAAGAGTGGCAAATGTTGGTTAGGCCGTTGGGGTGGGAAGTGATAGCTGGTGGGGGCCCCCAACTCAAAATTTGCCCCAGGGCCCGAAATTTCTCTCAGTGGCCCTGTGTGGGATCATATAATGAGTGACTTGTAATTAGTTAGACCAGTGCTATGGTGCTTTGCTACGAATATAACACATAAAATTAAGGTGTACGACAGAACTCACGGATCATCTCAGCCTGTGTAACTGATTACAAAGGAACATATAGCAAAACACACTGCTATTAATAAAATGTATAAACATTGGCAGCCTCTCCTATGCAGACTTGTGATTAACGATGAAAACATTAATGATTACAGTATTAGTTAAAAAGTCTGTTAACTTTTTAATTTAATCATAAATTTTAAAATGGTTAACTGTAATCATAATTGTTAAATTTTATTGTTAATGACTAAAAAAATTAAGTGTTCATTTTTTGACTCCCTAAAAGGTAAAGTAGCCAAAATTGTTTTGATGTCAGTGTTGTAAAACGTTTGTTCCAGGTATTCTTAATCCATTGACAAACAGTGGACGGGTTTTCACCCATGTTACCTTAGGTCTCCTTGATAACATCTGGATGATTGTATGTCAATTTAATTATGCTCTTGACTACACCCCAGACAGGTAGACAAAAAACGATATTTTTACAACTTTTCTTTTAACAGCTGAAGTAGTGGTAATATTGTTGCTAATATACGTTACAAGAACATGTTGAGATCTAAAGTGGAAATTGTTGCATGCACTGAACATGCTGAACAGAGTGTCCAAACACTGACTACCAGTATCTGAGGCAGCCACAACTGTCTCTGACATCAGAGGCACTGTTCTAACCCCACCCAGATCCATGTTTTCTGATGAGTTCTATTTATGTTTTTGTTGTCATAGTGATGTTGGAACCTGAGGAGGCAATTGCTATAATTGCCATTATAAATTTCATCGTGAAAAAGAAAAAACGTAATAGGAAGATATGGATGCATCCTATTGTTGTGGATTGGTTTGAAAATGGACTGTTCTATACACTTTTCAGTAAACTGTTTTCAGATAAATGAAAATTCTTTAATTACTTTTGAATGACAGTATTAACATTTAATGAACTAATATGCGCACACACACACACACACACACACACACACGTATACTTATAATATTCACAGTTATAATACAGTTATATACGCATAGTTATAATAAAGTTATATACGCACAGCTATAATATACACTGTACAATATATTGCAACAATATATAAATTTGTATGTTCACCCAGGGCAGTATTTTGTAAATAATTATTGTAAGGAGAATACAACAAATAGTTTTAAATATTTAATGGTTGAAAGTATAGGCCGTAACCTGTCCAGAGTGTACACCTGTAGGTCATTTGTGCGTGCGTGCGCGCACGCACGTGTGTGTGTGTGAACCAACATGGACATGCATTGTACTATGAGGGGGAGACTATGAATTGTTGGTTTTAATTACTAAATCAGGTATTGACGGGATTAAAATAAATTAATAAATATGTTTTTTACCTGTTACCAAAGACATATTACAATTCTAAAAACACCATTAGAATAAGAACATTTAAACTTGTATGGTGTTGCAAAATTATTGCAGAAAAGTGCAATAATAAAGACATCATACAAATTGTTGTTAATTACTACCATAATTAACTAGTAATTAACTAGTGTGTTATATATAAATTACAAGTGAAAAATTATGAAGATAATGCAACCACTCCCCTAAATATCAAGGTTATGTGATCGTGAAAACAGGCTAAAAAGTGATCAGTTAAAAAAAAGTATGCTACACTCGCATTGACAAAATTTAAAATGTCAAACAATATCTGACAATTTAATTAAGAAAGTTCTGTTAGTGGTTATAATCACAAACAGAATTATCACTGTTGCATACCACTATAGAAAAATTATTCTGATTAGCGCTTTCAAACTACACAGCTCATCGTGAGATCGGAAAAATTTCGATCATTATGTGTAACAATGATATTCTGTTAATATCTGACAAGTCAGTGTTTTCTACGGTAAATATCTACGCCAATATTGGGTGAGATCAGACTCAAAATATCTTTACTGTGGACACTATGTCCGTCTGCTGACCAACTTTAAATCATCATCATCATCACAATCATCTGCAGTACACCTCGATCGATGGAAGAACATAGGGCCGTAAACAACAACAGGTTATAGAATACCAAGGAGTCATCAGCATCATCATCATCGTAATTGTCATAATTCAGGAGATGCACACACACACACACACACACACAATGGTAACTTCAACAATATGGAGGTGACAAGTGAACAATTATATTTTTGTGCAAAGAACAGAATATCAGATAATAAAGTAATATAAAGACTTAAATGTAAATAGTGTATATATTCAGAGTAAAAGACATAAGTGTAAGTTAATGTTAAAAATAATAATTTTATTCTGTTCAATTTTAAAGATTGTGTGTCTTTGTAAATCATAAATATTTTTAAAGTAAATATTATTTTATTCAAATATTAATAGCAACCATTCAATTTTTAGTTGATAAAGATAATATTATTATTATAAATAAGTTGTCTTGAGTTCAAATTTGTAATAATGAATCAAAGTCAGGCATCCATGCAATTTAAAAGAATTTTGTAATTTGTTCATCATATATGTTTAGATATATAAGAGTATATGTTATTAATGTGTGGTGAACCTAATGTGTAGGTTAAACAATGATACGTTATGTTTTCAGAGATTAACCTTATAAAAGAAAATATTTTGAATTTTCTATTTTCAAATTTTTTAATAATAATTAGTTAGTTTCTTCTTGGATTTCGGTGAAAGCCGGTTTAGGCTGTAAGGTAAAACTTTACGTTTTTACTTATAAAAAACTTTGTGTTCCGAGTCGTCAATATTATAGTGATATTTAGTTAGTTTCCTTTGCAATATTTAATAAACGTTTGTTATTTCCTTTATGAATTTGCTAACTGCTACAATTTTTATTGTTCGACAAAGCTTTTCGTCATCACTGACATCATCAGGTCTCAAACAACGTCTGTCAATTGTACGTTGTAGACTTTTATACTTTAGGCCCCTCCCCTTATGTCATCGCCCCTCCTATTGGTTCTAGCTGCTGCCGCTCTTCACAGGAACTTCAAAGAAAGAAGAAATATTTTATTATATATTAAACAATAAACAAAAATAAATTAAATTAATAAGAATAACACACTAAAAATGACGAAATGTAAAAGGTTACAAAAAAAAAAATTATAAGTTAAGAACTTAACAGGAGATTCTTAAAACAATTTGATGGATGTTAGAAAAATGCCTAACGGAAAAATGTAGACAAAGTTCCTGTGAAGAGCGGCAGCAGCTAGAACCAATCGGAGGGACGATGACATAAGGGGAGGGGCCTAAAGTATAAAAGTCTACAACATACAATTGACAGACTTTGTTTGAGACCTGATGATGTCAGTGATGATGAAAAGCTTTGTCGAACAATAAAAATTGTAGCAGTTAGCAAATTCATAAAAGAAATAGTAAGGATGGCTGCTAATTTAAACAATACGAAGAATAAACGTTTGATTGATTCTTTTACTGCGTTTCAGTTAATTATTTCATGCCATCAACGTCTCACTTCTCTTTTTAAAAATACAATAAAACAGATAATGGTAATAGAAAACTGCAATTAATAAAACATACAACCATACATAAACATACATTATTGATAGTACAAAATGTGTTATGTATTACAATCATGCTTAGAATCTTCACTACATTGAATTCCCAGTTTTAATTATTATCATCCATTTCTTCCAATACAGCATTACTCTTAATTATTATGTGTGACCGCTGACTTAACGATTGTTAGTTCTTCTTTTTCCTTCTTGGGTGGTTCATGATCAGTGTCAATGTTTTTGTTTGAACTACCACACTTGTGCCTGCAGCATCGGCACCTAGAAGACAACAAATAAACTTAATTATATGATTTTTTGTCTATATGTTTAACCACACAAAGAGATTTCTTAATGAAGTAATTGATATTTACCAAAATATAGCAATTTTTGAAATGTAATGTAGCAATTTTTTAACAAAATCTGTTTTGTAAAATTAACAAAAGGGGTAAATGCTTGAAAATTTTTAGTCAGTACAATTTGCAAGTAAAGAACAGGACTAACAATAATGAAATTAAAAAACTAGAGTAGAAAAGTAATAAGAGAGTAGTTGAATTCTATTTTGAGGGACAAAACAATAAGAAATCAAATCTAAAAAAGAATATACATATCATTTAAAATTTAATAACTTATGGAGGCAAAATGTAGCATATGACAAAGAAGAATAGAAATAAATTACTAATAGAAATGGACTAGTGTCTATAGATGATCTTCCTAAGACGCTGGTGTAGAATATCAAGATTAGAAAGAGTAAGGAATGAGATCATACAAAAATGAGTGCAAGTGAATACAAATATAGCGGGGCCAATTGAAAAGAAACAATCTGGTCTGGGCATACTAGAAGAACGCAAGCAGAATACTGGAATGGATATTGCCAGAGGAACAGGGATGGGGAAGACACAGAAGAAGTTGGAAGGAATGTGTGGTGGAATGATCTGGAATATATATATTGCAACAGTAGAAATGTATACGGTACTGTGCATTGCACAGTTTAATTAAGATAATTAATGTAATTAAATAAATAATTCATATTGTTAGTAATAATAATTCAGCTTTCAATCTGAACTGTAAACGGAACAACCAAATTTCATGCTTGGACAGGTTGATCACGCCACACAGCTGTGTCTGTGTGTACACATGTATTTTATGTGTGTGTGTGTGTGTGTGTGTGTGTGTGTATGTGTGTGTGTGTGTGTGTGTGTGTGTGTGTGTGTGTGTGTGACCAGTTGATTCCTGTTAAGCGTCACCCCTAAATGAACGCTATTAATTAGGCTATATGAATTATTTAAATTGTAAAGAGTGTGTGCATAATATCACAAAACCAAATACACCACAGTGTGTATAAAATAAAGACACAAGTGTGTACGAAAATTAGTGCGAAAATAATAAAAAGTGCGAATATAGTGAAAATAAATATAAATAAAACTTATATTAATTAAGATAGGGAAAACGGTTTATACACAGTGAACACATAAAAATTACCGACAAGATGAATATTGGGTAATTTGCAAAAGACTTCGCATGTTGCGAAGACAAGCGAAATAAGTGTGAAAATAATCGTGTTTAGAAAGGGACACCAACGACAGACTGAGACCTGCAGAAGATTGTCAAAACATGATTTTTGTGCCCTAGGGTATAAATACTCGAGATGCACCAACTTATTTCTCTTTCTCGTACAACTACCATGGCAGCCGGAGGCTCTGCCCAATGACAACAACTCTTTTTCGATCAACCACAGCGGCAACTGGAAGCTCTGCACGACTTCTTGTGAGAGCACCTGCAGCCAGAGGTTATGACAGAATACGAGGGAGCAGCCAAGTACATGGAATAGAGTCCAGCATACGGAACGAGGCAACGGACTATGGAGACGATCAAGGACCTAGGACCAAAGAGGATACGCTGAGTATTACCACAACAAATAAGGTGAAACAAAGCCATGTATTTGTAAAAACAGAAAGACTCAAGTAAAGACAATTAACTATGTAAAAAGAAAGACAATATAATTCAAAAATGGAATTAATAATTTTTGAAAATGTAAATGTTCATTTGTATAGTAGTTTAAAGTAATGTTTAAAAGTATTAAATTATAATAATTATAATTTCATACTTTTAAACATTTTAAAAATTTATTATTTACTTTCAGATTAATTTAAATATCATTGACTAAATTATTTATTTACAATTATTGTAAATAAATAATTTAGTTAATGATATTTAAATTAATCTGAAAGTAAATAATAAATTTTGTTTAAAAACAAAGAAATGCATAAAGATTTGGAAACTGGGGATGAAGATGGGTTGAAGGTAGAGATGTTCAAGTATCCTTTGGTTAATTTTAAAGGTTTTTGAAGTTTCTCAAGTTTTACTGGAAATATAAAATAATGCCATCAAATTGGACAGTAGTGGTTATTTGTCATTTCTATAAAACAGGAAGCAGGACAGATTGTGAGAACTACAGAGGGATAAGTCTTTTAAATGTCTCTTATAAAATGTTTGTACGATAATGACAATGAGATTGTTGGTTGAATTGATATTATTAAAAAAGCAGTACACATTTTGAACAGAAAGGTCATGCTCAGATAATATATTTGCATTGAAGCAGATTATTGAGAAAAACAGAGAATACAACGCTGAGACATACCAGCTGTGTTTGGATTATCTTAAGGCTTTTGATATGGTCCATGTGCATCTTGTATTTAATGTTTTAAAGAGAAGAGGGGTCTAAATCATCTGGTAGAGATTATGAAATATATGTAAGACCCAAGGATAGTACACATAGTTGGAAATAACAGTAAGTTGGAAATTGTCAATAGAGCGCTGAGACAGCAATGCAGACTTTCTCCAACATTATGTAACGTGTACATAAATAACGTTCTATGCAAGTAGAAGAATTGTTTGCCATTTTATAATTGGGACTTCAGATATTACAGGAGTGTCTGTAACTTGCTTTTTGCTGATGACCAGGTTTTCATATCCAATACCAAAGATACATTACAGAGAGCATTGCATGAGCTTCATAAAATAATTAAGAAATATAATTCAATTTTATTTGTTGAAAAATCTAAAGTTATGGCTTTTGTGAAGTATTTCCAAAAAGGACAAAAATAGTGATTGAAAATAGAGCTATTGAACATGTTTCATTGTTTAATCTCTTAGGATGCAGTATGTCACCTCTTGGAGAGGTTGATGTATGTAATAAGATAGAATGCTTCAACAGGATGAATGGCATTATCAAGCATACCTTAAGGAATAAAGTTAGTAAAGAGATGATATTGTTACTACGGTCTCCTTGATCGTTGTATGGTACATTGGAAAACAAAATACAAGACACCAATAAGTCACTAATCACCAGCTTTAATTATCACAATTAAACAGTTTGTAATCAACAAGATAGTCTCTTACAACAAATCAAATAAAAATTGTTCACACACAATAAAAATGTCAACTAATATAAAACACAATTGTATTACAATTGTCCTGCACAATTATAAAACATAACACTTCGCCACAATACTTCGAACCTTGCTGGAATAAATCGCCACTTCAACTGATTACTAAGCGCAGCTGTCTTCGTTTAAATAGATAGCACAAGTGTTCCAGAATAGTCCATACTACGCATCAGCAATAAAGGGAAACACTAGAGCGTCATTGATTGCGGCCTTGACACAGTGCGCGTGGCTGGCGAAGTCTGACACAGTCTAGCTAATGCGTTAAGAATCACGTACGCACACAACATTACAGCCGGAATCCACTGTAATAGCCGAGAAACAAGTAGAAGTTTCTATAATGGCGTACACTTTTTCTGCATTATGTAACAGTATTAAAATTTTACATGATGAAAACAAAAAGAAATAAAAATATTGCTCCCATAAACTGCCTTGTACTTATTAAAAATTACCTCATGAACTAAAGAGGTTCGTTTATACTTAATAATAATGGTTTATTTTTTTACAGAAATTTAAAATAGTTTTAGAAGAAATCTGCAAAACTGAAAAAATCTGAGAAGTACAAAATGTGCTGTCTGATACCCATACACGAAAAAAGGAGGTAAGACAGATTCAAGGAACTATACAGTAGAACAGTATAATATCAGATTCCAGTAGTACAGTACTCTTTATTGCCTGTGACATAAAAAATCTTGTCAAAAGCACTTTTGAATCAATTAGAAGAGCAAGATAATCATGGAAACACTTAATATAAAGGAGTGTTTAGAAAAGGGAGATCCTGCACATATAAAAATTATTATGGACCTGAAGTGACGTGACGTGGGAAAATCAGATGGGTTGCCGGTTTTTGTTGTCAGAGTTAAGCCTATACTATAAATGTTACAATAAATTAAATTACTAGGTTCTTTTACTTACCGGTACCTTCCGTGCTAGGTTACGTGTACTGCAACTCGATTCAGCTGTTCTTCTCTAAAAAAATGTTTATAATAGAGTCATAAAATGTAGGTATTTTCTTCAAATTTTGTAGAAAAGGTTTTTCTATAGATACAAGACCTAGTCCAGACAGTCTCCTCTTGCCCTGAGTGATCCGTCGGTAACTATGTATGCGGTGAAGGGCTGAAAACGATCGTTTTGCAGCGGCACTTGTTACAGGAATAGTAAGAATCAAGGCGCACAATTTCGTAACTTCCGATAACACTTGAGTGACTCCACTTCGTGTATGTATAGATTTAGATCATACACTGACTTGGCCTTAAAATCGGAGGAATCGTATTTACTCAAAAGATCATTTTTTAAACGGACTACATTACAAAATTTTCAGTAAGTTTTTATTACCACGTTAAATGCATTATCCATAAATTTTTTAGTAAAATCGGTGTACTTTTTGCATTCCAACAAGACAAAAAAATCTAGTTTGTTAATATCAGAAAATTTAACAGTAATCTGGCCCGCTTCAGTGTGTTCATTATTTCAAAGAAAAGCCGCGTATAGGAAGCTTTCCTATCAGAAGTAATGTCATTTAATCTAAATCTCTTTGGACACGGCGTTTCTTCCAGTTCAATTAAATTTTATATTTTTTGCCATACTTCATTAAAACTATCACGTAATGTTGTGAGGTCATTCAGAAAGTCATCGATTTTCTTTTTGCAATATCCCACATCAGATATTTTTTGTTGTAAAATGTTGAACAAAATATCAGATTTTGGAAGTATAGCATAAAACACTTCGAGCAAAAAATTAAAATCAAAACTAATATTTTCGGATAATAACCCCGAAATAACAATATAAATAACGAATAACACAAGCTCGCGTTTCCACATCCCACTCCTCACTGTCCTCTTCCATTGGCTTGGAAAGTTTCAACAGTTCGGATTTGCAATCATCCTGCTTTTGTAATCCCACCTGGTAGACCTATAGACCTATTCGACACTGCCGGGAGACGCTTTTTGATTTCATGATCAAGAGCATTAGTTCTACCAGAAGATTTTGTGAAAAACGAAGAAAATCCTGACACCAATTAAAAAATACTTTACATTCTTTTATAGTCAGCGGATTTTTGTTCATAGCAATGGACAAATAACACTCCTGTTTCTAAATACTTTTCTTTAACGAGAGCTTGAAGTCCTCTTATTGAACCAGACATTACGGGTGCACCATCGTAAGTCTGTGCGATTATTTTTTCACTGCATTGAAATTGGTCTATGGTGTCAAACAGAATAGCAGAGAGCCGAGCGGTGTTCAGTCGGTACTGACATCCGTTAATCCTAAAAATCTTTCCTTAACTTTTCTTTCAGAAGATATAGGCCTATAACGGAAAACGGTTGACAGTTAGGATTTAGTCGAAACATCAGTTGTTTCGTCCATAATTACAAGAACAAAATTAGAACCCTTCTCTTCTTCTTTAAATTTGCTTACCAAAAACCGAGAAATGCACTCCAAAATATTATTTTGATTATCATTAGACATTCCAGAAAACACAGTTGCAGTTTGCAAATGGTGGTGTAATTTATCGTCAGTTTCAGCGAGTAAATTGAATAACTCTATATAATTTCCCTCTTAACTGAATTATTGGATTCATCATTACTTCTAAATGGTAATTATTGTTGTGCTAAAATACATGTAGCACTTATTAGACGTTATAAAATATATCTGTTACGTTTGACATTTTCAATATAGTTAGGCTATCTGTCGCTTGTTTAAACGCGTTACTCAATGAAAAATCAATTTTTGTGTTGCCAAATTTTGCCAAAGCACAAAATGAAGAGATATGATTTTTTGAATTCTCGTGACGACTACGGACAGTTCGAAAATTATCAATGTTTCCGATGGCATCACTATTCCACGCAGTTTCACCATCAGAGCCAAGGGAATTCAGTGCACCACGCAGAATTAAAATGCAGATTATAACCGCCAGATGATTTTAATTTTAACTTTAATCGGGAGTAGGCCTGCATTTATAAATTACGTCTCTCTTGCCCATAAAAGTATTATAAATTCCTGTGATGTCATACTTTACACCAGACGTAAGTTAGTGTAACGTTTTATTTAGGCTACATTAAAAGGTTTGTGCTATGACTGTGAATAGTGATTGTCATGATCCAAAACCATACTTAAATAATTAGAAAAATATTACACAGTGATATCAGTAAAGTTATCTGAGTCTTTCTGCATAGTCTACTAGTAACGCAAGTAAACAAGGATTGTCATTTGCCACGTGAAGGTTAACATTGAACCCAGTACAGATATTCATGCAAGATATCTGTGAGGATATTTATTTAATTTTTCTGCGTAAATAGGTTTCCTCTTTACCGTGTTTACCATACCGATGTTTGCCGTGTTTGATCTTTACCACATAGAAGAATAAACAAAAACGTTTCACAAAAAATATCAGAGAACTTAAGAAACTCACAAATACCATTTTGTTATCTTTAAAAATATATCAAAATTAAGGTTTGTTCATTCACTTAGTATTTAAAATTTTTTCATAACAACTGACATTAGAAATACATTTTTAGACATGTCCGTGCTAAGTGAAGATAGAGACAAAATAAAATGGCGGGGTTTTCACAGAAAGTGATAATGACATACAACTAGCAGATTACTACTTTATACTTTATTCGGCATATATTTTACATATGGTATTTCAATTTACAGTTGTTGGATATAGAATTGCAATTAATAATATTTACTGTTGACAATTTTTAATATTTAAGATAAATGACCTATATTCTTTTGGATAGGTCTATAGGCCTATATAAATTTGTAAAGCTAACTTCACACATATACACGCATTTACTTCACATTAGCTTAACGTCTAGTAAAATATCCTTGTTTATAAAAGTTTATCCATACAATTATTATTAAGATTTTTATTTTAGCCAGGTCTTATTTAGTAACGAAATGGAAGTTATATGTCAGTTACACAAAAATGAGTGTTCCGTTCTTCGCAAAATTAACCTGTCAACGGAAAGAGTAATATTATATTTCTTTCCCGTTGTGGTGACGTAATAAGCTAAGTATTCAGCCGCTATTTATAGCTGTGTCCTCAATCCACGGGTACCAGGTGTGGGGATTTTTCCCTACAGTGGCGAAATTTGAAGCATAAAAATCGTATGTGGAGAATTGGTCGGAATTTCATTTCAACAATTACTATATTTAAAGTTATTATATATATAAACTTTCACAATATGAACTTACTTTCATTTATCTTTCCCAAACGTTTAGAGGTGATGTTCCTCTTCCTCAGTGGGAATGAATACTGAATGTCATTTTAACAGTATAACGGTTATGGACTGGTGTGTGTGGTGGGGGTTGTTAACTGTTATACTGTTAAAATGACATTCAGTATTCATTCCCACTGAGGAAGAGGAACATCACCTCGAAACGTTTGGGAAAGATAAATGAAAGTAAGTTCATATTGTGAAAGTTTATATATATAATAATATTTATAAAGTGAACGAAGAGGATGAATCAACAAGATAATTATATTTAAAGACACCAAAATTTGGAATTTGCTTTAAACATTAAAAATTTTCTCCGAAATTTAAAAACATTCGGTTTTTCATAAAGCCCACATGTGTGGCAGTTTCGATTTGTGTGTCAATGGGGGAAATTTTGGGCAGCTATTGTGGAAAAGAGATTTAATATACCTGGCAACCCTGTCTCAACCGTCGCTTCGTAGAATCTACTGTTGTCAAGATGGCTTCAAGTCTTGGACCAGATCTGGACCAAACACTGTTGAGACTGAAAGAAGGTAAATTGCTCCGTTTTCTGACTAGTAAACACCATACTAAATTCAACTATTACATTAACGACTTGGAACACAAAGTTTTTTATAAGTACAAACATTAAGATTTACCTTACAACCTGAACCGGTTTTAACCTTTATAAGGCTTCTTCAGAGGTTGCCACTAGTAGCGCTGTCCGTTCTGTTGTGGGCGACGGAATCGAATTTCGAAAGATCGATGTTGTGTGTGTGAGGTGAGATATGTTCGAATAATGCGTACGATTTGAATTGTGTCTGTTCGTTTAGGATGTCGTTTGTATTTGTTTTCGTGTGTTTGTATATTTCCAATTGTTCTAGAGTGTCTAGTTTTCGGCCTTTTGTGTGTACGTGTAGAATGTTCATGTTATTGTCGATGTTTTTGTATGTGTGGTTTGCTTCAATGAGGTGGTTTGCAAAGGTAGATCTGTAGTGGAGCGGAGTGCCTTTGTGTGTTCAATGTACTCTGTTTGAAGCTACCTCCTGTCTGGCCTATGTAGAATTTGTTGCAATTTGAGCAATTTAGTTTGTAAACACCGAGTAGATCGAATTTGTTTTGTGCTTTGTGTGTGTGTTTTGATATTGTGTGTTCTGTTTTGTTAGTAGTTTTGTAAGCGATTCTGTATCCTGCTTTTTTGCATTTGTTGGCTATATTTTCAGTTTGTTTGTTGATGTATGTTAGTGTTATGAATTTGTTGTTTTCTGTCTTTGTCTGTTGTTTGTTTTGTGTAGAAGTTTACTGACTATTGTTCTGTCATATCCGTTAGATTCTGCTAGATATTTTATCGTGTTTAGTTCGTCGTCTATGTATCATGGTTCTGAAGGCAGCTAGTTTGTGTTGTATTGGGTGATTGGAGGAGTTGTGTATTAGTGTCAGTTGTAGTCGGTTTTCTGTATATACTGAATTTGTGCCTGTGTTCAAGTTTGTGATGGAGAGGTCTAAGAAGTTTATGGTATTGTTCTGTTCGTATTCGGCAATAAAGGTTATGTTTTTATGTATTTTGATTATGTGCGTTAGTAACTGTTCACATTGTCTTTTGTTTCCCCTGTATAGTATTAGAGTTAATGTAATAGTTGTATTTAGTTAAGTAACGGACACGTCATGGACAACGAAATCCAGGAAGTAAACACCTTATTTTCTAACTTTGGTTGTGCATTTTTCTTATTCATATTTTTGTATTTCTATTCGTATTTTAGGAAGAGAAGGATGCCTTGGTGAAGGATATGTCGATTTAAACTGGTCAGAAATTTACTCTCTTTGTGTGAAGGCAAAAAATCACTTCCTTAACCAACCTATGCTGTTAAGGTTAAAAGTACCGATAAAAGTATGTGGTAAGTAGTTGATTCTCTTTGTATTTTAGAAATACATATTACACTGGATGTGTTTTTGAAGATTATTCAGTTTAGGGTGTAGAATACGTTTGTTATGTCGTCAGCTTTGCTGAACTTAAATTCTAGTTAGATTACACAGCAAGCCTAATTTGGCACCCTCTTTAGTTCCAAAGTACAGGCACGCGTACCTTTGTTTGCACTTGTTTGGTATTAATATGTTAAGTTTTTACTGAATACAGCCTATATGTTCACTTCTGTGTACCTTTGTGCTACTTAATTCTGCCACATCCAGCGCTAGTTTACGGTAACCATGTAGGCCTACAGAAAAATCTAAAAAAAATCGATTTTTTGTTTTTTGTCATTTTTTATTCTTCATACTTTTCTGAATATTTTGATATATAATACATATATGTTAGATAATGGTTAACTGGATTTAAAAATTAAAAAAGTTATGTGTTACAAACGGCTTGGACTAGCTGATTTGCACTAAAAGCCAAAGTTTGTGTTACTTTATAAGTTTATATAATATATCTGCTTGTCAACATATTTTATCTGTATTTTATACATTTTTATACATATTTTATATCAATATATCTTTGCTACCTATGTTGGCAGTACTGCCTTAGTTGTCTTTTTCAGTGTCAGAACAGCTGTGTGTTTGTTTTGAGTTTTGTGTTGGTGAGTTTTCTTAGTTTTTCGTGCAAAATGCCAAGGATCAAGAAGTTTGGTAAAAACAAGTTCAATTTACAAGTGGAGGGTTTCCTTTCAGTATAACTCCTGATAAGAATGGTTCTTTAGCTAGTTCTGGTAGTAAACATAGACCTAACCTTAGTCTTGAAGGCTCTAGCACTAGCCTAGATGACAGAAGCACAACTGAACTAAATATATCAGCATCTGAGAAAAAATTAAAATTTTTGAAAATGTGTGGGGAAGACAATGAGTACCTGCCAGAGAAAAATACAAAAGGGAATTTTATAATTGATTTAGAAATAGTAAACAAAAATTTGTTGAATTCTGTAAAGAGTGCAGAATGTGATGGTACAAATAGCATAGAAATATGTGAAGTGCCATCAAACAGAAAAGGCTTAGCTGTTCAGTTTATTCTTCTTTGTAAAAACTGTAAGTTTGTAAAGTGTTTTTATAGCAGCAAAAAGACTGAAAGCAATGACTATGATATAAAAATTCGTTGTGTTTATGGCCATCGATCAATTGGGAAAGGCAAAGCTGCAGCCGAAGTGATGTGTGCCGTAATGGATTTGCCTAAGCCACACTCTAGATTCCAAAAATACAATGAAATTATTAGTAAGTGAGTTGAAAGTGTGGCAGAAGATTTTATGATTGAAGCTGCGTATGAGGCAGTTATTTAGAATGACAGAAGTAGCAACATAGGGGCTGCATTTGACGGAACATGGCAGAAGCGAGGCCATACATCAATAAATGGTGTCTTCACAGTGACATCTGTAGACACAGGAAAAGTGCTGGATGCTGTCTGTCTGTCCAAATACTGCAGTTTTAGTAATATGAAGAAAGCCACTGTGGAACATAGTGAGAAGTGTAGCAAAAATTATGAAGGGTCTAGCGGTGGAATGGAGGTTGCTGCTGCAAAAGAGGTGTTTCAGCACTCTAAAATAAGAGGTGTTGTACGTTACGTCAAGTACTTAGGGGCAGGTGATAGCAATGCTTTTTCATCAGTTATTGCAGACAAGCTCTATGAAGATGTAGAAATCAGCAAACTGGAATGTGTACGTCACATTAAAAAAAGAATGAGAAGTAGACTGCGGAGATTGAAAAATAAAATGCGAGGCATAAAGTTAGCAGATGGTAAGCCTCTAAGTGGAAGAGGAAGATTAACAGATGCAGCAATTCATAGCTTCCAGGTATACTATGGGAAAGCCATTAGAGATAATTGGATGATGTGGAAAATATGAGAATGGCAGTATGGGCGACATACTTCCATAAACTGTCAAGTGATGATAAACCACTTCACATCCACCACCCCAAACCACCCCATAAACCACTCCACATTCGTTGTGCCCCAAAGGAGAAACTTCTTGGTGCAAATACCAGAAGTCCCTCATCACTGGTGAAAAGTACACACATAAAAATAGTGTGCCAGAAGCAGTAATGTCAACTATCAAGCCAATTTTTCAAGATTTGACAGATAAAAAACTCCTGGAAAAATGCAAGCATGGATGTACTCAAAACCCAAACGAGGCGTTGAATAATGTAATTTCGACTAGAATTTCTAAAAACAACTTTGTGACTCTTCCAACACTAAGAGTTGGTGTCATGGATGCCATTATTACTTTCAACTATGCAGCCCTTGGAAACGTAGAGTTTTAGAAAGCTTGTGTGGTGATGTTGGAAGGAACTGTGTTGTAGGACTAAAGCATATTGATAAAATAAGGATTTTAGAAGCTAACAGAGCAATTTATGACACCACCAAGAACACAAGGAAAGAAAAAAAAAATCTCAAGAGGAAGAAAGATGAAATATGTGAGGAAAAGTGTAATGACTATGGTGCAGGAAACTTTTAGTGCGCAGTGAACCGCCTATGACTTGTTTTTCCGCTCTCCTGAAAAATTGATTTTTTTCACGTGTAAGTACACTTTTCTCCTAGACGATAAGTACTAAAGGCCTGACATTTTTTCTAGCTATTCTCAGTAACATGTCTTACAATGTTAACCTACTTTAATGTTCTAAGGTTTGTTAAATTATTTTTAAAAAATGTAAATTGAGTAAATTTTTGAATTTTGTTTTGTATTTAAAAAAAAAAATTTATATCATTTTAATGATTTGGATTAAATTAAATTTAGGTTAATAAGATGGGACAGACTATAAAAAACAAGCCTGCAAAGTTTCAATGCTCTATCTAAAGTACTTTTTTAAAAAAGTACCGAAATATGCATAATATTTACATGCGCGGTATAGGGAGTACATGGTTACCTTAATTACACTTAGTGCATTGCGGCCAGTTGTATTACAATTAAAGATGAGTGCTAAACCAGTATTTGAAAGTAGCTGTTACAAATGTAACAGTTTCAAAAAGTAACCGCTACAAATACCAGTTACTTGTGACGCTTACTTTTAAACCAGTATTTTATTAGCTCTGTTTTCAAATACTTACTAGCACACTGTTAACGGTTAGTTGGGGCACTTTTTTACAGTTTATTAAGTACGTGTTTTTGATATTTTTACAGTTTATAAAGTATGTCATGATGTTACAATTAGCATTGCTGAAAAATCGAATATTGCCTTGTTACATTATTAACTAGATACATGTGTGTCTAAATAATATAATAATTATGATAATATAAATTTTATATAAAAATAAAATAATTATATTGTTTTTATTATAATATTATAACGTCTTTAGTATTTTGCAAAGATTTATTACGTAGTGAATAAGAAACGGTTACAATAAACAAGTAAACAATTTTATATACCTAACGTAGCATTAAGTAAAATTTAACTAAACAAAGAAACATAGTTTTCACTAATAGACTTGCATGACATATCTTTTCAGATCTTTTTTTAATTTTTTGGCTAGCTGTGAATTACTGCTATTACTATTAACTCCAAACCATCCCCCCATTCTATTAATTTCCTAGGCGATTGCCCACATCACAGAATGGGTGACAGATCTGGAGTTAATATCAGTAAACCGTAGTTGTCAACTAAAAAGAGCGTAGTTTTAAGAGAAAAGTGTTTTTAATGGAATTAATTAAAATAACGTTTTTAGTAAGGTAACATACTGTTTTATCAACCAGGTCTCAAATTTTTTATACATTTCCATAATTTTATCAACCTAGCATATTTGTTCTATACAAGCATTCTGAAAGTACTATACAGACCATTTAAAATGTTAATATCTTTGATATGTCACGTTTATACAAACCACATAAGTTTTATGTACACAAGTGTGTACCTTACGGTTCAAAAAAGTTTCAGAGCGTGCAATTTTTCAAATTAATTTTCTTTTATTTGCTCCTTTCATATATTTATTATGTACAAAAGTAATAATTACTGTTGTCATTTATTATTTTAGGTATTTTTGCAATATTAATATCTCAAACATTTCTAATCATATAACTAGGAACAGATATTACATGATGTGCTGAGGACAGTGAAGTCCCATGCCCTAAATATAGGAAAGTTGTTCATCAGGCCCTGTTAGAAGTGAAGTACAACAATGTAGGACATTTACCCAAGTTTATGAAGGACGATAAATTTTCATCTAAATGTAAGATGCAAGGTTGCAAATCAAGGTTTCATGATATTTGTGCTAAATGTGAAGTCTACATTTGTATTAAAAAGAATTGTTTTGTTAAATACCATATGCCTTCAAAATGAAGAAACATTGTTTACTTAATTTTATTTTTTTATGTTCCTATAATGTATGTAATACAAAGTATTCTGCATTATTTTTCTTATATTTCCTATATTGTCTGTTATAATACAAAATATTTTTTGTAAATAAAATATGTTATACTTCAACAATTCTTTTATAAATTAATAAATTACCTTATATCCATCATGTGACTTTGTTTTATTATTTAAAATTACGCGTTTCGGAACATATGTTACATCATCAGATTCCTTTACTCAGTGGAGATTGTCAAATGTTAAAATCAGATACTCAATTGTTAAAAACACACATCAGTATGGGTGCGCACCATATGGAGGCTGACCGTATACTCCGGATAAGTGAGTATCCGATCAGCTTCCGTAGGGTGCACACCCATACTGACGTGTGTTTTTAACAAGTGAGTATATGATTTTAACATCTGAAGATCTCCACTGAGTAAAGGAATCTGATGATGGAACATATGTTCCAAAACACATAATTTTAAATAATAAAACAAAGTCACACGACGGATATAAGGTAATTTATTAATTTATAAAGAACAAAATGACTTGGATACCAATAATAATATGTATGTCAAATTATTTTATCTGTTGACACACAAAGTACACACACGTGTCCCATTAATATTTTTAGGGAAGGAGGTAATTTATAAATATTTTAATATTAGGCAAATACCTAAGTACACTACTACTGTCATAATACCAAAATATAAAAAAAAATTGTGTAAATGACTTACCTCCAGAACTGAATATTTAAAACATGACTTTTGATACTATAAGTTTTTCTATTGCTTGAGCATTTATGACAGTTTGTAGTTTTTGTGAGAGGCACACTTTGGTAATTATTATAAAAACGTGTAAAATGGACACAATCCCCAGTTTAAGAGATTTGGATTACCTTTCAATTTGTTATTACTTATGTGGTTTTATGTAGGCTATAGGCCTATGGTGGAATGTTATTCTAACTGAAAACATAAGTTTGTATACAGTTGATCACTTCTTGCTTGCAGTTACATGCAATGTAATAACCAATACGTTTGCCAACTTCCAGATTGTGGCTATTCATTCATTTTTTAGACCACTTTCAAAAAATTTGTAAGTTATGTTGTCAAAATACTTTACTTATTGTTATCAGTTTATGTAAATATTTATGAAAAGTACTATATATAGGCATATATACAGAATGTACAATTGTATATGGAAACACACAGAAATTTCAATGGTAAGAATAAATTATTTGTCAATTGGGTATTATGGTTATAAATATAATTAAAAAAAGCACTATTTAGGAATTTAGCATTTTCTAATACAATTGTTATTTTACAAACAAAAATGGAGTATTCAAGGACTTCTGTCACTTTTATTTTGTTTTACTTTTTAGAGAACAGCAAAACCTCTATTTACCATGTTAACAATGGATGACCACCTTCTCATGGTGTTTCTCAGCTAAGCTAAGAATCATACATACAAAGAACTTTACTCACAGCTTTATAAAATAAGCTTTATTAATTACATTTAATTGTATAATAAATTTATTTTGTTTAAAATTGTGAGTGAATTCTGCAGATAACAGCTTAGTAGTTAATCTTTATTAGTAAATATGTTTTCGTGCCCAAAATGCTAGGTGAGATGAAGAAAGAATGAGTGATCTCTTCTTTGATGGCTACAGAAAATTTTAAAGTATGGTATTTAGTAAGTTGGTTACCATGTGCCATTTTGTTTTCTGATTAGCTTTTATGGCAGTTTTCTTTTGGGACACATATGTGAATCAGAAGAATCAACTGGACCCCGTTTTCTTCAAATCAATGCAGTTGATTTGCAGTTATGGAGGAACATGAGTGAATTTATTACACTACTCCTTGCATTTAAAATGTTGAATTTTGTAGTGTTGTTTCTGTTTTTTGAATGGCGTGATTAAAATTTAGTTTCTCAGATTTAGAAGTGCTTGGTTAATTTTATTCTTCTTTATCTTCCTTAAATATAAGTCTGTGACTTACCCATTAAATCAGATGGAAATTTCTTCCACCTTTAGCAACTTTCTCTATCCTCTGAGTTCCTTTCATCTGCATGTTTTCACGGTTTTATTCACTATGTTCTCAATAGCCTTATTCCATTTCTCTCTTCTCCTTACTGTCCAGTTTCTGATTTTGTCCACTTGGCAACATTTATCCATTTATCTGATCTCATTTCTTTCCTGATCTTTTATGTGACCTTTCCACACATGTTTCTGAATCTCCATTTCTTAAGGGTCACTTCAAGGCCAAGAACATTCCCAATTTTTCCCAAAAATGTAATGTAACACTTATAGTGAATTATGATAAATTGTTATTGTTATGAGTCTGCACCAACCAAATGCAATAAATCATTTGTTTCTTATCACAAATACAACTTTTATTATATTTTATTTACTTAGGTATAATAGCAAAACAATTAATCTACAAATTACTACATATTGAAAAACCATTAGATAGCAAAGATTTACAATAACCAATATCTTTGCTTACAGTAGACAGGTGAGAAAATATCAGAACTTAATTTTGCTGCCTGCATGTCTGCAAAATAAATTGTTTGAGCTGACTTTCATTGTTGTCTCCAATGTGTTTTTATTTTTATTTTAAGACTGTTTATATATGTCGATGTCATATTTATGAATTTATAGTCTCCAATTATGTATACTTTTTTTTTGGTTATTAACATGGTTAATGGAATAAGTCAAGGTCATGCAAATAACAATATAGTACGGCAAGCCTAACATAAATTGAAGAGTGGAAAACAATATTTAGACTAAAAACTATATGGTTAAAATTATTGTACTAAGAATTTTGTTCTTCTATTTTAAATAATAAATTTCTTTATAACCTCTTCATAAAAGGAAAGCAAATCTTTAATTTTTGCACCCAATTTTTTCAATAGCTAATATACACAGAGCAGTTTAACTTTCTTGTAACTGAGTTGCTCAGATGTAATTATTAATTGTAATGAAAACTATTGGTCCACTGAGGCAATTGAGACTGACATTTTGAAATTTAGTGAAGCTAACTTATAAGTTTCACTATTTATTTTATGAATACTCGCAGTGTTTATATATTGCATCAAATCGTATAGGCCTAAATGTTTATTTTCAAATTCAGAGGAAGAGACAAAACCAACAAACTCAATTTTTAACTTAACAGAGTCAAATAATTATAGTATGGACTAACATTAAATTCGATTAAAATTAACTCCCAGGCTGTTTGGCCGTGGTCCAAAGTTTCTGTCAAAACCAAACGTTTCTGCTGTACCACTGACTGTCATCTTCAATGAAAAGGAGTCAATGTTAACATGGGATGTTGTATGCTAGGACCACAGTACTGTGGTTAAGGCCCCACCATAACATTGGTCATGCAACACAATTTCAGAAAAATATTTGTAGGGAGAAAATTGTTATTAGTCCAAAGAAGACATGAATTTGAGATATTAGCATAGCTGCCTTTCAGAAATATAATTGGATATGATGTCTATAATCTTGTAACACAATCACCTGGTTGACATTTATCAGTACACACACTCATTATAAGGTATTCATTGGATATTCATTTGTCTGTTGTATATTTGCCATCTCCCATAATGTTTTAAATTGTGAAGTAAGCAACTAGCAGCTGTTCAAATTTGGCAGTCTTTTTATTACAGAAAAAGAGTTCTTGTTTTTTCAGGAAATATCCATAATCTATTAATCAATTTAAATATTCCTACTTGTTGTTATAGCATCATTGTGAACCTTATACATATTTTCGTTTGTTGATGCAATTGATGATCTATTCTTGTTTGTCCAAATGTGGAAATTTCTAAACTTGCTTTAACATGACTAGAGATGTTTTGTGTTTTAAGTTGGATGCTGACAGAACTTCAATTTGTTAAAGCTATCCTTAGCCTGTGTACTTGTTCTATCATTACTATTACCAAAAAAGAAACAAAGCCAAGAGAACATATTTCCATTAATATCAAATCCGTTAACTAACTAGTTTCTTGTACTGTCCAGATTGAATATGCCTTATAAACTCTTATTACTTTGTTCCCACAATTACATATTCAATACAGAGCAGACTAGTACATCTTGTACATTTTATACATCTTTATACAATATTATAGAACTGTTTAATTTTTATTGTGAATAATTTTAATTTCTTTCTCTTTAGTATCAATCATTTTAGTAACAAGGTTTACTGTTAATTTCGTCTAAAAGTAGAAACTTATTTTTGAGTTGATTTTGGAATAGTTCAAAATGAAGCAGTGTGGGTGGATTGAAGTGTTAGGGGTGAATACATGGGGTGGGAAGAATGTGTCTCATTTAAAAAATTTCAAACTGGGTTACCATAATGTACAACAAAATGGAAATGTGGATTGAGACTGAATTAAATTACAGGTTTCAGTTTTAAGCAATTATTGTCAAAAGCATAACTGGATAACTGCAAAGTTTCAGGCAACATAGGTGACACAGCAGTAAAAAGAAAATGAAAACACATGTCATAGTAAAAGAATCACAGTGCCTTAGTATTTGCAGCAAGGAAATGAGATATGCAATGAACCATATTGTGTGGTAAACACACAATAAAGAAACACAATTTTATAAATAAATTGTATTGTAATTTTAATTACCAATGACTGAATTAATTTAAGAATTTAATAATCACTTTGACAATTTAATTATCACTTTCAAAGTGGTGTGTCTTGGGTTTGTATCCCAGAACACAAGACAAATTGCAGTGAAAGCTTGGTACCAGTAATTATTTAGTGTACTGTTTAGTGAAATAATGCAATAAACAACGTTTAGTAGCTACTTACGTGTAAAACTTTAATTTATCTTCCTGGATTATTATAGATAATTTTTATTATAATTTAGTACACATGTACTCTAGATATTCTTTCACCTTAGCAGCTAGGGCAACTACTAATTTAGTATGTCTTTTAAATTTACTGTATTCTTTGTCTCTATTTTTTTTATATTAATTGTCTTAGCTATATGTTTTAATTTATCAATGTGTTCAAACACTTCATCTGCCTAGCTGGCTTCTAAATGTCAACAAATATGCATTTCAGCAATTAAAGCGTATTTGAAGAAGTAGGATTATGGTAAACTTTCAATATAATTTTCCACGTCAAGTTCATCAACACTAGTTGATGCGCATCAGACTGTGCCGACCGAGACTATATTAATGTAAAATTATGTGTGGTGTTTTTATGTGTTTTAAATAATTGACGACCCCGTTCGGGTGAATTTGATGTTTTTATAATATTAAAACCTGAAGATGAGGATTTATCCTCGAAACGCGTTGGTTTAGAAATTATAACAGATAATTCACAAGACGGAAGTTAATACACGTAATGCCTAATATTAATTCTAATTAGTTATTATTTTTACTTTGTCAAACTGGAAGGTATGGCCATCTACGCGAGCGTGTTGTGTTAAGGCTGTTGAAACATGTTTATTGGTTTTTATTTTGTCACAGCTGTATTTGTGTTGATACACTCTTCTTTTTAAATACTGTTCTGAGCATCCATAATATTTTTGACTGCAGATTTCTTGGCATGGAATTTTATAAACAGCGTGTTGTGTTAACGCTGTTGGATCATGTTTATTAGTTTTTATTTTGTCGCAGCTGTATTTGTGTTGATACACTCTCCTTTTTAAATATCGATGCTTGTTTTTAATTTAATACTTGTTTTATGTTTAAATATTTCTAAATTTTCCCATAAGGTAATTTTTGGACCTTTGGAAATGTGTTTTAATAAAGTGATATTATTTAAATTTGGGAATGTCTGATTATTTTTATTGAGTGTGTAGCTAAATTTGATTTGTATACATATGGTTTTTAATTTGAATTACAGTGTTGTGTAACTCTTTCTGTTAAAAATTTTTTTAGTTTGTCCTACATAAAATTTGTTATAGTCAGGGCATTCAATTTTATATATTCCATTTAAATTATGAATTAATTTATGTGCTTTTGGTTTGATTCTGTCAAAATCTGTCTTATTGCTGTTATAGATAATTTTTATATTTTGGTTTTTAAATAATTTTGTTTATTATATTATCAATAATTTTTGAGTTATATCCATTTCTTGTAGCAATATAATACATATTTTTTTCTTTTTGTATTTCAAATTTATTTAAACCAATTTTATTCATTCCATAACACTTATGTAAGTGTGTGTGTGTGTGTGTGTGTGTGTGTGTGTGTGTAAGGCTTACACAGTGTTAATGCATGATAAATTAGTTGAACCTGCACTAAATATGTAGGCTTGTAATGATTAGGATGACATAATAATGTCAATTCTGTTAGATGTAAATGTTCATCTTCAATGTCACATTCTAAGTGATCAGAAAAAATTTATATCATTTTAATTAATTTTTTATCAAATTATCTTTGTTTTTGCTGTCAAATGTTATTGTTATAAAATGAAAGACAACTTGTATTTTCAATATATTACAGTTGCAAATAACATTGATTTAACTGATATGTGGAACCTAAAAGTGATCAAATATAATTTGAATAATTGTCAATAAATAGCACTGCAGAAATGAAGATATTAGTCTAATAACCTGTTAAAATTAGTAGTACCATGTTCTTAAGCAGCAAGGTTGAAATTAATTTATGTGAGATTCCTCATCATATGCCAAAAAAGCCTAAACAAACATAATTAGGTATTTTTGTTTAACATTTGGAGCCAACCTTTCATATTTACAACAATATGAACATAATTGTTTGCAAGGGCAACAAAATTCACATGGAAAGAATATTTTGAGAGGAATGAAGGTGTAGAAACAAATGGTGAGGATATTTTTTAAAAATTCAAAGCTGATTCAGTTGCTACTGGTGAGATAAGGACACAGTCGTAGCAGAGTGGACGTATTAGTGTCTAGAATAATTGGAAGAATAATACCATGTTCATTTTAGTAATAATTTATTAACTTGTAAAATATTTTCTACGTGCATACAACTATGTAATTTTCAGATGTGATTACTGCCAAAAATAATGTGAGTTATCCATAAACTATGAGGTGGTGTAAGATTAGATATTGGCTCATCAGTTTTGTCAGATCTCTACCTGTAGACTAAATGCTTTCAAAGAGGCAATCATTTGCCAGATTAAGTATTTTTGAAAAAAGTAAAAGAACTAGGTTTAGTTCAATAATATTTATAGGGTTTCATTAAACAAACTGGATACCTTTATAAGCAAAAGGTATTTTGTAACTGTGCAGTGCATACAAACACCAAAATTCTTATAAATAAAGCTACAAAATTTCACATAATTAAATTAATTCTAGTTTTATAAACAAATGATCAACATGTAATATTACAAAAAAGGCACACAACTTATTTCATTTGCTTTGTCTATTGTGAATCATTAATAATAATATAGATGAAACGATGGTAAAATAAATTCCATACCTTGCAACAGTTCTCTAAGACATTTAAAATATTGTCTTTAGTATTTAGATTAACAAACAACTTGCAAGAATGTTCCTGTTAAGAATGATGTACTGGTATCTGTATTTTTCAGTAGTTTAAAAACTCAGATGGTACAATTTTATGTAAATCTACATTTTTATGTTATCTATCTGGTATAATTAACATGAATTGTAGAAATGAAATTTTAATCATTTTAAGTGTCGAGGTAGCAATGTTTGAGTGATTGTAACCACTAAATAAGTAAACATAATAAATGTAAGAAAAGTTTGAATGTGAAAAACTGAGATTAACTTTTTCAAGACGTAATTTTTTAAAAACAGCTTGGCTATTCAAGAAGTAAGGAGACATCTTAAGGTCAATAATTCTAAAATGTAAAAATATAAACAACATTAATATCTGTCACTCCATTAATTTCCACAGTTCACAGGCATGTGTGAACAACAATTGTGTGAGCTAATACGTCTATACATAAGTACCGCTAAAAAAAAAGATTTTCTTTGCTTAATCCAGTGTCTGAACAGATTACTCTCATCCAAGATTAAAAACTACACCCAGCATAGTAGTTTTCAAACCTTCTCCAAATATAGGCCTATTACGTATCGTACAATTTGTATTGTTCTCATTACACTAGGGTGACCAGATGTCCCGTTTTTAATGGGATTGTCCCTTTTTTTCATAATGTGTCCCGTTGTCCCGGCAAATTATTAACGGGACGTCAAATGTCCCGTTTTTCCGTACTTGCAATAACGGATAACCTAATCTTTTATCTTCACTTCGTTTTGAGTTTTTATTTGTTTTTGTGTCATTTTGGTCTCGTTCGTTTAAACTTTCTTACTGAGGTCAAGACGGGTCTCGAATGGTTAAGAGAACGCAATCACGAAAAGAAATGATGATCTCTGGTTTCCGCCAGAGTGCGTCAAGGGAGAGTGAGGCAATCAAGGTAAACTTTTTTTGTTTGGTTAGTTTTAATGCTTGGCGTGGCGAGCTTGCACCATTGTCTGTTGTTCGCTTGGTTTGAGATACACGTGCATATTAATGTGGGGAAAAGAAAGTGTAGTTTCTCCAAAACCCTGAAAGAAGAGTTTCCTTTCTTGAAGGACGACACCACATCTACAAAGGTAGAATGTACTTTATGTCGTTCAGTTTTTTCCATTGAACATGGAAGATGTGCCGATCTTACACAGCACATTAAGAAAAAGAAACACATGTGGGCAGTTTCCGCGAGAACTTCCAGTAGTATAACTTCCTTTGTAAGTAGGAATGGACTACAAACTGAGGAAGATAAACGTATCGCTGCTGAAGAAGGGCTGTTTGCATTTCATACTGCAAAACACAACCATTCTTTCCGTTCAATGGACTGCACATCTCTTATCATCAGAGAACTATTTGAGAAGAAATTCACGTGTTCCAGGACAAAGTGGGAGTCGATTTTAGTGAACGTTTTATCACCGTATGCAATGCGTGAAGTGCAATCAGAACTTGAAGATGCTAAGTATGTGTCTGTGATGGTTTATGCATCAAATCACAAAAGCTTAAAATTAGTGCCGATTCTAGTTAGGTATTTCATTCCTACCAAAGGTGTTCAGTGCAAAGTAATCTGTTTTCAGAACGTTGGTGGAGAAACAGCAGAATTATTAGCTAATCATGTTCTGGACATCTTAAAGAAACATCATTTAGTTGACAAGATCATCGCGTTTTGTGCAGATAACTGTAACACTAACTTTGGTGGGTACAAGAGGGCCAGAACAAACAACGTTTTTTCTAAATTGAACAGTGTGCTCAAAATGAAAATTCAAGGCATTGGTTGTGCAGCTCATGTGGTACACAATGGTGTACAAACAAGTGCAGACATTCTTCCTATCGACATAGAAACAGTAGTGAATAAAATATTTCAATATTTTCACATTTATACCGTGCGTGTGGAGGAATTGAAATTATTTTGTGATTTTGTTGCTACTGAATATAAGCAGGTTCTGGGTAGTGTTAAAACTAGATGGTTGTCATTGTTGCCAGGAGTTACAAGGGTTATTGATATTTATGAACCTCTAAAGTCTTATTTCATGTCTCAGGATAGGTGTCCTACATTGCTAAAACAATTTTTTGAGAACCCACAGTCACTTCTTTGACTTCATTTCATACAAAGCCAACTGAAAATGTTTTCAAATTCAATCCAAAAGTTTGAAAGAACCAACATTTCAGCAACTGAAGTAGCTGAAGAATTAGAATTGCTTACAGAAAAATTCAATAACAGGAAATGTAGTAAGTTTCAAACTTCAGTTGTTTCTTCAATTTTAATTAACTTAGAAAATGAAGGTCTTTTCACCCAATCAAAATATGAAACGATTACCAATTTATTTTATGACACTTTTTTAAGTTATTTAAACAAGTGGGTCTCTCCATATCAGCCTCTGAAATCATTTCACTGGATAACATTGAAAAATTCTGTATCTTGGGATGAGGTTTTAAAAAGTCTGAAAATTCTTAAGACAGTAGATTCATGTTTATTTGATGAGATAGGACATGTGAACAAAGTTTTATCCAGAAAATTTGAGGAATGGGAAAAAGTTAATGTGGAGATTGATAAGAAATGGTGTGATGTCTTCCACATACTTAAAAGTATAGGCATTCCATGTAAAAACATAGAGGTGGTTGTGAGTTTTGCTCTGGCTGTACCAGGCACAAATGCTGTTGTGGAAAGAGTCTTTTCAATTGTGAACTCCCTTTGGATTGATGAAAGAAACCGTTTTACTACCAAAACTATTCAAGCAATTGTAATTTTAAAAACTCATTTTCAAGACCTTAGCTGTAAGGAATTCTACAACCTGCTATTAAGTAATTCAAAGCTCTTGCGAGATATCAGGTCTTGTGATAAGTACAAAGTTAATAGTGATGTTCCTGATTCAGAAGCCACAAGTTCATGTTCAGCAGGTTTTTGATATCTATGAATCACATCCATGTAATTTTATAGTTGTTAAGAATTTGAATAATTATAATTTTATAATTCTTGAAAAAACTTGATCAATTATAATATGATCCAGTGCCATGATAAGTATGTTTTTAAGTTGGTTATTAAAATATATGTCTTTTTATGTGTAAAAAGTAGTTTTTATTTGTCTTAGTGAAGCAGTGCAGTCATATATGAAGCACATTTTCTTTGTAACTCGTGTCCTGTTTTTTTATTTCCATATTTCAGAAATGTCCTGTTTTACGTCATAAAAAATCTGGTCACCCTACATTACACAACAACTCAGATTGAAAGCTTACTACATATTGTGTTTACTTTAGTGGGTTGAGATTATACATATTGAATTATTAGTTGTTATATAAATACATATCAGAAATATTAACAACTATTTAAGAGTATCGAAAAGTTTAAGTAGAAAATTTTGATTGTGGTGCTTAAATCAGTGAGAATAAAATCTTAACTTTTTATTTAAAGCAGCCAATATAGTAAAAAAAAATTAAAGAAGTAATAGTACATACTAAAGAGCTTGCCTGAATTAATTATGTCAAACAATGAAAAATGAGAACTTAGTGGAACTGGGTAAGAGAATGTTTCAGAAAATATATTCATTGTCATTAAAATTATGCAAACTATGTAAACGCAAAGAGATCTTAGGAAGAATTGTAAAAATTAGTAGAACTGAAAAGAAACGATATTGTAAAAAAAAGAAAAAAATAGAAAATAATGCGGAGGTCTAGAAAAATGAAAAGATATATTGTGCCATGCAACATTTTAAAACTGATATTGCTATGGAATGAAACAATTTACCAAGAGCTTTGTTTATAAACTACCTTTATTAAATAAAATGGTCAAATTTCTTTCAATTGTTTGAGAAATTGGATGTCTGTAGCATCTTTATCAGTGTCAGTGGAATGTTATCAGAAGTTGTTAACATTTAATTTTATAATTCATCTTTCATGAAGTCCTCTCTAAGAATGTCTCTTTTTTAAGAAATAATAAGTGAATAATACCTGAATAATAAATAAACATGGTTTTAACAAAATTTATAAGTTTCATAGCTGTTACTATTCTTTGGTTATATATGTTTTGAATGACAAAAGATAAATTACGGTCTTCTTTGTGCATATATATGTTCTAATATTTATATATAATCCAATTTTATATATAAAATCATCATGTTTAAGTCATATGTGGATGAATACTAACTGTCATTATGAGTCACAAAGTCAACAAACATTGGCATAGTATTTCAACAGATGGTTACAAAATGAACACTGTAGTGTACAGTATGATTTGTGAGGAATTCAAACATGACACTTACTGTCAAGGACAGATTTTGCACTTACAACTAGAGTAATTCGAGTACCCATTTATATTTAATAATAATTAGGTTTTTTTTCTGTCACATCAAAGTATGGCTAAAGTTCATATATGTTAAGGTAATGGCAGACGAGTGTCATACAGAAACATGCACAGTTTCATGAGGCCTGTATGCAACTAAGAGACAAATTAGTTAGGAGTTGTAGGTAGGATAAATGTGGAGTCTATTACATTTTGTCCTATGAATAAATGCTGTATATTAAAATTGTAACTATATTAGGCAAGGGAACACTGCTTAGAACACTGCACTAGACAAGGTGAGTGTGCTTTGTAAAATTCCATAAATTTCAATGTATTACACAATTTAAAAAAAGAGTTACAAAATTTTGGGACACAAGAACTCAAAGTTACACAAATTTTGAAAAATCACAAACTCTGACTGCAGTACTCTGACAACAAAAAATACGTAATACCATAACATGATAAATTAATCATTTTTGTACACTAGTAAAGTTTAAAACCAGTGTTTGTCAAACAGCCAACAGCATCATAGGAAAAAAATAATTTATTACTTTGCATTATTTATATTAATAGACCAGCATTAATTATGAAAACCATAGTAGCGGGAATAATAACAAATATGATCACTTGTTTTAATACTTATTCACTTCCTCACACCTCCATCAATGCTCAAAAGTCCAAAGCTGTAGTATGAAACTTGAGTAAAGGGTATCAACTTTGAATGTCTGAAAGAGAGAAATATGTGAAAGTTGAATGTCCAAAAGTAGAGGATCTCCTGTAGTTAACTGTTTACTGTAATTCCAGTTATTGTTTCATGAGTATCTTTTATGTTTTATCTTTCAACCCATCAAAATCTTCTCTTGTTGTAATGTTGTCCCTCACATAAAGTAAACTAAAGTATTAACCAGTTTTTGACACATGGATTTACAATCATTATATAACTGAAGAAAGGTCAGACTATTTCACTCTCAGAGGTAAAAGACACCTGAAATATTAGTTAGTTGCATTGTGTTTACTGCCATAGAAAGTGAGTTCTTTTAAGCACCAACTATAAAGATGCTTGTTGTCACATTAGGAATCACAGGAGAAAGAAAGGACAAGCTGACAACAAAGCTGCTCAAATTTTTACACAGTTTTGTGTTTTAGTCAAGCAACCATTATTTTACAATATATTTATTAACATGTGTGTAATGTATACATTATAGAGAGTACAGTATCTTTTAATTTTTATAAATTACACTAATTTCTATATGTTTGTATGTATATATATTTATTTATTTTTCTAGGAGACATTCATGGACAGTACTCCGATCTTCGGAGAATTTTTAAAAAAGGAGGTTTCCCACCTGACACTAGGTACTTGTTCCTTGGTGACTATGTTGACCGTGGAACTCATAGTTTAGAGACAATATGCTTACTATTCGCTTTGAAGGTCAAGTACCCGGAATCCATATACCTTATTAGAGGAAATCACGAGAGTGCCAGATTGAGTAGGATATGGGGCTTCTATGAGGAATGTAAGATAATTTCTTTACTATATTTATAGATAGGCTAATATGTTTTCTTATATTTTTTTGTATAAGTATAGTCACCATTGCAGCTAACAAGAGATATTTCCAGTTAGGAACTAATACCAGAAAAATAGTCCAATAACTTACTATGTGTAAAATATTCATAAAAATATGAACAAAGAGCCCATAAAAATTGTGCTATTATGGGCTCTTATATGTTATGTGTCAAAATGATGAATTAAACTCTACAAATGTAACATAAAATTCAAAATACTCTACCATTGTTACAAGGACCAGTAGTGGACTACAGCTCTCAGGATTTGTAGAAGTAAGTTGTAGTTGCTGTGACATGAACCTCACTAAATATATTCAAACAATATGTTGATGCCACTGCACTTCACTCATCACTCTGTGCTGTCTATAGACTAGGCATGTGTTGCTGTGTATGATTAAAAGCATTGTTTCCATAGTGACAATGATGTGGCACCTGATGCTAAGACAGTCTTGGACTAGATTTTTCGTACACAATCCTGGAGTGTCATAACACTGAACACAAAATTCTACTAAAAACGTAGTGTGATTGAATTTATTTTCACTCACAAGGCTTTTCAGGTTCATAAATGTTTAACAATGCTCTTTCAGACTTATTTTGCCTGTTTTTATAGTCAGTAATGCCTTTGTTCTACAAGCTAGTATATTGCTAATATTGTGAGTATATACTTTGAATGTTAACACATCCAAATGAAGATACAATTCAGTACAGTCCCATTAATCTGGACCCCACTAATCCAGACTTCCGGGTCTAAAAAAAAAAAAAAAAAAAAAAAAAAAAAAAAAAAAAAAAAAAAAAAAAAAAAAAACGACAACTGTCTAAATTAGGAACTGAAATTTTCTATATGTTTTCTGTGTTGAATATATCGCCTAATATTGCATAAACAAGCAAAGTAAACACATTTTATCTTAGTTTTCATTTATTTATTCAACATTTTATATTTAATTTTTTTTTAATTCACAGTTAAATGTAAGAATATAGGTTGACAGTCTATTATTTTATTTTCTCTATTCCAGGGTGGCCTATAGAGTAGTGGTTCCCAAAGTGGGGTCCGCAACAATATGTCAGGGGGTCCGCGGAAACTTTTAACCTTCCGTCGGGCGCAGCTGATCTGATTGATACTTGTCTTACTTTTTTTTGTTTCATTTGTCTGTAACAGATGACAGCACCACCTGTCTCTCAGTAGCTTAACATATTCTTCCCTTTATATGTCAACAGCATTTAGTATCCCAACAGCTATTGCAAAGTGAAGATTAGTGTATGTTTGTTCAATTTGATACACTGCGCCTGTGCGTGTTATATTTTTAAAGGTTTACAATTGTATTGTTAAATCATTTTGATTAGTAAATTTTTCATATTTCTATACATATTGATTCACTGTTTCAGTCTAAAACAATTTATGTTTGTATTTCTGGAAAATGTGTTGTTTTGGCATCTAGGTTGCATGATGGTAAATCAATAGATACTGATACTGTAGATAAGCAGAAGCCGTCTGTCATAACATTTTACAATAGAATGAAAGGGGGAATAGACACTACGGACAAATTATGTGCATCATATAATGTAGCAAGTAATGTACGCTGTTGGCCAATGGCCATATTTTTTGCAATGATATACATGAGTGGTATCAAAACGTGCAAGTTATTTCGGGAATGGTCATGATGTTGTTAGAAGAAAAGTGTTTCTGAAGACATTATCTCATGAATTAGTGCTGACCCCAAATCATTTGAAGGAGTACAAAGACTTCTGGAATACACAGAAATCTGCAAGATAGTCTAAAATGTTTCAGACCAGAAGGCAATGAAGAAAACCAAGATGATAGCAATGATATTGAGCGAAAAAGAAAAAGGTGTCAGACATCCACAACAATGCGACAATTAACGAAGTATAAAGAGCTACTGCATTGATTGTGGTAAATTCTTCCTGGTTTATCAGAGCATGTTTCCAATGAGGAGAGTACCGAATGATACAACTTTCTTAGTTTTCGTGACAACTAATCTTTTTTTACAAAGTACTTTTTTCTGTCTATTTGTAAATTTCAAGTTATGTATTCATGTACTGGTAATATCTTAGTTTTTATGAATATTGATTTTTTCAGTAAATTGATACACTTCAAATTATATGTTCATTAAAATGTCAGAAATAAAATATTACTTTCTGTTTGTAAATGTTACATTGGTTTCTATTTTTTTTTTTCAATTCACATACATATTTCAGATAATATATTCATTATAATATCAAAAATTAAATACTATTTTGCAATATTGCTAAAAAAAAAAAAATATAAAGCGGTCAATCAGTATGATTATCAATTTGATACACCGCGCCTGCTGTCGTGCTGTAAGGGACCGCGCCTGACGGAAGGTTAAGGAAAAATAGAGTATACCATAATATTCTCTGATTTTTTATTTTCTAAAATCTAAATTTTAGAATCTTAAAACAATTAGTAGAAGGTTCCAGTATTTTTTGTTCAAACTAATAGTAATTGTAAAAGTAATTTGAAACTAATGGCTTTAATAATGTCTTTAAATCATGTTGTGTAGCAGATCTGTTTGTCAGCTGAAGTGACTAGAGCGCTGCATCGACACAGAACTGATCGCGCTGTTTTAGTCCACGTATAAGCACTGTATCTCACATGTAAGCCCTGTATCTAAGCAAAACGT